>CM034541.1:41955507-42091655 GCA_020002185.1 Paraescarpia echinospica
CACACACACACACACACATGCACACACGCACACGCCCGCACACACAAGTTTAAAGTATGGTGTGGTGTGCAATGTCGGAAACTCAACAAAAAATTCACTGTGAAATCCGGTGTCCGGCAAGGATGTGTCATGTCTTCATTTCTTTTTACCCTAGCCATCGATTGGACTACAAAAAAGTACGATCAACCAACAGGGGACTGCCATCAGATGGAATCTCTGCTCGCCACTCGAAGATCTAATATATGCAGATTATCTTCTTCTGTCTTCTCACACTCGAGATCAAGTACACAAGAAAGTAAGTAACCTAGAACAACAAGCCAGTTCCATTAGTTTTTCAATTAATGTAAAAAAGAAAAAACTATTGACAAGCAGCAACCTGACACAGCAACCTATCATGATTGACAATCATGCACTGGAATATGTGAACAAGTTCACCTACGTTGGCGGCATCATCAGTCTCCAAGGAGGTGCAGAAGAAGACATCAAAACACGATTGGGAAAAGCCAGGTCAGCATTTGCAAATCTACAACGGCTATGGCGGGCGGACGGGCGGGCGGGCTTGCCCAATGAGGCCGGTATAACTGCCGTTTGTAGTCTCCCCATTTTCCGTCAGCGGGTTCCGTGATCGTGTAACTGCAAAGTAGACTTGATATGTGTTCGTGTCATTGCAAACGCTACGAGTATATAACAGCGTCTGATGTTATAATATTATTGTTGGACATGCGCTCAATTGAGAACTCTACCGCTTGTGTTTTGTTAAAGTCACTGACATCGACATAGCAGATTCCCCATTCCTTTGGCAACAACGTCCTTTCCTTTACCCATCTGGCTATGTGATAATCAAATAATAGTGTGTCCCTGTTTGTTGACCAGTTTTAAATGTCGATGCACCAGGTATTTTAAACTATAAACGGAAGGGTAGAATTTACAATAAAAATTGAACATTATGCGCGCGTAACTTTCATATAGCGAATTGTGTTTCGGGCTTATTAAACACAATTTTCAGGTAGTAAACATATAGTATATCTACACTACTATTAAAAACAATATATCTAAATACATATTAATAAAGAAGGAACCGACATAGTTCCATTAATTAAAAACCAGAGTCTTGTTATACGGTCGGTCAGCGACAGTACATTCCTGTCACTTGTAAATTCTAATGCTGTACAGCATATCAAATATCAACGGTATTTGTCACAGAGAAGTATACAGTTTGTTTTGTTATTAGCAAATATGTTATTCACTGAAATTGGCTACAGCGGACACCTGTCCGTAACGAACACCTGCCTATAATGGACACTTCTGAAAGTACTGAATGACAAGATTACATTGAGAACTACCCGTAGCGGTAATATGGCCGTCACAGACATACCGCCCAGACTTGAAAATATCCACTATGGACGGATTTCACTCCACAGAGAATGGAAAGAGTACCTGAAATTCATTGTCGCTGCCATTTCCTTCAACATGTCATAACACATGCCCACGTACGTTATTTGGCCGTTTATTGTCTTCTTCGTCATGAAAGGACCCCACTGGAACAATTGGTAACCAGTTTCATCATGTTTTTCAATCAACGTTCAATCAAGTATGTGCGCGTGTGCGTGTGCGTGCGCGTGCACGTGCGTGTTTGTGTGTGTGTGTGTGTGTGTGTGTGTGTGTGTGTGTGTGTGTGTGTGCGCGCGTGTATGCGTGTGTGTGCGTGTGTGCGGGAGTTCGTGCGCACGTGCGTGTGTGTATGATAAGGTAATATTAAAACAAGATACCTACTAATGTGTTAACAATGGGTGAACTATGGTTGCAAGGGGTGAACTAAGGTTCCCTAGACCAATATACGCTGTAGTTGTTATATATTTTACTTGCTAAAACAGCTAAGTAGCACATTTCATGAGTAGTTTTTGTGTACACCGGCAACATTTAATGGTTGTTCACGAATGCATTTTTGAATCCCAATACGATGAAACAGGATCAACTTTTCTTCATCCAGTAATAATCCCATCTAAAGAATTCCTTAAATAGAAATACGCAATGATTTGACTTTGTCGGTAACCAAGTCATAGTAGTGTCAGAGAGACGGGATAATTTGTCACAACGATAATAATTTGTTTAGCCTTATTCCGCGCATTCGATAAACAGTGAAAATTGCAAACAGTGCTGCAATCGACTGGACTGTATGCCTGGTACTGCCTAAAAATAACACAATAATCCACTCTTTGTTATGCATGTTGTAAAGTATAACACATTTCTATTATAACCACCAAAATGCGTTTTAAAGAAGCATTTTGTTGTTGAAATTTAAATGGTTTAGGCGGAAACAGGTTGTTACATGGCATTGCGCCGCTTTCATATAGCTTTCTATACGTTAGAACACATACAGTTTATATTGCATTAAATGATTATATATTACAAAAGAACGGGAAACGTCCCTCTAAGAATTAACATGGCGTCGGTTTGAATGCATCGCGCAACATTTTGCGAACGTAATTGGTTGTAACAATCAGACGTCATCCGTTCAGACCAAACTTGACATTCGGAAACAATTGTTGATCGCCAGTGAGATGCAACGTCGAACCATCGTAGCTGCCTACTTCTTTAAATCTCCGTCCATCTCTCTGGTAGAACGACGTGAACACTTGATAAGTTCGAGTCGCGTTTAACTGAAGAACAGTCAGTGAGAAATATTAACTATAATTGCGTGCATTGTCCAATCGTGGGTGTACAAAACATCATGGCACATATTAATTGTCAGTTTATTACATTCAACCAAGGAAACCTGCTCTTATGATGCATACACAACCCTGCATAATGTACAGTGTGCTTTAAAATTAAGAAATAAACAAATCGTAATTAATTCAGACGGGATCGGTGACTCCAATTAAGACACGATTGTCATAGTCGTATGAGTCATCCATATCTAAATTAAACATTACATTAGTTCATTTAAAAGTGTTTAACTCATGTGTATCTGAGGTATATGATAATAAGTGATGTGTGTCCTCGTATATATAGTTACTTGAACGAATGCTTACATGATTATATTCTAATTGTTTGTGCGTTTGTTTGAAGTGGTCAACCTACGTTGAATGCAGCGATCTGTGTCAGGGAAGCCGTGTCAGCTATCAAAAGGAGTTCGTTGGCCGATGTCGACACTAGCACTCTGGTCGAACACCGCAGTTCGTCCACTTGCCACTGTTGAAGACAGGTCGACAAGGTACGATTAATAAAGTTTTTAATTTTAACAACAATAAACTGTACACTATATCGCCGTCGTGTTGTCGTCGTTTTATCTATATTATGTTACATAACTGTTGGAATTATAATTCTCCATTTGCTGTAGACTGTCGGCTTCCGCTTCTTGTGGCAGTAAATATATAAGTTTTCGGTCAACCCAATTGGCCTCGTGTTCACAATTCACAAGACAGGCGTCAAGTAGGAATGTTGAGCTACAATACAATTATAATAACACGTGCAGTCAAATGATTAGTTACACTTGAGACGTTAATATACCTGTTGAATATGGTGTGCAGTTTTTGGCAATACTAGAGCCACAACGTTAGAAACGTTGCCGAGAAAGAATTCGATGTCACCAAGTTGACTTTGTTGTTTCGCGACAATGATCCATTTATGCGAGTAGGTGAAGAATCCCTGCTGGTTTCTACTTGTGTCAAACGTGTTGGCCTGCAAAACATAAATAGAACGAGGTGAATGGAACATATAGTCCAGTAGAAATTGACGATGACCCGGACATTTTGGTTAAAAAGCCAATTTTTCTTTTAAGGTGACCAGTGGGGTTTCCTGAACTTCTAAAAAAAAAAAAACTAAAATCAACCATGGGGAACTTTGTTTTACCCCAATCCTTGTTTTTGGGTGTTTCGGTCCAATTTCGAAGTAATACTTTTTGTTTGCGTCTGTTAATCATATGTTTAACAGTTTCATTTCATTGGTTAATACACTTGTAATGATATGTATACTGGTCTATTAACCCACACATTAATTATGCAGTATAATTAATCAAGTAAGTAATTAACCAATTTATTAAAGAATTAGTAATATATGTCTCATATAGCACTCCGTCCCAACGTTGTTCTGGGATTTAATTAACATCTTAACTAAGATCACATGAATGTCACTTACACCCCAAACAGTGAATGGTATAGCAGGCACGTACACATCTCCTTTCCGAGAGCATGTTGACCAGTGCGGATACTGATTAGTCTGCTTGGTTTGCATGTAAATAGTGGACTTCTCAGGTGCATGGAAAAGCAGGATTACAAGCAGATCTGTATCATCACAACGGATACATACGTTCTCGTGGGATTCTGCAACTTCTAGGGTACACTTCGCAATTGTAGTATCCGCATATCCTTCCTCGCCAGCGTGACGCACCTCGATACCTTCTATCAGCAAGCAAGTAGAGAGGAGATTAATGAGTTGCTGTTTGCTGTGCTTGTTTGAAAGAAAACTACTTTTGTCTGAAGGCATGGGAGTGTTACGTCCAACCAACACATCAGTGGAAAGGATCTTGCCCAATTTACGTCGCTTCTATTCGGGTTCCTTGTTGGTGAGCACTTCATAGCTGTCGAACACTATGAACCAGGCCCTATCGTGTGCTGCCAAGTGGAGAACATACATCACATAAAATGAACACACGTCAAGAACGGTACCTGTCTTTGGCCAGGGTATCTGATGCAGAACGGCACATCCATCCACAACTGTGGCTTTGTCGTCAATTCCATCACAGTAGACAACATGGGGATCGAGGGTAGCGATGTACGAAACTAATTTAGACTTCACTGGCCTTCGCATTGTGCCGTTGTCGTGGAATAAAGCTGGGGCTATGGCTGCTAACTCATGTGAGAAGACACTGCGATCTGGTGGTTCAGAAGTATATGCTTTCGTCAATAGTCTCCGTCGACGACACGCGCATTTCTTTTCTATCTTTCAGTTTGATAGTTTTCCTCATATCTGCGAAGGTTTTCACTCGGTCTGACTTCATGAAAACGATGTCTCCGTACCTCTGATCTGTGATTTTCTGGTGGATTTTCATTCCAATATCCACAGCTTGGTCTACATTGACTCTCTCATCAGCTATGACCCCAGTAGCAAGATTTTGCAGGTGCTCGTCATTGTCGGTGGAAAATGGGTTGTGACTTCGCAGAAAGGTCAGGAATTTGGCCAGATCAATGTTGTTCTGTTTGATGCGACAGTGAGTTTGTTGCCTGAAATGATTTAGTCACATTTTTTGAGGCAGTGTAAGTCTTTCCACATTTTTCATGGACATAATGATCACCTGCATTATTGAATTATTCAGCCAACCCACCACCTCGTAGTTTTGACACCGTCACCATTGAATATATCCCTTTCTTTCTAAGTTTAACCATTAAGCCACCACCACCTTCTTAACAAATGACACGTTGCTCCATACCACAGTGACCCGTTCCTGAAAAAGATGTATGACTATTTTCTAGGCAATCTTCATAATATGCCTATGTGTACTGTTATTATGGGTAATATGTTCAACAACAGATGCTAACTTTACTTTATATAATTACTCAAACATAGATTTCGGATTTAAAATGCTATCTTACTAACTATGAATTTTTCACTAATAAATCAGCCAAGATCTACCGTTACGCCTTATCTACAAAATTATGAACAATGTTATCTTTGGCTTTCCATATCACACATTTTGAAATCGCTCAAGCATATAAATGCATAATAACCCAGAACAATCAGTACATAAATATATTATAACTTTTCTAACAATCTGTAAGCAAGTAATTAATACAATAGCTGGTATTTTTTTAGAACATACATCCACTTCGTAAAATGTCTTGAGGGGGTTTACAAAAACGGTTTGTTCTATTAAGTACTACGGATTTTGGTTAAATTAATATATATGTGATATTATCGCTCGCGTTTGGATTTTAAAACATTGCCTTTCGATACACAATTGTAAGATCTAATCTTGTGGCAAGCACTTGATTTCTTATATTAACGAGTTAATGGATACATAAAATACAAATCACCACAATTAAGTATCGTAACCGTTAACTTGCTGGCCAGTGGAAGTCAGTGCCCCAAAACTCATTTGCATTTATATATGGTCAGCCAATAGAAAGAAAATGTTACAAAAAATGACTGACAGGGTACGTATATAGTTCATGAAAATAATCGAGGTTCCCCAGGGTTGATTTTGGTTGATTTTTTTCTGGAAGTTCAGGAAACACTACTGGTCATCCTAAAACCAAAATTGGCTTTTTAACAAAAATGTCCGGGTTTGGTAAAAAAAATGTGCTGATTTCTACTGGACTAATGGTGATTTAATATACCTCCGGAAACAAGGAATTTAATGCATAAGAGTTGTAATGCCGTCTACAGTTAATCATAACTGTTAGCAAAGTATTGCCCTGATTAAAGAAACTACTTGTTTGTGAACTGGAACAAAGTGTGGATAACTAACTTGTTCGGGTGCGAACGGCAATAAAATAAGTATATTTATTTCCAGTTGTTAAATTGATACCGCAAAGCTAACTTTGTCGCTTCCCTCACAATACCACACAAATATGTGTGGATTCAGATGCTGTAGACGAGTTAATAGAATCACCAGACACCATTATGCATAACGGTAACATGAAGGCACGTGTTAGTGTTATGGGTAGCATCCTATGTAGGTATTGGCGCTAACTTTATGTAAGTAATCCGAATTACCTGATGAAACACCTCCCTGATGCAATTCATCTCACATGCAATGATGAAATGTCTTTCACGGAATTCGGCCACTAAGTCGAACGCATCCTCGATATTTCGCGCTTCCTCTCCAAGTTTGATCGGGAAAATCGAGTAAGTCGCCAGTTTGCCGTTCACTCGACTGTATTGCGACAGCAAACATGTTTCGGGGTATTCAATTCAGTAAGAAAGGGTAGTGTTATCGGACAACTCAAATGTGTCATTAAAAAAGCGTTAACAAGATATCGGTATAGTCTATTAATAGACACCATGACGCTATCGTCATATATGGATATGACGAAATATTGGTAATGCAAACACTTGTTCAAAAAAATCAGTTATTGTTCTAATTTAGAGGGAACACTGCACCGCCCATTTACGACCGTAATGCAGTATTCATATAAATCCGAGGAAACTTTGATGTAAATCTTATGTTGTATGACACTGGTATCAACATTGGGATCAGAACCCACACGGTGCACACTGCTTAACTCATTGAACTTTAGAACACAACAAAATAACGAACACCCAACAGGGCACACGAAACAACTCACCGTCGCTTCCATCGTGTGTCAGAATAACAACATCGTCCCACTCCAAGTGTTCCACGATAGCAGCAGTCGCCTCTCCCAGTCGTATGTCCGGCCTCCTTCTGGCTTCCCATCGAGGCGGTTGATCTTCCCCGAGACAAGATCGTTCAAGGAACATATATGCCGCTAGTGAACTCCACCGATTGAATAGTGTGGCTAATATTGGTTCAGATATGTACATGTTTGGGACTGACACGTTCGTGGCAGGAATCTCTGAAATCATAAAACAGATGTGTTCGCTTACAATTTCCATACAATGAGAACGGTCCATTATATATTAATATAGAAAAAATAACTTATTCATCCACTTACAACATAGTACGATTCAGTTTCACAGATTTAAACAAAATATCGTCAAGATACCGCTGAGTGGCATTCGCGAAGTGTCATGCATAAATACATGGCATATGAATGACTTAGTTCGAACTGTAGACAAACCGAAGAGGTGCAGTTTATTCTGCTTGGTGGAAATAGGTATGTGTTTCGTTTGGTACACAAGACACTCTTTGACATAGATGCTATCCTGTTAGCTACTTAGATGCTATCTTTGACATAGATGCTATCCTCTTAGCATAGCTTCTCAACCGGGCGCACAGTTTCTATGTCAGCATGATCGACATGATATCGGATGTCCAGCATTAGGATGTTATTGCTGTCATCACTGGATTAATTATCAGCTCTTTTATTGCGTTTATCAACGAGTTGATATGTCCAACGCAGACCACCAGGGAATGTTGTGTCGCCTAATGATGCCGAATGTATGTCTTCTTATTCTTGAGAACTATAGTGTCGTAATCTTCTCTGTAGCGTTTCAATTGAGATTATCCCAAAACCACAGCAGTATGCTTGACCCCAAGTGATGTTACGTAGACGAACTCTTCATCCCTCCTCCCACTCTCGCTGCCTCCCTCCCTTTCTCACTCCCTCCGTTCGGCCTCTCTCTCTCTCTCTCTCTCTCTCTCTCTCTCTCTCTCTCTCTCTCTCTCTCTCCCTCTCTCTCCCTCTCTCTCTCTCTGTATATATAATTATATATATATATATATATATATACAGCCAATTGACCTCTCGAGGAATCTTTATTGCTGCGACATGTAGGC
The DNA here is from genome assembly GCA_020002185.1 of Paraescarpia echinospica. Classification (NCBI taxonomy): domain Eukaryota; kingdom Metazoa; phylum Annelida; class Polychaeta; order Sabellida; family Siboglinidae; genus Paraescarpia; species Paraescarpia echinospica. The sequence continues at coordinate 41,963,927 of CM034541.1, forward strand.
AGCCACACTTCACAATCCAGTCAAAATATCGTCGTCATGGATTGTTTGCCAGTTTCCGTGGAATTGCTTTGTTAATGTGTACAAATGCAAAACGGTGTTAAGCACTTGTCCTCGATTCTTCACAACATTCATATACTGATGACTCAAGGCCACAGGCTTTGTCCAGCTAAGACAAACAGGTGGAAGATCAGCGAGCGCCGTGTCGCCGACTGACACTCCATAGGTTGGGTGATTGCTAGCATGTCTATGCAGTCACAGAGACGCCTCGTCCTATCAAGCGAACACAAATATTGATAATGGTGGGATGCAACACAACGACGCACTAAAAAACAAACCCTATATGTAAAACTCATAAAAATCCTGCGCTTTATGTTACACAATGCTAGTGTACAATATATAGCTCTCGCAGCACGCATGTGGCGTTCGCTGTGAGGTGTGAATGCGGTAAATACGTTGCTACTCACTTCCGGCGATTCAGTCGCCGGAAGTGTGGTTTGGAAATGCCGGTACCGTTGTAACATATACTAATGCTGTTGTTAAATAATGCTGTACCAACCCTTAATGCGCATGTCCGGAAATATAATTTCGCTGTGTAAATTAATAGTCTGCCCTATTCTAAATAATTATACAGGTAATTTTTTACTTAAATGATCCAAACTAGGTTCATCCTACTGACGTTAAATCCCAAACCTATGCTTCAACAGAGGGGTTACAAAAAAGAAAATGTTAAACGTCCAATAATTATGAATAATGTCAAAGTCTCAACAAAGCGCAGTTTCGTCAATTTGAATGTCCCAGTTTAATTTAATTAATTAATTAAACCTAACTGGATACAGTCATAAACACACTAGTTGTGACCAGTGTATAAAAGGTCGGCTTTCCATTGATTGCAAAAGTCGTTAATTTCTACGCAGCACTCATTCTAATTGTTTAGTCTCCTTCGTTTTTTCGATATCCCCAGGAATCTCAGATCATTTGTTTCACAACGACTTTTTGTTCCGAAAACCAAGCTTAATATCGGCAAACGTGCTTTTCTGTAGCTGCACCCAACATTTAGAATCAACTCCCTATCGCTTTAAAATCATTTGAGACTATAAATACCTTTCGTAAAAAACTGAAGCCTTATTTATTTGAAATTGCATTCCCACCCTAACCTTCGGCGGTCCCTCGCTCTAATGACGTCTCTTGTTTGTCCCTGTTAACGATTATGCCCAATGATTTTTGGACGTTGCGCCTCTGAGCTGAAATTCCTGGGGATTTAGGCACTATAGAAGTTGGTCATTATTATTATTATTTATTAGCTTGGATCAAACAGCTCCTTTTGGACGCCTGCTCTTAGTTACGTAACCTTGAGCAGTAGTGGACAACACACATCCATCTGATGTCACTTGACCATTGGGCTCATTGTATCTAAGTTCCAGTAGACAAATTAATTCTGTCGCAAACAGGATTGATCTTAACATCAATAACCTCCAATAACCACTTGGCCGTAGCCGCATTCCAATATCTGGAATGAAAATATGAAAGTATAGAGATATACTTTGCTTCTTCGACTGGTCCACTCCACTAAGGACAATTATTAATATTATTTGTCTACTATAACAACAATTATTATTATTTTATAATATTTGTATTACTATTATTATTATATTGCCAACCTGAAACCCGTCGATTTAGCCATAATACTGAAAGTACAGTAGATTCAATTTGAAAATAGTGTCGTTTGGTCGAGGTAGAGTGACGTCACCCGTTAATTTATGTCTATGTATTCCGCATCGTGCACCGTTGACAATTCTCTATTTTAACTATTATTCGGCATATTCATGTAGTATTATCTGGTGGTTTACCACACCAGTGAGTGGAAGGCGAAAAATTTGATTTCTCGGCAAGACTAAGCATTATTTCTCACCGTGGCGATAATATGTTATGTTGTTGACGCACCAACATGCTTTAGATGTGACACCATGCGAACAATTTAGCCATCTGGACGATTGTTTGTGAACATTCTCCTTGGCCGTGCCGCCACTGTCGATCCAGCACAACAACAATGGTTCAACGACTCCCTCCCGTTTCACTATCGGCACGTTCAACGTACGTGGACTCTCGTCAGCAACAAAAGGGGGCCAGCTAAGCGAAGATCTCGGTCAGCTACACGTCGACATTTGTTGTCTGCAGGAGACGAAATCTCCCGGCGGATTTGATGATCGGTCAGGCAACTATCGGCTCCTTGGCTTGTAGTCACATTCACGACACTATGGTCTATCATTCACTGTCGCTATGCATTTGGAAGAACGAATCGTGCGCTATTGGTCAGTGTCTGACAGAATCGCTGTAAGAAAACCTATCCAGCTTCGATCATCTAGTTCTGACCTACTTTTTGTACCTAGAGTCAACACTAACATTGGAACTAGGGCTTTTTCTGTTGCTGCACCAACTCTTTGGAATATGCTCCCTCTTTGTGTTAGATCAGTTGAAAATATTACAAAATTCCGTCGTCATTTAAAAACTTATCTTTACAACCTTGCTTATCCACTATAGCTCCCTAGCGCTTTGACCATTCTGTTGACAACTGGAATACTGCTTATGAATTTTGAGATTGACCAATTCTTTTGCTTGATGCGCCTCTGAGCTTGGCTTCCAAGGATTCAGGCGCAGTAGAATTTATCTGACTATTATTATTAATAATAATAATAATTTAACTGCGCCTGACCAACAACTCGCTACTGACGACTAACAACGTATACGGCCCGACGTCGCAACGCGTTAACACCAAAAATGCCGAGCAAGACGAGTTCTTCGCTGAACTCACCAGTCTCACGTCGCTGTACTCGTTGAAAGCGGTATTTTACATTGCTGGTGATTTCAACAGCAAGCTCGGTTACAGGAAGTTCGACGAGGAATTCATGGGAAAACACTTGCGTGGCAGACGGGACATCAACGGCATAGCCCTCGCTGACTTCTTCGACGTACACGGCCTGTTTGTCTGCAACACTGCATTCCAACACGCCGCTCGTCACAAAACAGCGCCGCGATGTGACGACAGGGCAAATTGTACCCATATGCAATGTGATCGATTTTTTTATCTGTCGACAGACACACAAAAGGCTATTGACAGACTCTCGATCATACAATGGCACATTACTCGATAGCGATCACCGTCTGCTCGTCGTAAAGCTCGACCTCAAGCAAATGTTCAACGGTTGGGGTCGAATCGAGAAGTAATGCTCGGCGAAACGGGTTCGTCAGAACATCGAGTTGTTAGCACGGTTTCATGACGTCGTGTCGGAAGCACTGTAGGACGTTACTTCAGCCAGCTCGAGATGGAACACGTAGAACATGTCCTGAAGTCGGCGGCGGAACTGACCATCGGTCGGACCGCCTCGGCGGCCAGACGAGGTGGTCCACACTGTGTTGAAATGGCGGGAAAGTCAGCAGAACAACGCAGTTTGACACTATGGCTGCAGAACACTCCAAACGCCATCCGATGCGAAATGAAGCGCCAACGCAACACGATCTTGCACGCTAGGCGCCGAAAAGCTCACGCAAAAATGTGTCGTGCCGTTCATCAGTTGACGAGGAAACTTGCCGCCAAGCTAACAATCAACGATGACGCCGGACGCGTTATCTACAATGCAGTCGAACTGAACGCGCGTCACCGAACACTTCAGACGCCTAGTTCAGCGACCCAGCCGTAGAAGAGCTGCCTGCCTTCACCAGAAGACCATCGCGATTGGCAGACCCTATTACAACCGAAGAGGTCGGGAAATTGAACCGTGGCCGAGCAGCGGACACGACGACATACCGGCCGAATTATTCAAATGCACGGCTGGCCTGCTAGTAAACACGATTGCCAGCATCTTCAATGATGCGCTGGAAAAACATGAACCGCACGACCTAGGCAAAGGAGTGCTCGTATTGATACAGAAGCCGGGCAAAATGATAGGTCAATTAAAGTGTGCTTCCGATAGTTTTACTATCAGACTCTGAAAGACACTGTCTCTCATCGTTCTATCTAGGATCGCGCCGAAAGTTGACGACTACCTGTCACCGTCGCAATCGGGATTCCGACGCGGACGCATCACGGTCGACGTAGTCTTCGGGTATCGTTGGCTCTGCATCAGCGCGTGTCAATCGAATTTCTCGGCATCAACATGAGTCGCGCCTTCGACATCATACGTCGCGACAAGCTGCTTGATACTTTACAAACATTCCTCGGAGAGTCGGAACTGCGGATGATTCGCTTCCAACTCTCCGCCACGTCGCTCGAGCTGCGTCTCTCAACAGGCGATTGTCATTCATTCGCGACATCCATCGGTACGCCGCAAGGCGACAGCCTCAGCCCGGTGTTATTCACTGTGTATCTCGAAGCGGCACTCCTTGAATTTCGATCGCGCCTCCCGACACGTCCACCAGCCGACGTCACCCTACAGCTGGACGTCGAGTACGCTGACGACACGGACTTCGTCAGCTCTTCTCGTTCGTTCCTCGACGAGATCGAGCGCATCGCGTCAGCTTGATTGGCGGAGTGGTCGCTAACGATCAACGCAACAGAACGAACAAGTATCAGCCGACACGCTGATCGCATACAGGAAGAGTGGCGTATGACACGCAAGCTTGGGTCGTTCGTCGGTGAAGCCGAAGACGTCGCTCGCCGGTGAAGCCGGAGACGTCGCACGCCGAAAGCAGCTGGCCAACGTCGCCTTCCACAAGCTGTGGACACTGTGGTTTAGGCGATCATAGATCTATCTACAGCTGAGGCTACGCCTATACTCATATTTCGTTGTGCCCGTGCTGACGTACAACATGGGTACTTGGGAACTTACGAAATCAGAATTAGATCGTCTGGACGCGTACCACCGACGTCATCTACGCCAGATCATCGGCATCTGTTGGTCACATCGCATTTCTAATGAGGCACTGTACTTTGGACATCGTTGCCGATGCACCCGCTCAGCGAGCGATCGACAAATATTTCGCCGTGGACACAGGTGTCACGATATACAAGGTCGACAGCGAACGACTCTGCCGACGGCGTTGTGCACGGACCTGCGACGTATATAGGTCGTATACTACGTTGCAGTGCCGGCGTCGACGCTCTGCGCGCACTCGACCATAAACAGTGGCGAGAATTGGGGCTGGATATTTCAAAATAAGAAAGCATCATATGAATCCATGGAATTGACCTTTTATATTATTTATGTATTTATATTTATTCTACTGACTTTTTAACAAGTATTTTCACTTTTTATCATAATGGACATGTTTAATCTTATATGTATTTATTTATTCATACATTTTATTTATATATATATATATATATATTTATTAACTCTACTTCTACAAAAGAACTGTGATGGTACATTCGGTATGGAATTGTACAAGCGAAACAGACGCGACCCACATCACGTCTGCCACGCGAAAGTGCATATAATAATATTAATAGTGTCACAATAGGCCATCATCAGATGACGAAGCCCTCAATTATTTAACCATGCAGCTACCCTGCGTAGCATTAACACATTTAAACCTGTGCACCTTTCTTAGGCCCAGACATCTCGTTGATGGGCGTAGTAATAGTGTGTCTTTCGCGCTTTGTCCACCTCCATGGGGCACCAAATTCTCCTTCTTCATTTCCCTTTCTCGCGTTATCACTTTCCTTCTCTCCCATCCACTCACCCACTCATTCACTCTCTCATTTTCATTCTTTCTCCGCCTCTATGCCCCTTAAGTACAGCGGCTAAGAGCCACACATTTGACGAATTGTGCACTTTTTGAAAAAAGCATGAAAATTGACACACATGTAGTTTATGATATATATATTCATATAAAGCTAGGTACCCATCGCCATCGACATGGTATTTAGCCGCCATTTTGTATTTAAAAATGGCTGCCTTAGCAATCCATTACCCAAGTTTCTTGGCATCTAAGCAACATAGAAACACTGTCTTGGTGTCTAAACCATCATTTTATGGTCAAGGAATTCATTTCTGCCACATTCCGTATTCTTAGATGACCGCCATATTGGAATTCAAGATGGCCTCAATGGAAATTTATGAACCAAGATGCTCAACTTCTAAGCAACATAGATACATGTTCTTGGTGTCTAAACTATCATTTTCAGGGTCAAGGAATCCATTTTCGCCACATGCTGTATCCTGAGATGACCGCCATATTGGAATTCAAAATGGCCGACATACAAGATCTTATATTTTATTTTAATTCACCTAACTGGAAATACTAGCTATGTACCCATGCTGTTTACAAAAATCAATCTAGATATGCCATGGATATCCATATATATGGCTATTAAATGATGATCATAACTCTTATGTGTTTAACAATGGACTATAACCATACACATATTAAAATAACAGTCATATTTTACTCACCGCATGGAGTATAAGCCATCGTATAGTCAGAGATGTCAAAGGTCGCCACATACTCCACAGCAGCTACACAGCTCGGTGCATTGCAGATTAGACGACACTTGGCGTTTACACCCCCTTCTTGCACCCACAGTGCACACTAGCTCATAGCACGACATTGATGCCTCTGGTAGGTCAGTCCAGAGGGTTTCCATACTGTGTCACTTAGACAATAACCCCAGTGTCCAGGACTTGGCAGGTGGGGAGCTGGCACAATATATCCGGCCTGGTACACAGCCCGTCTGAAATGCTGGAACAATGCAGCTTTGGTTGACAGGACATTCTCAATGGTACGGGATCCCTGGGCGAAGATGTACTTTATTGCCTCGTCCACCTTACTATGTGTACACGTCCTGCTGTACATGACGACGGCGAACCTTTCGATCTCATCTAGAGTAGGTGGGTCGACTTCTTCCGGTTGTGATGAGAGGGTGAGGAAGGCTTCTGTTACAGACGGACATGCCGTCCATGCCAACCATGCCGACTTCTTCCCTCGGCCGAGGAAGCAGGAGACAGTGTCACACCCGCTCAGGGCATGAAGCAGCATTAATGCTCTAGATTTGAACACACCTAATTTTTTGCAATAGCATTCATTGCACTATGACGAAAGTGAGTACCAACGCCGAAGTTGACCCACAGTTCATCAATCCCAAGAGCTTGGAATTGGCCTACCGCCAAAACAACCACATCTGTATCCACTGTCCGGATGACCACTTTGGAAAGTCCTAGTTTCACGCAATGTGAAACATGGATTAACATGCGCGTGTCCGCCTCCTCGTGTGTGCACGGCTGAAGGTATTCTGTGTCTCCAATGTCATTGTGGTCTGCGGTCACAAGTGTGTCATCTTTTGTGCTGATGAGTATCGTTCCACCGGCATCGTATGACCTGATACATTCTGACAAATAACGAAATAGCTCACCTTTGTTGTGCTCAATCCTCAGGACACTCTCCCAATTTGATGGCATGTGGGTTCCTGCAAGAACTCTCTGCCGTTGTGTTATTATGTTATGCACTCGGCGTTCCCTTGTTGATTGTTTGAGACTGTCAGCAAAATACCTATCCCATACAATGTCGACCCTACTGACAGTTGCTAGCTGGGAGGTAATATATGGAATAAAAATTTGCTGAGCTTAATCGTCAAATTTCCGACTAGCCCTTGGCCTGAGCATGTGTATGATGGCAGCACCATCCAAAACCTTTGCATCAACAGTTGGAGCATTCTCTGTTGAGGAATCAAATTTTGTTAGGCATTCCAGTAAGTCAGATTTCGATCCATGTCGGAGTTGTCCCATAATAGAAATAGACGGAGGACACGCTTGATTTTTGTGTTGAAAGAAACGGTCCAAATCTCCTTGTCTGTTCTAGCAAGCTATGTAGAGCCTTGCAAACAGATTGCAGTTTGTCTTCAGATTGTAATTTGTCTTCAAATTGCTCTTTGCTACTTGATGTTTGCTTTGCCCGAGGCGTACTAAAAAGAGGCAATTTGTTTTTCGAGATAATATCAATGAGTGGTCTGTTGTTGTGCCTTTTAGTCTGTCCTCCACGTACCTTTTGTATTGTCTTTTCCCGATATCCTCAGCGGTGTAGACTGTTTGCACCACGTCTTTGTTCATGACGACCTTTGTATCAAGTGTCAGCATATCACCGCTATCTTCAAGGAATGGGTTGCCCATGTCTTCAATTGTTGACACCATCGTCGACACATTTTTACCAAACTAACTAGACATATTGAATTTTGCATGCCGGCCATCTTGAATTTTATTATGGCCGTCATCGTAGGATACAGTATGTGGCAGGGACCCTGACAATGTTGGTTTAGACGCAAAAAAAGTAATGTTTCTATGTTGCTTAGAAGTTGAGCGACTTGGTTAATAGATTTCCATGGCTGCCATCTTGAATTTCAATATGGCGGTCATCTGAGGATATGGCATATAGTAAAAATAGATTCCTTGACCCTGAAAATTATGGATTAGACACCAAGAACATGTTTCTATGTTGCTTAGAAGTTGAGCGACTTGGTTAATAAATTTCCATGGCGGCCATATTGAATTCCAATATGGCGGTCATCTGAGGATACGGAAAGTGGCAGAAATAAATTCCTTGACCCTAAAAATTATGGTTTAGACACCAAGAACGTGTTTCTATGTTGTTTAGATGCCGAGAAACTTGGGTAATGGATTTCGATGGCGGCCATTATTAAAATCAAGATGACGGCAAAATACCATGTCGATGGCGGTGGGTACCTAGCTTTATATGAATATATACATCATAAACTACTTGTGTACCAATTTTCATGCTTTTGTCAAAAAGCGCACAATCATATCCCTTAGCCGCTGTACTACCTCAACCTTTAGCCGTCGTGAGGACAACGCTGCATAATGAACAATAGCTCCATCTCGCGTTTCCACGTGAAGATGTCTTTCTTTGCCGAACAGTGGTAGAACTAGTACCTTTGACAATTCGGCGGCAGGTGACATATTAATTACCTGTCGCCGAATCACACAACAGAGATGCCTTTTATTAGAAACATGAGATGGAGCAATACGACTATTTCCACGTGAAGATGTCTTTCTTTGCCTAACATTGGTTGAACTATTCCTTTGGCGATTCGGCGGCAGTTGACATATACTAATTACATTTCGCCGAATCACATAATTAGATGCCTTTAATTAGAAACATGAGATGGAGCAATACGAATATTCGTGATTAGTCGTATTTACTATTTATAACCGCCCCATACAGACGCAGAAGACGGGTAATGGTTGTGTTCTGATTCGTTCGTACTAGCTCTATAGCTATATACTAGACATACATATGTATGTACCGTTAACAAAATATCTTCCATAGATGGAGTCCACGCCGACGACAGTAATCACGTCATTTCCGGTGATACGTCCACTGCATTTGTTCCCGAGCAAGTCGACAAAATTCGGCTTCGTCTGGAAGACCGCCGATGGAAATCCTGAAGCGAACCAATCACAACACCTAACACAATGTTTTAGTACACTTTACATACATTTATATACTACGTACTATGTACTTTCAAGCAGGGAATAATTGTATTAATTAGTGATAGTACACGTACCACGGAACCAATCACAACACCTAACACAATGTTTTAGTACACTATACATACATTTATATACTACGTACTTTCAAGCAGGGAATAATTGTATTAATTAATGATGGTATACGTACCATGGAACCAATCGCAACACCTACCACAACATTTTTAAGTACACTATACATACTTTTGTATACTACGTACTACGTTCCTTAAAGCAGGGAATCATTGTATTAATTTGTGATGGTACATGTACTACGGAATGTACTGTCGAATGATTCAAAGCCGACTCAACGCTTTGGAACTGTTTGCCAGAAAACATTCGCCAGAGAGAAATTCTGACTTGGTTCAAGATTCTCCTTAAAACTCATGTATTGTAGTCCACTGAGGAACTGAGCTGTGGGACACTTTATGGTGAACATATACTTTACTAATTAATAAATTGTATTTATTTATTGTATAACATAATAAGACATTTTAATATATTATAACTATTTATGTAATTATTTTAATATTTTATAAATTATGTAATGTATGTTAATTACTTAATATATGCAGTCTTTTTAATTTTAGTGTAATATTATATTTAAATTTCTTTAAAAAAATTGTAATTCCATGTACATTTTTAATGTGTGTACGCGCCTATGAACGGGCTGGTCCCGGAGATATGGCGCCATACAGATGTTAGTAATAATAATAGTCACCCAGCACTGATTGGTTTCTATAACTCTTGTTAGATCTTATATGAACAGACAAGATTACTAAAAATAGCAATGATTAACTTCGCTAGTTCAGCTGGCAGTTGCACGCATCCCGGGAAGCGAATATATTTTTCCCAAAAAGGCTAGATAGGGAAATGTTTCCGCGACGCCCATTGGCTGTTGGCCTGACCCCTGACACAGTGGTCCACGTGCTCGGTAGAACGCGTAAACATGTACTGAAAGCGATGCTATTTATCGAAAACCGACTGAATCAGCTATTGTTTTAATCTAACGTCCTTATAGGTTATAGTACATATACGCGCTGTCATTGGAGATAATTATAATGTTGGTATCATGTTAGCCACCTGTTGTATATGACATATCACGTGTTCCTGTTCCTGGTTAGAGAATTGTTCCGGACTTCCGGTAATAAAATGTTTGTTCTATTTGACTACGTCAATTGTTCTCTGTAAATGTCGTACCCAATACACGACATATTGGCGACGAACGATGGGATGAGTAACCACAACAAGACGAGCTCTAGCACCTAGACCGTCGCACGCAAGTAGAACTTTCGCTGACTACGTCATTGTGAAAAATGGAAAACACGGGTTTCGAGCCGTTCGTCATAACGCCCGCAGACAGCGCAAGTGCGCGATGGGAGCAGTGGATTCGCCGTTTCGACAATTTCGTCGTCGCGCGAGATATAGACGACGACAGGCGGAAGAAGGCGATGTTGTTACACTACGCTGGTGAAGCTGTATTCGAGCTGAGTGAGTCTATTGGTGTCGTCGACAGTGACAATTACGCTGAAACGAAAGACAAGCTTACGGCCTACTTCACACCGAAACGAAACGAAGAATATGAAGTGTTCGTCTTTCGCCAGTCACAACAGCACACTGGTGAGACACTGGACCAATTTCACGCTCGACTTCAACTGCTGTCTAAAAATTGCAATTTTCAAGACAAATCGCGTGAAATAAAATCGCAAATCATTCAGAAGTGCACGATGCCTAAGATTCGCGAAAAGGGACTGAGTGAGGCAACGATCAGTCTCGATCGTTTGCTGACGTACGGTCGTATGCTTGAGTCCACAATGCATCAATCATCGGTCATGGGGACCAACGCCGCGTCAACGACGAACGTCAACGCAGTTTCCAGTGATCGTCATCACCACTCGCGTTCGAGGAAGCAAAACCGCGACTGGAATAGTCGTTCTGTTGGTCGCCAGGGTGCGCCACCGAAAACTGACAATCAACGAAAACCCCGTCGTGTGGCGCCACCGCGCTGCAGCGATACCGTTTCAAAATATGGCAATGCACAATCTTGTCCAGGCTGTGGAAAATCTCCGCACAATAGAACGGAATGTCCAGCTTGGGGCAAAACATGTTACAAATGCGAAAAACCTAATCACTTCGCTAGAGTGTGTAGAGCTGTCTTGGCAAATACTAATTTGGTAAAGGACGTTCCACAACAATCAGACAATGCAGGTTTATGCAACGACACATACATATTAAATCTGTACAACTGCAACGCCACGCGCACGAACACTGTCGCACCATACATGTGTACAATTGACATTCAGAGTACACGAGTCAAGATGGAAATTTATATTGGGGCTTCAGTTTCGTTTATAGCAGACAGAGACTGGGTTAGAATCAAAGAGGCTAATCCACAGCTGACCCTCAGCACACGTGACGTGCCAAGTCTGCGCACGTATTCAGGCGACACAATTCAACCACTGGGGCAGGTGCTATTGAATGTATATCACAATCGCCAACATCATACGCTGAGTGCGCTGATCGTCCCAGGGGCTGGTCCGAATCTGCTCGGACGTGATTGGCTGTCGGTGCTACGTCTTAATTGGGCTGAACTGCATAAAATGGACCAAGATTCGTTTCTTGAGCATTACCAAGCTGTCTTCACGGCAGGACTACGCAAGCTCAAAGGAGTTACTGCCAAGTTGTACATTGATGAGTCTGTACAGCCACGGTACTGCAAACCACGTCCAGTGCCGCTCGCTCTTCGTGCAAAGGTAGAAGATGAACTAGAACGCCTACAGGCTGAGGGCGTCATTCATCCCGTTGAGTTCTCAGAATGGGCTGCTCCTATTGTACCAGTACTCAAGTCTTCAGGAGACATCCGGATTTGCGGAGACTACAGGGTCACGATATACAAGGCAGTGAAGGTCGACAAATATCCCATTCCCAACATCGATGATCTGTTCGACAAAGTAGCTGGTGGACAACTGTACACAACGCTCGATCTAAGCAACGCTTATCAACAAGTTGTCCTCGATCAGGAGTCGCGCAAGCTAACCACAATCAATACCTCCAAAGGTCTGTTCGAGTACGAACGCCTTCCGTTTGGCGTATCTTCTGCTCCTGGAATTTTCCAACGCATCATGGAGCAACTGCTGCAGAACATTCCTATGACCGTGGTATATCTGAACGACATCCTTGTTTCTGGAAGGACACCAGAGGAGCACGACAGCAACATGCAAATGGTGCTCACGCGACTGCTCGATACTGGAATACGGTTGCAGAAGGAGAAGTGCACGTTTCGACAGACGTCTTGCAAGTACTTGGGCCATATCATCGACAGGGAGGGCATCCACCCGACGAACGACAAGGTGCTCGCCATACAGAGTGCACGTGCCCCGCAAAACGTGCAGGAGTTGCGCAGCTACCTTGGTCTGATCCACTATTATCACAACTTTCTGCCGAACATCAGCAACCTCTTGGCACCGCTGCATGAGTTGACTCGATTGGACGCGAAGTGGAAATGGAGTGCGATTCACCAAGTATTTGAACGATCAAAGGCATTAGTGTCTTCTTCTACGGTGCTTGTGCACTACAACCCCCGTTTACCCATCGTTGTGAGCAGTGACGCTTCTCCCTACGGCATCGGGAGCGTGTTGTCTCATCGCCTACCCGACGGCAGCGAAAAGCCAGTAGCGTTCGCGTCACGCACTCTATCTTCTGCTGAGAAGAAATATGCGCAACTAGAAAAGGAGGCGTTATCTCTTGTGTTCGGAATTACGAAGTTCCACAAGTACCTCTATGGTCGCGAGTTCGTACTGCAATCGGATCATAAGCCATTGTTGGGACTCTTGAAACAAGATCGACTCATATCGCCAATGTCCAGTGCACGAATACAACGTTGGGCGCTGACAATGAGCAACTACCAGTACAAATTTTAGTACAGGCCGGGGACCAGCATCAGCCACGCTGACTGCCTTAGTCGATTACCTCTGCCTGACACACCAGAGAAAGTACCGGTTCCACAAGAAGTAGTCCTGGCATTGTCAACCATGGACGAGAGCCCGGTCACATCGGACCAGATCGAAAAATGGACGGCTCTTGACCCCGTTCTTTCACAAGTACGTCACTTTGTGGAACACGGTTGGTCTAACCAAGCACCACGAGAGCTCGATGCATACTGTCAACGAAAAGACGAACTGAGCGTACAACAAGGAGTGTTGTTCTGGGGAGCCAGAGTGATCGTGCCGCCCAAGGGACGCGATGCGCTGCTGGATGAGTTGCATAACACACACCCTGGCATCGTCAAGATGAAAGCGCTCGCCCGAAGTTACATGTGGTGGCCTGGATTGGACATGGAGATCGAAAGATACGTGAAAGACTGCAATGTGTGTCAGCTGCACGGCAAGCAACCGCCTGTAGCACCACTACACTCATGGGAGTGGCCAGGTCGCGCTTGGCACCGAATCCATATTGACTATGCTGGACCGTTTGAAGGTCGCATGCTGTTGATCATTGTGGATGCACACAGCAAATTCATCGATGCTCATGTGGTATCTACAGCAACCACGAGCATAACTCTCACCAAACTTAGGCAAACATTCGCATATATTGGACTGTCTAACACGATCGTCTCGGACAATGGAAGTTGTTTCACAAGCGAGGAGTTTGGACAATTCTGCAGAGCAAATGACATCAGACACATCAGATGTTCACCGTACCACCCATCAAGCAATGGTTTAGCTGAGAGAGCAGTGCAGACAATCAAGGCTGGTCTGAAGAAAACCAAAGGTAATCTGGAAGACAGATTATACACTCTGCTAGCGAAGTACCGGATCACGCCACAGGGTACCACGGGTCGAACACCTGCAGAATTCGTACTCAAGACTTCACCTCGAACACGCCTGGATCTCATACGACCATCAGTTCAAGATCGCGTTCTGCAAAAATAGGCATACGACAAACAACGTCAGGACGCTCATGCGGCTGCACGTACGTTCCGAGCCGGAGACTGCGTCTGGGCCATGAATTTCCAAGGAAAACCTAAGTGGGTTTCGACAGTCATCGAGAACCAGCTGGGCCCACTCACGTTCACCGTACGTTTGAGTGACGGCCGCCTTTGGAAACGCCACCAAGACCATCTCAGAGAGAGACGACCCGATGAAACGGAGACGGTTGATGCAGAACAACAACAACAGCAGCAGCAGCAGCAGCAACAACAATCGGTTGTTCAACTGCCAGAAGTACTACCTCCGTCGCCAGCTATCGACGCGGAGGCGATCGCGAGTACTCGACATTCAGTGTCTACAGAAGGTTCGGAATCGAACTTTCCCAAAGTCACTGTGACGGAATCTGCGACACCAAGATTGGTGGCAAGTCCCGTGAGAAGATCTACCAGAGTAGTGAAAGCACCTATAAAGTTAAACTTGTGAACTATAACTACAAAGTTAGTGTAGTTATCAGTGTACGTTTTTATTTGCACATTTTCTACGAGCTGTAGAACACTCTGGACTGTTTTCTAATTTAGTTTATTTCATTCATAGAACAGTGAACTCTAATACAAGTTTGTATCCTAAAGAGGGAGGAATGTTATATATGACATATCACGTGTTCCTGTTCCTGGTTAGAGAGTTGTTCCGGACTTCCGGTAATAAAATGTTTGTTCTATTTGACTACGTCAATAGTTCTCTGTAAATGTCGTACCTAATACACGACACCACCCAATAAATATAATGTCTTAATGTAAAATTACTTAAATAAACATGATGTCATGACAACCAATCGCGTGCGCAGTCGAATCGCGGCGCCGTCGCCCTGTCAACAATCGAAATATGTCGAGTGTTGAATCGCGTTCCTGTAGTTTCCTCAACACAACTGAAGTTTGTCAAGATGAACTGAAGATCTCACGGTACGTATTGTAACGCTGCGTTAAAATCGCTGTATCTCATCAGACGGTTAAGACTCATCCACTAATATTGGTGTGCCTTTTAACGGAAAAAATAAACCATAAGTCACCCCAAACGAAATAGCACAAAAGTCAAAGACAAAGCCACAATATGTGTTATCATGCATTGAAAAACGTTTCTTCCGATAATTATGTTGTGTCACCTGTGTATTATGTATTTGGAATTAAATTGAGAATGGTCTGCCCTTTTTATTAAATAATTCTTAATTATTTAAATTATACATGTACTTGTTAAACATAAGTAGTTATTAGAATTTATATGAAAATGAATTCTGTTAAGTTTATTTTATTTTTTGCATAACAATTCTAAAAAATGAATTATTTGCAACAGACATACTAGTCATGTAACGATAAAGGGTCGCTAAAAGATGACAGTAATTATATGTAATTTCCAACCAATTAATGATATAAGTACATTATGTCATGTAAGGGGTACATGAGTACATGCCTGCTTAGTCCCGTTACCTTTACCAATTGACTGCTTGTAACACCTTGGTTTCAAACTGCTTTAAAAGTAATTAGAGTAGAGGTAATTATACATATTTTATGCGTAGTGGAGGAGCCATATTTCCTTTTAGAGTGGTGTAAAGTAAATTATATTTGCATTGTAAATGTTTAGATAACAGACCACATTTCATAGCTGTTATATGACGTTTTCAGCCATACTGGTTATTTTAGGGGTCGTTCACAATTTTCAAAATTAATCTATTTGTACAAAGAATTTGACAGGGGGAGTAGCTACAAATGTTGGTCGACTGTTAATGCATGCACGTATTAATTGTAATTAAAGT
Organism: Paraescarpia echinospica; assembly: GCA_020002185.1. Lineage (NCBI taxonomy): Eukaryota > Metazoa > Annelida > Polychaeta > Sabellida > Siboglinidae > Paraescarpia > Paraescarpia echinospica. The sequence continues at coordinate 41,980,135 of CM034541.1, forward strand.
TTTGCAAATATTATTATGATGGTTGCTATTATATAGACCTACATGTCCACTGTAGGTGGCATGCCATAACACTGTTACATACTAACATATGACTTTAAATCTAAAAAAGTATCTACATTTAAAAGTACTGATTCAGGGAGGGTCTAGTGACAATGGTAAATTACAACTTAATTAGAATAATTATTTTCTTTTATAAAAATACCAGTTTAACAAATATTACTGAGAAGTTTCAAGGAATTTACGTTATCACTACTGTTGTGTATTTAGAACTACATGTTGAAGCGTAATGACTATTGTTCTGTATCGGCGTAATGATCCATAATTGGATACTATAAAAAATAGTTCCTGTTCCGTCATCTTGTAGTTATGTCGTGCTTTGTCAATATATGATGTATTTAGACGAAATACGCTACACTGGCGACGAGGATGACTCAAAGAACTCGTCAATCCACTTGCACAGGTAGAAGAAAAGTGAAGAACTTTCATGCTGGTACAAGCGTGCGTTGACTTGTGTCGAACTTTGAAGTGCTCTGAACTCCGGTAAAAACGTGTTACCGTATTCGCTGCAATGGCCGCCCCCACTGGCAAAATTGAAACTTTCGACAGTTCGGTAGACTTGTGGCCTACCTACTATGAACGTTTAGAACAATAGTTTCTGGCGAATGACGTTCCAGATGTGAAACTAGTGCCGGCTTTGCTGAGTCTTATTGGGGTAAGACGTACAGTCTGCTGAAAGATTTGTGTGCGCCGAATAAACCTGCAACGAAGTCGAAGACATTCGCTAAGTTAACGGCGATACGTAGTCAACATCTGTCACCTAAGCCTCTCGTGATTGCAAAACGGTTTCGTTTCCACAAAAGGGACCAACAAGGGGGAGAAAGTGTTGCGCATACATGCCAACCCTCCGTCATTCGTACGGAGACTCCGTCATTTTAACATCGCTGAAAACCTACGTCACGGAGATGAACAACTCCGTCATTTGACCGTCACCGTGGAAAAAAAATTAATGTACATTTTTTTAAATATAAAAAACGGAACGACATTTTCGTTCCGTTTCGATATTCTGTTTCTCTCGCGAATGCGTGACCTACATCCTGTGCGCGCTCATTCCCGATATGATTTCCGCACGACGAAGAAGCGTCACAACATGTCACCCGAGCGGCATCATCACCACCAAAGAAAAACATAACACAGTTCCAGGACAATTGGGTTAAAGAATGGCCAGGCAAGATAGCGAGGAGCTACAAGGGCAGCGCTTTTGCCCTGTGATGGCTTTGCCGAAGCGATTTCGGTATTGGTTCATGTACGATTTTCATTCCATTTTGTTATTTTTTGGTTCTTACCTACGTTTTAAAACTAGTGACGGACACTACTATGATTTTGTCCCGTAACTGACGTTATTTGCAACACATGATGTACCGGATTTGTTATTGCTATTGGTGTGATAATCAAGTGTTCTATTGTTGCAGGAGAAGACGTATTGAAGAGTTGCAGTTTTGTTCGCTACAAGGTAATCATCACCATCGTGTGCAGCAGCATGTTTATCTGTATCATCTTGTTTGTTAATTGTCACTCGTCTTCTCTACCCTGCCCTGGTGACCAAGATGGTAAACAACTGCTCTACAACAACCAGCTGCTGATTGAGTTGGAGGTCCTCCGCCCACATCTGAGGGAGAAATTCACCCCAAACACAGGTACATACAGATATGCATCGTCAATTCTGACAACCTATATTAAATTTATTGATGTAAAATAGGCAAGTTAACAAACTAACAGTACTAAACTAAGCATATTACATAACAAGGTATGTATGTTCTTTCTTGTTATGTTTTGGTGGGTTTCAGTGCTGGATCTGATGTTCAGGGAGACTGCATGAAAAGTTCTGCCTTATTTGTATTGAGTGCTTTGCTTTGGTGTGTCTCAGTGCTCGATCTGGCCACGCGTTTGCCAGAACACCTGCTCCCGGAGGATTACTCTGATACCCTGCAGGCGGAATTCATGGACATGGCTCAGAACACCATCGCTGCCCTTCTGTCAGTGAATGTGAACTGTGCGGCAGACGCTCACTCCTATGAGCCACCCGCGACTGTGCTACATATGTCCAAGAAAGCCACAATGAACTAAAATCTGCTTCACAGGAACACATCATAATTGCCCAATCACTGCTGACACACATTTTCTTTATATAAATGTACATAAGTTCACTAGATGCCTCTTGTTTGTCATGCCATGCTGTGTGACAGAATGGGTTACTTGAGTGTTCTGTTCGCCATGCTGTGTGACAGAATGGGTTACTTGAGAGTTCTGTTTGCCATGCTGTGTGACAGAATGGATTACTTGAGAGTTCTGTTTGTCATGCTGTGTGACAGAATGGGTTACTTGAGTGTTCTGTTTGTCACGCTGTGTGACAGAATGGGTTACTTGAGTGTTCTGTTTGTCATGGTGTGTGACAGAATGGGTTACTTGAGTGTTCTGTTTGTCATGGTGTGTGACAGAATGGGTTACTTGAGTGTTCTGTTTGTCATGGTGTGTGACAGAATGGGTTACTTGAGTGTTCTGTTTGTCATGGTGTGTGACAGAATGGGTTACTTGAGTGTTCTGTTTGTCGCGCTGTGTGACAGAATGGGTTACTTGAGTGTTCTGTTTGTCATGGTGTGTGACAGAATGGGTTACTTGAGTGTTCTGTTTGTCACGCTGTGTGACAGAATGGGTTACTTGAGTGTTCTGTTTGTCACGGTGTGTGACAGAATGGGTTACTTGAGTGTTCTGTTTGTCATGCTGTGTGACAGAATGGGTTACTTGAGTGTTCTGTTTGTCATGCTGTGTGACAGAATGGGTTACTTGAGTGTTCTGTTTGTCACGCTGTGTGACAGAATGGGTTATTTGAGTGTTCTGTTTGTTACGCTGTGTGACAGAATGGGTTACTTGAGTGTTCTGTTTGTTAAGCTGTGTGACAGAATGGGTGACTTGAGTGTTCTGTTTGTCATGCTGTGTGACAGAATGGGTTACTTGAGTGTTCTGTTTGTCATGCTGTGTGACAGAATGGGTTACTTGAGTGTTCTGGTTGTCATGCTGTGTGACAGAATGGGTTACTTGAGTGTTCTGTTTGGAGTGTGCGAGAGCGATTCGACGCGCGCACGAATTCGGTGCGCGCGTGTGCATCGACGAGTGGAAAAAGTCTCAGTCATTTGGATCCTCACAGGTTGACATGTATGGTTGCGCAATATGTTGCACAAATTAGAAAACTGTCAGAACATTGTGAATTTTGAGAAAATGTGGGAGATTCCATGCGAACGCGATTTGTGTGTGGCGTAAGAAACGAACACCCACAAAAGCGATTGTTGTCAGAAACAACACTGATGTTTAATCGTGCGGTGGAGATTCCAGTGGCCATGGAGACGGCTACAAAGGATGCTGCTAAGCTGGGGCAGTGCAGAAATGGTACGGCTGTACACAAAGTCCATGTTAAGCCTAAGATGGGACAATATAGAAAAACATGTTTTCGATGTGCACGGTCGGGCCACACCCCGGATGATTGCAAATTCAAAGAGGCACAGAGTTATAAATGCAAAAAGAAAGGACATCAAGCCAGCGTGCCGTTCCAGTGCACATGGAAACCAACGTTGCCAGGGTAAAGATGCATCGTGTGGCGGTACTGGTGGGAAACACACAGGTTCCCAACATGTACACGTGATTGAAGATGTATATGACAGTGATGCAGAGAATGTGGCTGCTCAGGAAATACAAACCATGGACCGATCGCCTGATACCAGGATTATTTGAGTAAATCCTAAAATAATTGGTAAACCGTTACAAATTGAACTTGATACAGGCTCGGCAGTGTCGGTTATAAACAAGCAACAGTTTGATGAGTACTTTCCCGAAGTAAAGACACAACACACATCGGTGGTCTTAAAGACCTATTCTGGCGAACAAATTACTCCACTCGGCATGATATATGTCGATGTAGAATGCAATGGACAGCAACAGAACTTGCCATTATATGTGGTCGGAAAGGGAGGACCAGCATTGTTTGGGCGCCAGTGGCTTGACAGGATTATGCTAGACCTAAGTCCATCAAACACATCACGGCAACGAAGCATACAGAGAGTAGGCAGGAACAACTGGATGCACTTAAGTTGTAGTTTAAGGAAGTCTTTCAAGCCGGACTTGGAGCAATCCAGGAACCCAAGGCGAAACTTCACCTCAATGAGGGAGCAACTCCAAAATGTCACAAGGCCAGACAAGTACCCTATTCACTACGCCCGAAAAGAAAGAATCATCACAAAAGTTGATTGGAATGAATGGGCAACTCCAATCGTGCTTGTTCCTATGTCAAACGGATCGGTAAGAATGATTTCAAGGTCACCATAAATCCGGAACTGAAAATGGATCAGTATCCGTTACACTGGATTGAAGGTGTCTTCACAAATCTCAGTGCAGGTGAGAAATTCACAAAGAATGATCTCCGTCAAGCTTACCCGCAACTCGAAATGGAGGAGTCAGATAAGTATCTAACTATCAACACGCACAAAGGACTGTTTCAGTACAACCAACTGTTATTTGGCGCCGCATCCGCACCTGCAATCTGGCAAAGAACAATAGATCATATACTACTAGATATTCCAGGAATACAAGTTATTCTGGATGACTTCATCATTACTGGGACCAGGCCAGGAGCACCTAGCGAACGTGCGCCGAGTCCTCAAAAGTCTACGCGACTACAATCACAGGGCTAAAATAACGCAATGTGAATTCTTCAAGGAATAAATACCATACTGCGGACACAGAATCGGCAAAGAGGGACTCCACAAAATGTCTGAGAAGATCGACGCTGTAATCAATGCGCCCTGACCGGAGATTGTATCCCAGCTGAGGGCATACCTAGGCCTGTTTAACTAATATCACCGGTTTCTGCCAAATCTGACCACAATAGTATGGCCACTAAACCAGATGTTGGAGAAAGGCAGGAAATGACGATGGACTGTACAGTGCGAGAAGGCGTTCTCGGAAACAAAGCACATGATAAGCACCGATCAAGTGTTGACACACTACGATCCGCAGTTGCCAATAAAATTGGAATGTGACGCATCAGCTTACGGAATTGGCGAAGTCTTGTCTCACACAATGGCAGATGGAACTGACAGACCAGTCGGATTCGTATCACGTTCGCTGACATCATCAGAACGTAATTATGCCCAAATTGACAAGGAAGCACTTGCGTTGATTTGCGAAGTGAAGAAATTCCACTCATATCTATATGGTCGCCGCTTCACATCAGTGATGGACCATCAGCCTTTGCTATCAATTCTCAGTCCAAGCAAGGGAGTACGACGATGACATCTACAAGACTTCAGCGCTACGCATTGTTCTTGTCTGGAATGGACTATGAAATAAAGTTTCGGAATACTTCCTGTCATTCGAACGCGGATGCGTTATCACGTCTTCCTATGAAAGAAACCTACGACCAGGATGAAGAGGTCATCGATCCAGTGGAAGCCTTCCACACATCTCAGATGGACGCAATTCCAGTGTCTAGTGCTCAAGAGAGACTTGAAATCCAAAATGACCAAGTTCTGTCGAAAGTATATACTCTAACCAAGGACGGTTGGTCCTACACAAGTGACAAAGAAATCGCTCCTTACTACACGGGACGGCATGAACTTTCCATGCAAGAAGGATGTCTGATGTGGGGAATCAGAGTGATAATACCACGCGACATTGCTGCTAAACATATGTCACAAGCAATTCGTCTAACGGTTCAACATCGTGAACTCGGAGTAAAACAATCGGTAGCAGTTCGCGACTATCGTGGGAATGACAAATGGGTTTCCGGTACAATCGTGTGGCGTACTTGTCCGGTGTCATACCAGGTCGGGATAACACCAGGTGTCGTCTGGCGACGACACATTGAACAAATTCGTGATGCTGAGTCAACAATCAAGTCTCCAATTCCAGTGCCGGAAGCCGTGGTTGTGTTTCCCAGTGGCGATCCTTCGCCATCCGTTATCATAAAAGAAGTGAAGAAATGTAACTTAACACCACAACTCAGCGAAACAAATGTGGAACCATCCACTTCAGTGTATTCGCCTTTGAGAAAAAACGTTATTCTTTGCGAATGCGCAAGGCACCGCAAAAGCTGGATTTATATGTTGTGACTCAGAGTACACGTAACTGTTGAAGCCAACATAACCAGTCACCATGACGTGGGTCAGCCAAATTGCAACACAGCCAAAACACCAGTTGCTCTGCGCAGTTGACTTTGACTGTTAGGAGATGCCGCAAACTCAGCAAGTAAGTTGAATGGTCTCTCCATGTCCAGTCAACCAATGGTTAAAAACAATTGTCGCAGAATAACCTAATAACAAACTATCATTTACATATCAATTGTGTTTGTAAAATGTTAACGGAGTAAGCACCCAAAACGTCACCCGATATTTTTGTCTGTTTCCACGTGGCTCTGTAATACAAAGTTTACAGGATTTATTTAATAACGTGTCGTGTAGAGATATTGGTACAGATTATCTATACCAGATCCACTCAGTAACGATAGTGAGAAGGATGGTGGTTTAGCTGGTTGCACAAAAGTGTAAACACATGTTTATCTAATGTGATTTCAGCAGCCAATATTCTGATATTGTATTACACTACAATATCCAAATTGCCATCCTCTAATGTCTGTATTACTGGCAATAGGGGGTGCATTTGAAGGGTTTTAGAAGCCTGGGTATTATCAACCCCCAAAATACAACCATGCAAAGAGCTTTGCAGTGTGCTTAGTCGTTTATAAGATGAACAACATATTTTATGCATTGTGACTATATTATGAATGAACGAATTTCAGATCACAACTATATCTGACACCAATTGAGGAGTGGCCTGGAACGTCGGCTGCTATACTGCCACGGAAACGAGCGCGAAGGGCTCCTCACAGTCTGAGTCAACATTTGCACGCACCCACGCACGCACACACATGCACACGCATGCACACACACGCACGCGCGCACACCGCACACGCACACTCACACACATGCACACAGACACACACACATACATACACACACATACGCGCGCTCGCAAACACACACTTTGTGCGTGTGTGCGCGCGCGCGCTTGTGTTTGTTTAGAATCCGGACGACGTTTCCCGGGAGCGCGTTTATTTTTTCCAAACAAGTTAGATAGGGAAATGTTTCCGCGGCGCCCATTGGCTGTTTGCGTGACCCTTAACACGGTGGTCCACGTGCTCGGTAGAAAGTGTAAACAGCGATGCACCGAGCACGCAATATGCGTCGAAATCTGTTTATTATAAATAATCGAGCGAAGCAGTAATTATTATCACGTTGCTTTTATGGGGGTGTTACGTGGACTAACAATAGCCTTATGGAAGTTTTTAATGCATTGTTTTAAGGCGTAATTAAGCCTTCGTAGTGCGATGGCCAATATCTTTCATCGGAATCATGACTCGTATACTCGGCATGTGCTGTATTAAATATTATCGTTACCATTGTTGTTGAGTCATAAGTTACTGTTCGTCAGTGCATCTTGAGTGCATTCTTTATAACAAATGTCTAGAAAAAATACTGTTGTGCCAAAGTTTTTGTAAGTTCCTTCCATCCACAGCTACTTGCAAGGTAAGAATAAATAAATAATAAAGCCTTGTTTTTTGTTGGTGTCTCCACTCATTTTAGAGGTAAAATGACTATGACAAGTTCTTAAGTATATTCCATAATTACAACTAAATTTAGATTAGATGGTTCTGACTATAACAAATCGTATCAATAGAATAGTTTTTGTGGGTAATGCTTATTTAATAGGCAATGTATTTTATTATTATGCTTATAAGTTAGAAAAGAGAAACCACTATTATGACATTGTTGCTATTGGGGTATAACATGTATGTATGTATATATATATATATATATATATATGCATACATGTGACACACACACACACACACACACACACACACACACACACACACACACACACACACACACACACACACACACACATTAATATGTTTTGTTGGTTCAATACTACTGTTTGAGTCAAAATGCTGACATTGGTGTACAATGCATTGCCATACCAAACCACTCATTGATTCCATGAAGTATTGTGCCTTATGTGAATTAATGAACAAATATTTTCTACTTACGAAAATATGATCAGCAATTATAATATTTTGATAAATGTTTATTATAAAAATATACGTAATTTCACACACAAGACAGTAATAATGTGCATTGTGTGCAAGCACCAATGAAAAAGGAAAGGTAAGTTCTTATATAGTGCAGCATTCTGTCATCAGGACTGCTCAAAGCGTTTTATACTTTACTCCCTGGCAGATCTGTTCAATTGAAAACCACCTTGACTTCTCTGGGAATGCATCCAGCCACACTGCAATTAATGCGTAAAGACTATTTGTATACAAAAAACAACCATTGTATATAGCCAGGTACTCATTCATACAGCTGAGTGAACTGGAACAACGTAGGGTGAAAAAATTTGTCCAAGGTTCGACACTGCAGCACAGGAGTCAAACCCGGGTCCTCTAGATCGAGATTCGGAAGCTCTAAGCACTGCGGTACTGTGCTCCACATTACAATACATTTCAGTCTTATTGTTCAATAATTTGAACAAGACTGAAATTTAAAGAAATTTACTATCAATAGTACACTATCATCACATCGACTACCGTGATGCATCGATAGTTTGACACCTCTAATTTTGACAGCTTCATATAAGTTAATAAGTATGCAACAGATGCAACCTAACAATAAACACGTAATTTAATTTGATTAGTACATATTTGAAATAGTATAATGCCGTGAACAAACAACAGCAACCATTTAGGTAAAATGTGTCACTAGTAAATAACAAGAATAACACATTATACATTGTGCACCAAACAGTCCATCAAAACCACATATTGATTATAGTAAATGTATATCTAGTAATACTTAATACATTAATGAAAAGAGACACAAAGTCATAGGCATTATTTACAATCATACTTAATTAAATGTAAACTCACATCATGTGTTTTACTAACACACACTGTACATGTGATACACTGCATTTACATAAACATGCTCATAGCAGCCATACATTTAGTATTTGTTATCAATGTTTTATTTGTTGAAGAAAATGAACAGGACATTGAAAGTTAAGATGATAAGGTATGCATTTCTGCCAAAACCACAACATTGATTATATTTCACACCTAGACAGCTATTGTTAGCTTGTGTGAAGACGAGGCCAGTGAGACTTAAACCCTGGTTTGCTGCGGCAGGTCGCAAATGACAGTTTTGCACAACTACAAAACAATAGGGCATATATATATCTGTATATATGTATACATACGTACGTACAGTATAGTATACATATTATGTTTGCACCAATTTCTCACAGCAACAAAACCAATCCAATGAAATTTATTGAATTCATTACAGTACTACAGATAGAAATAAATGTAAGACAAAGCATATATAATAGCGTAATGAGAATAACAATGGAAGAACATTGTATAATGTTATAAACATTAGGATTATATAATGTTATACTCCTAATGTTTATGGATTAAGGAAAACAAATTATTGTACTGATACTTGATACTAAATCACATACATAAGAAGAACACGTCAATAGAATAATTGTAAACACCGTGAAATGAAAGTTGGTAAACTGGCCTCGTTAGTAAAATAAGATGAATAAAATATTATACAGTGTAACACTAATGGCCACCACAAATAATAGTAGCAGTAATCAAACAAATGTTCATTACACAAATGTCATTTCCCAATATACCAGTTTGATCTATGAGTTTGGCCCACAGACTCACTCTGGCTAACACATTGACTCAGACTGTGAGGAGCCTTTCGCGCTCGTTTCCGTGGCAGTAAAGCAGCCGACTTTCCAAGCCACTCCTCAGTTGGTGTCAGACACGGGTGCGATCTGAAATTCCGTCCAGTCATAATATAATCACAGTGCATAAAATATGTTGTTCATGTTATAAACGACTATGCACATTGCAAATCTGGTGATCACACAGGCTCTTTATATGGTTGTATTTTGGGGGGTTGATAATACCCAGGCGCCTAAAACCCCTCAAATGCACCCCTTATTGCCAGTAACACAGACATTAGAGGATGGCAATTTGTATACTGTACTGTAACACAGCATCGGAATATTGTCACATTAGATAAACATTTCTTTTAAATTTTGCGCAATCTGCTAAACCACCATCCTTCTCTGTATCATTACTGAGTGGATTTGGTGTAGATAATCTGTAGCAATATCTCTACACGAAACGTTATTAAGTAAATTATATGTACCCTGTAAACTGTGTATTATAGAGCCACATGAAAACAGGCAAAAATAACGGGTGACGTTTTGGGTGTTTAGCCCCGTTAACATTTTACAAACACAATTGACATGTGAGTGATTAGTTTTTTATTAGTTTATTCTGCGACAATTTTCTTAACCACTGGTTGACTGGACATTGAGAGACCCCTCAACTTACTGGCTGAGTTTGAGCGTCTCTTGACAGTCAAGGTCAACTGCGCAGGGCAACTGGTGTTTTGGCTGTTTTCCAATTTAGCTGATTCATGTCATGGCAATGGGCTGTGTTGGCATTGATAGTATACCTGTGGAAAAAACAATGCCTTACCAACTGATACAGGATATTAATTACATGAAATTGACTGTGGAATCATGTGTGCCAGCTGGCATCTTCTTCAATTAAATGGACAAGCGCTGATGAAATAGTAAAACGTAAATACCTTGAAACGTCACAATAATATTTGCTAAAGCTTTATTTCATGAAAGAAAATTATTATTCTAATTAAGTTGTCATTTACAATTTTCACCAGACCCTCCCCGAATCAGTACGTTAAAAAGTAGATTTTTTAGATTGAACGTCATATGTTAGTATGTAACAGTGTTATGGCATGGCACCTACAGTGGACATGTAGGTCTATATAATAGCAACCATCATACTAATATTTACAAAACTTTAATTACAATTAATACGTTCATGAATTAACAGACGACCAACATTTGTAGCTCCTCCCCTTGTCATTTTCTTTGTCCTAATAGATGAATTTTGAAAATTTTGAACGCCCCCCAAAATAACCATTATGTCTGAACACAGTTACAGCTATGAAATATGGTATGTTATCTAAACAATGCAAATATCGTAATTTACTTTACACTAAAAGGAAATATGCCTTCTTCCTTATGCATAAAATATGTATAATTACCTGTACTCTAATTAATGTTACAGCAGTTTAAAGCCAAGGAGTAACAAGCAATTAAATTAGTAAAGTTAGTGTGACTAAGCAAGCATGTACCCATGTGCCCCTTACATGACATAATGTACTTATATAATTAATTGGTTGGAAATTACATATAATTACTGTCATCTTATAGCGACCCCTTGTCATTCCATGACCCCTTGCCATTCCATGACCCCTTGCCATTCCATGACCCCTTGTCATTCCATGACCCCTTGCCATTCCATGACTAGTTTCTCTCTTGCAAATAATTCTTCTTTTAAAAAAAAAAAAAATAAAGTAAACATAATTCCCATTCATCTAAATTCTAATAACTACTTATATTTAACAAGTACATATATAATTTAAATAATTAAGAATTATTTAATAAAAAGGGCAGACCATTCTCAATTTAATTCCAAATACATAATGCACAGGTAACACAACATAACTATCGGAAAAAACGTTTTTTAATGCATGATAAAACATATTGTGGTTTTGACTTTTGTGCTATTTCGTTTGGTGTGACTTCTGGTTTTTTTTCTCCGTTAAAAGGCACAACAATATTAGTGGATGAGTCTTAACGGTCTGATGAGATACAGCGATTTTAACGCAGGGTTACAATACGTACCGTGAGATCTTCAGTTCATCTTGACAAACTTCAGTTGTGTTGAGGAAACTACAGGAACGCGATTCAACACTCGACATATTTCGATTGTTGACAGCGCGAAGGCGTCGCGATTCGACTGCGCACGCGATTGGTTGTCATGACATCATGTTTATTTCAGTAATATTACATTAAGTCATTACATTTATAGGGTGGCTAACATGATACCAACATCATAATTATGTCTAATGGCAGCGTGTATATGTAATATAACCTATAACAACGTTAGATTAAAACAATAGCTGATTCACTCGGTTTTCGATAAGTAGCATCGCTTTCAGTACATGTTTACGCGTTCTACCGAGCACGTGGACCTCTGTGTCAGGGGTCAGGCCAACAGCCAATGGGCGTCGCGGAAACATTTCCCTATCTAGCCTTTTGGGGGAAAATAAATTCGCTTCCCGGGATGCGTGCAACTGTCAGCTGAACTAGCGAAGTTAATCATTGCTTTTTTAGTAATCTTGTCTGTTCATATTAGATCTAACAAGAGTTATAGAAACCAATCAGTGCTGGGTGACTATTATTATTATTACTAACATTTGTATGGCGCCATATCTCCGGGATCAGCCCGTTCATAGGCGCGTACACACATTAAAAATGTACATGGAATTACAAAAAAAATTAAGAAATTTAAATATAATATTACACGTGGACCACTGTGTCAGGGGTCAGGCCAACAGCCAATGGGCGCCGCGGAAACATTTCCTTATTTAGCTTGTTGGGGAAAAATTAATTCGCTCAACCACATATTATATTGCAGAAACGTTGTCATACATCCCTTAACACGCGTTATACTTACACATGATTACATAAAACACTTAGCCGAACTGACAATTTGTCGATTAATCGCGATATTACTCATTGGGACAATCAATAATACATATATTACCGTAACACCTCTTCACTCAATGCTGTGAATTATTTAATATAACAGTAATCATCTTTGATATATATATATTGGATGGTCTTGCATATAATTGGTAGCATTACTGCTATTATCAATATTACTACTCTCGTGATTACTTAGATATGTTGTCTTGGCTTTGAACAATGTGGCTATTTTGAGGTTACAAACAAGATACTCCTGAATCGTGAGACACCACTGGTTAAAATAAATGCATAATTATATATATAATGTACGACAATATTAATAAAGATATGAGTATTTGTTATGTTTACTTGCTTTTATGTTAGTTTTCAGGCGTTCTAGAAACTAGGTCAAATATATATCGAAAACTACATTAATAGAATCAATTGTTTTGCTTTCGAAGTGATATCTCACATTGCTCACCATAAAACTCTGGGTGGTCGCATCACTGGTGTATCCCACCTACAACCTAAAACTGCACCCCCACGAGGCTCACCAAAACACCCATCTGCACCCCCACCCCCTCTGCAAGACATCCAAATGCACCTGCTGTCTCCTTTGAGGCTAACCAAAAATCTCAAACGGCAGCCCCCTGGACGAGCAAGATCCATTATTTCGCACGACTTACCCATCATTGGGTTAATTAAACATTTAACTAAAAATGGGGTTTCATTTCCAAACGTTCGCGTGCGAACCCTCTGAATCCACTAGCTACGGACCTGTGTAATCCTACACGTATAAGCATTTTGGTGTCATTCTCTTAAAGATTACGTTATTTGGTCACGTGGTGTGTACGAAACATACGTGGCATACACACATTGGCACAGAGGCATGTGAAGCGACAACAGTTCTTACCAGTTGCGACCGAAGAAATGACGTGGAACCAAGCTAACATCCTCCACAGTCGCCATCGACCTGAAGTTTGCTGACGAACAATGGGGAGATTGACCACAAGTGACTGATCGATCAACATAATTGAAACAGACCATGTAAGCGGCTTGAGCCGCCACCTACATCCATCCACCAGCAGACGAGAATGACTCGAAGCTGCATCAGCGCGTCTCTTTCAAAGGGGCAGTTCGTTTAAATATTTACGATGCCGACAATAATATCAACCGACCATCCGCTAGCCCGTGATTGATCTAGCGGACAATATCCAGTGGCGGATTAATCAATAGGCGCTATAGGCACCTGCCTAAGGCCAACGAAGGTTAAGAGCCCACAAAAATACCCGAGAATATATTTTGTGGACTAAGTATTTCCGAAATCCAGCATTGAAATAATTTGATTACCAGTTTTGTTATAAAGTTTACATTGCGCTATAAGTATATCTGTAAATTTTCGGGTCAAGCTGCGGAGGCGAGCGATCTTTCTCGGTACTGAACCGTATCAAACTACCAGCGTTTCACGATGTGTCAATCGCGCTTGTCGGCACTGTCACTTTTAGCCATATAGTTGGAGATGATGCCTTCTCCTTCGGTTGATGATATCATTAGTTCGTTTGCTTTCAAGAAAATACGCAAAATAAAACTGTAGATTATACATCGTTAATATGTGAGGTGGTAACTGTAGAAGGAAGGACTAATATTGTATTAGTTTTATTGATGATTCATTCAGGTACGCTATGCTCATAATCAATATAGCGTTGTAAATATAAATAGTGTAATGTTAATTTCAAAACTTCGGCGTGGGTCTACCTATAAGTCCCATGAAAGTACCGGGTACCTAGCGCCCACGAATGTCTCAAACCTCCACTGGTCAGCGTCGCCGTTCTCGGAAGTAACCGTAAACAACGGAACAGTGTACATTCGGTTATGCATGGACTACTGATCACGACTCTTATGTAACATTCTTTCGGAGCGGTCGTTTGATAGTAGTGGAAGGTGTCGACAACTAACCAGTAGGAGAGCTTTGACCCAACCCCTCCAGGTTTTGCTACTTTCAATTTCACGGCCATTTGCCTAATGACAGGCGACTAACTGGGCGCAGAATCACAATTGTTTGTGTTTTAACGGATACAGTACTTTTTAGTAAATAGTTTGTTTTTTGTTGTTTTCTTTATACAGCTACCATATGTAATGCAATGTTGTTAAATGGCATGTTCACAATGTTGTTAAATGGCATGTTCACAATGTTGTTAAATGGCATATTCACAATGTTGTATACGTGGTATATCAATACAAGAAAACCGGCGGATCCAGCAAGCGAGTCTAGGCGGGAGCATATAAACCTCTACTGGCGGCCGAACCAAATGGTGTGTAGAAATGTTGCTGCTGCCGCGCCTCCGTAACTTGACCCACTGTCTCGGCTGGACTGGTGACATCGGAAGACGGGGAGGGGGGGGGGCGGGTGCTGTGGTTGCGTGGGCCCATTATAAAATGTGTGCGGGCACCCAAAATTCCTAAGATCTAGGGGGCGCATGCCCCAGGCCCCCTGGATCCGCCTATGATGAAATAGTTATTGACACACGCTAGTGTAATTTTCGATAAGAATCGTTTTGCATTTACACTTATGATCAGGCACTCGTAAGCTGGAAACTGTGGTGTCCGATGAGCTGGTTCATGGGTCCTTAATTTAACTGATGCCCCACATTTGTTTACTTTCAATAAGGTATGTTGGCAGCGTTTGAATATTTCTATATCATGTTCCATTAACGTAAAACAGAAATAAGCATTTTCCTGTAAACGCGGAACACTATAATATTAAGTGTGGACAAATTTTAAATAAACAATTAATAGACGTAGAAAGTTTATCGGTTGGGAGTACTTTCATATAACTAAGTTTTATTCAATTATCATTAACTGGTAAAAAAAAAAACCGTCTCCTGACGGGTAGCCTCGGTAGTTGACAACAATTTCGTTGACTCGCGTTGCACATTTCAGTGACTTGCGACTCGACTCAGACTCGACTGCGAAATTACTCTGATTCAACTCGAGCCAACAACTCGTGCCTATGTCAATGTGTGACTTGCTCAAATAATTACGCAAAGCGTGGCTTGAATATAATGCCAATAATCTGCAGCTATAATCTGCTCCTTACTTTGTGATATTTTGATTGCTATTTATTGGAAAGACTTGTCACACACCAATAACATCACATCATGTAGCGGGTTTTATAAATTTTATTGCATTATGGAATACATGTGACCGCAAATGACGCTGCGAACTCGCGCGAAAATTTATAGTGACGTTCGTTCTTGCAGGTGATGCAACTTCTTCGGTAAATTAAGCTCTACGTGTCTGTGGGGGCATCTAGCCGCGACCGTCTCCGTTACGGATACATCTGTGTGTTAAATGAGTGCTGTGCCAAACGTTATCTCGATAATCATGCTACGTACGGTTCTTATACAAAACATTTGATCTGCGCTAAGTAAACAAAGTCATCGTTGTACAATCCCAACAGTTATAACTTATAGGAATCTTGTATGTAGGAATACGATAGAGTGACTGAAATTCTGAAAAATGACTGGAGTCGCGACTCGAATTTTCAGAGGTGACACGAGACTCGATTTGGACTCGATAGCGAAATGACTAGAGACTCGATAGCCTGCGACTTACCAACAAGTCTGGTTAACATTTGCGATAGTACTATTTACCAAATATTATAAAACACGCAGCATCGTTACATAAACACCATAACGCGCTCGCAGATTTCTTGTTCAAAATGGTGAAGGTCGGACAGAATGTGAAATTCACGTCCATCAATAGGCCCTAGTCGTTATAGTGTAGTATTGTCAAATAATGTTCGTATTTTTATGCACTGCCACGAGGATAGACATAAGTACAAGAACAAGAATGTTTTATTTAGACCCCAATTATAATATATGTATAATAATTTGTTTCAACTCAATTTTACCGAAGGAATTGCAAATGTAAATGTTCAGGAAAAGAAAAGAAACCGAGAGTACTTGATTGCATTTATACATATATTGGAATATTAATGACATGTTAAAATAAACAAATACTAATTGTCAATAGTACACATCAATATACTTCTAAAAAAGCAAAAAAAAACGTGTATATGCACAAATACAATATCCATATGCTGATATATATAATACATATCCATACATATCACATACAATAATACAGTTTTAATGACTTTGATAGCATGTATAGCAGTTTAATATTGTACACATCTCTGTATTTTTCTAATAAATTGTTTTTTGCATAATTACCAAAACCTCTGTTCCAATCTTCTCTGTGACTAATTTTGTATGTATGTATGTTGTATCAGCGTCCACTTCACGTTGCCAACTTCATGACGCAGTGGCCGTTTTCCCGAAGTATTTGCATGGCACGCGTGATTCGTGAAATTGTTACATTTTACGATTACACGCACTTTTCGTTTTACGTTCCGAACAAATGAGTTACCCCATAAAATTATAATATACATATATGGGGTATTTAAAAAATATATAGGTCTTATGTCCTATTCTAGGGGTCTTAGATTAATTCCTGAAAGTTTGATGCTCGAAGTTCAAGCCGTCTAAGACATCTATTCTGCGTCAGGTAAATTAACTAGTGCGTCCAGGCCTCTTACGTTCAATAACATCCAAGGGGTGAGTGGTATACATATAGTTAAAATAAACGGAACATGTGCAAATACGAAATCGTGTTGGTTGTATGCCAGGAATAACCAGATGCGATCACAACAATGTTAGGATAAATCTAGCTAATAAATGAACACATTATATAACAATCAATAGTTAGTGTAAAGTAGTGTAAACAAGTTTGGAAATGAATCGTAAGAAGGATAAAGGTAAGTTAAGAAGAATACACATGAAAGCAACTAAGCTGCCTTTGGAGTTGAGCAACTAAATAGTTTAGGACATATCTAGTTGTTATGAAGTTGACATAAAGAATGTGTAAAATATGTGAAGATAGACTAATTATACATAGTTAGAGAACATTGATTGTTAGATATAAGACATAATTCATTCTCATATATGACACAAATCAATGAATCAAGAAGATAATATACATAAACCAATTGCGATATTTCCGAGACTGTCATTCAAATACGTGATACCAATTCCTCATAGGATCTCACCATGGTCATGTAGAGGCAGACGGCTATGTTTCGCTGAGACTATGTTCGTGTGCGTGCGTACGTGCGTGCGTGTGCGTTATGTAACACCATTTCGTATTTTTAAGAGAGCAATTACTATAAAATTAAACTATTTTTATGCTGATTGCTACGACTTGCTCAAATCCTTTCTTATAAAAGAAACACATTGTAAGTGTTTATGTTTTTCTTTCTCACAATACTCCCCATTGGTATACGATAGCCGTTACATTACATTGCCTTTTGCGGTGTTTAAGTGATTACAAATGCATACACTGGGTTTTAAATTATTACATTACTCTAACAATATAAAAGCCATAATAAGTTGCGTTCCTTAATGAATGACACCTAGTATGTTCCTGCCGATCTTATAGTCGGTTTGCCGCAGAAGACCGACCAACTGGCAAAGACGAGTCGAACGGCGGAAGTACGCGGTCTGTGCACGCAGCCTGTCGTACAAAAAGGCAGTGCCGATCACGGTTTGTTCTGTGTTCTCTACGTTTATTCCGCCTGACGTAGCAATCTCATTTTGGCACTGTGACCATGGCATGTCATTGTGAAATCGAAAATGAAGTATATAACTAGACTGAAGAAAGTAAAATTTTGAAAAACGAAAAGTAGGAACTAATAAGTAGGCAAACGAAACTGCTTCAAAAATATAAGCATTACTGATACCAAGCCCTTGACTGAGTGCTGATGGTATGAGACAAGTCGGGAAGACCCGGATCGCCCCTGTAAAGTAATACCACAATGGCCCACAATGTCATCCACCCGCGCGCACAAGCACGGACTAGATATATATATATCTTGAATATAGGCATACATGTATGTACATGTATATATACATACATGCATATATACATACATACATGCGTACATGCATATATGCATACACGCATAAGTGCATGCATAAGTGCGTTCATAAGTGCATGCATACATGCATACATGCATACGTGAATAAATGCATACATGCATACATACATACATACATACATACATACATACATACATACAAGCATACATGCGTACATGCACACATACATACATACATACATACATACAAGCATATATGCGTACATGCACACATGCATACATACATACATACATACATTCATTTTCAAGATTCAGACTGTTTATTACCAAGTAGCATTTCAAATGTACGAGGAATTCTTGGCGTTGTGGCGTCAACATACATGCACGCTTGTCTCCCTTGCCCCCCATCATGCACACGCAAAATATACGATCAGAAGCTAAAACTAGTATAAATTTAAATCAAGGCCAACTGCCAACATATTTTAAAACAGTCGTACATCTATTGACATAAAGTGAACTTGATAACATAATATCAATACCGTCTGAACGTTACCTAAAAAGTTAAAAAGTATACATATAGTTAAATAAAATAAAAATACATGTATAAATAAATTAGCTGACTGTATAAAAACTAAGCTGACAGTTAAAGAGTATGTACATACACGTAGTCAAGTTAACAAATAATAAATAAATAAATAATAAAAATAAATAAATAACTAAAAAAAGAATAAATAAATAATTTAGCATGGCGACATAAAATCTAAACCGACTGAAAACAGTATCATGGCATCTCGCGGTTCAAGTGACTCACAGCCTGCGGATAAAAACTATTTATAAATCTAGTGATCCTTGTCTTAATACTTCTATAGCGCTTGCCAGAGGGAAGAAGTTCAAAAAGATGGTTGGCTGGGTGGGTAGTATCCCGTACAATGCTCTTGGATTTTCGCGCACAGCGAGCATGGTAAATATATTCAATGGATGGCAACTCGCGCCCAATGATTCTACATGCGCCCTTCATGATAACTTCTAGCCGTTGTTTCTCCTCCTGACTGGCGCGGCCAAACCACACTACAATCGAGAAATTGAGGATACTTTCAATGATTGCGCGGTAGAATCGTATCATAATCTCCTGAGCAAAGCCGAATCTCCTGAGCTGCCTCAGGAAGAACAGGCGTTGTTGTGCCTTTTTTGTAATGCACAGTGTGTTTGTGCACCAGCTGAGATCGTTTGAAATTGTTGTTCCAAGGAATCTAAAAGATTCAACCTGCTCGACCTCCACGCCATTTATCGAAAGAAGGTGGATGTGAGTCTTTTTTTACGAAAATCAACAATCATTTCTTTAGTCTTTAAAACGTTCATTTCGAGATTGTTATCCGCACACCAGCCAACCATTCTCTGAACTTCCTCCCTGTATGGCGTCTCATTCGCATTCTCAATGCAGCCCTCCACAGTAGTGTAATCGGAAAACTTGATTACAAGGACCGGTTGGTCCACGGAGATACAGTCATTTGTGAAGATAGTAAACAGGAAAGGGGATAGCACACAACCTTGTGGGGCACCTGTATTTAGGATAAGAGGTCTGGAGATAGAGTTGTTGACTCTGACAGATTGAGGCCTGTGAAGAAGAAAGTTAAGGACCCAGTGACACATGGCTGGATGTACATTCAACAATGAAAGTTTATCGAACATCTTGAATGGGATGATAGTGTTAAATGCTGAGCTGAAGTCAATGAACAGGATCCTGGCATAGGTTCCTGGCCTCTCTAGGGGCTTCAGAATGTGATGCAGACCTAAAGCTACCGCATCGACTACTGATCTGTTTGCTTGATATGCAAACTGGTGCGAGTCCAGGAGGCCGTCGGTGATCGACTTCAGGTACTTGAGTACTATGCGCTCGAACACTTTCATGGCGACTGAGGTCAGTGCCACTGGACGGTAGTCGTTCAACCCGGTGATATTGGACTTCTTGGGAATGGGTATGATAGTGGAAGTGTTGAAGCAGACTGGAACTCTGCACTGCTGGAGAGAGGAGATGTAGATGTCCGTAAACACCGCAGAGAGTTGGTCGGCGCAGTTTTTCAGGGTAGATGTGGATATGTTGTCTGGACCAGAAGCCTTCCGCGTGCTCTGTCTCCTGAACAGTTTCCTCACCTCAGTTTCCTGGACTATGAAGGGCGGAGACAGAGAGGTACCTGCTGGAAGTGGGCGCTGCTCTGGTGAATAGTTAAGCTTGTCAAATCTGCTGTAAAAGTCGTTGAGCTGATCAGGGAATGACGGGTCACTGCTGTTGGTGGCCGCTGCGTGTTCCTTATACTGCGTAATCTGCCGCAGGCCATTCCAGACAGATCTGGTGTTGTTGGAAGCGAACTGGTCCTCAAGTTTGCGTTTGTATACGGATTTGGCCTTCTTGACCGCCTTCTGCGCCTCGCACTTAGCTCTCCTGAATTCTTCCCTGCTGCCGCTGATGAACGCCGCGTTCTTCGCCGCTAGTTTCTACTTGATGTCCCTGGTGAACCAAGGTTTATCGTTGCCATACAGGGTGACAGTCTTTGTCTCCGTGCACAGCTCCTCACACCAGTTGATGTAGGATGTCACGGTGTCAGCGTACACGTCTAGGTCAGGACATGCCTCTTTGCATACATACAAACATACATGCATGCATGCATACATGCATACATACATACATACATACATACATGCATGCATGCATACATACATGCATGCATGCATGCATACATACATACATACATACATACCTACATACCTATATACCTACATACATACATACATACATACATACATACATACATACATACATACATACATACATACATACATACATACATACATACATACATACATACATACATACTTACATACATACATACATACATACATACATTACATACGTACAAACATACATACATACACACACACATACATACATACATGCATGCATTCATACATACACACACATACATACATACACACACATACATACATACATACATACATGCATGCATTCATACATACACACACACACACATACATACATACACGCATGTATACATACATACATATATACATACATACATATATACATACATTCATACATACATACATACACATGTACGTATATACGTACATACGTACATACATACATACATACGTACTTACATACATACGTACATACATACATATATACATACATACATACGTACGTACATAACTGTACGTACATACATACATTCATACATGCATACATACATACATGCATATATACATACATACATACATACATACATACATACACACACACACACCCACATACATACATACATACATACATACACGCATATACCCACTCGCACGCACAAACAAACACACACAAACACACACACAAATGTCAGCGATGATTCCGAAGCCTCTCCTTAGTTAAACAGAGGGTTAAACCACAACGCACATCAACGATTTTGTGTAGTTTTGTGCGTATTTTCGCGTGTGGCAAAATGGCGCCATATGCGCAGGAGTACATCCAGACAACGACTCCCACAAAGGGAGCTGCACTCAGAATGCAGACCCACATCTCGAGTTTGAAGGGCTGGAAGATCAGACTGACTATAATTTCATTGTCTTCGGGGTCTGGCTTCCGTAAAGCAACGGTCGTGAACTCGAGGTAAAAGGAAACATCAGTGAAGTCCATGTACATCTCGCGCTGTATCTGACGAGATATCGGAAAGACAATCATGTCCACTTCCTGCGGACGAAGGAAACACGTTATGTAATTCAACTGTAACATCAACGTCACAAATGTTGTTTGAACAAACTATCCAGTTGACATTCATTATAGAGTTCGATATTGTAGACGTTGTAAATGACAGTTGTACCATATCACACACATAATCAGATGCTGAAGAGGACATGAGATAGAGGAAGCAAAATCAATATACAGAACACAAACCTCTTGAAGGTGAACAACGCAACAACAAAGAAATGTAAGAATCAAATGAATATATATATATATATATATATATAATAATAATAATACTAATAATGTATTTCTTATATAGCGCCCCATCCAAATAATTGTTCTAGGGCGCTTTACAATGGTTAATGCAAATAATTAATTAAATAACACAATACGATAGTTTAAAAATACTATGCAATCATTACTACTAAGTAAAATCAACTATACTGTCTTAAAATATATAAATAAACACAATTATGCAAGGCATTAAAACAATAAAATATATTAATTATAATGCTTAATTAATTATAAATAATTATGATCATCGAAGGTTAAAATAATTTGTGAAAAGATGCGTCTTCAGTGCCACGTTAAACTGATTGACACTAGTGCATTGGCGCACTGTGAGTGGTAGTTGATTCCATGCTCTTGGAGCTGCACAAGAGAATGCTCGATCGCCGATTTTAGTTCGGTTAGTCGGTTGTTTAAGAAGTAGCTGATCGGAGGAGCGTAAACAGCGTGTCGGGCGATACGGAGAGAGAAGTGCTGATAGATATGAAGGTGCGAGCCACTGAAGGCATTTGAAAGTGAGAAGTAGGGTCTTGAAAATAATGCGACTCTTCATAGGAAGCCAGTGCAGCTCCAAGAGCATGGCCGTGACGTGGTCTCGTTTCGACCGCATCGTTATGATACGAGCACATGCATTTTGGACACGTTGTATTTTCTCAATTACTGTCGCTGGCTATCCATTAAGAAGACTATTGCAGTAGTCAATTCGCGAAATGACAAGCGCATGCACAAATTTTTTGTGTGTTCTTTGTCTAAGCATCGACGAATGCGTGCAATGCTATGGAGGTGGTAATACGCATTTCTGCAAATGTTAGTTACGTGTCGCTCAAGGGACATACTAGAATCAAAGGTCACCCCCAAGTTTCTGGCGTGTGTGTTGGGTAACACGCGCACCTTTCCGATAGTTACACCGTCAGGAAGAACATTTTCGGTTGCTGATTTCGGTTGGACGATGATGATCTCCGTTTTTTCATTATTGAGGTTTAGCATGTTGGTTTTCATCAATTGACGGATATTGGCGACGCTACATATATATATATATATATATATATATATATAAGGACAACACGATGTCGACAGTGTAGTGACGGATTTTGAAGGAACAGACGAAGTTGCCAAATGCAGACTGCCAGATATGCATTAATCACTCAGAGAGTGTGGAATAAGCTATCCTTTTCAATATTAAAATAAGAATATTCAACACGAACGTGAAAATCGTACTGCTTTACGGCTCGTAGCCATGGCGAGTTAACTAACACACAGAAACATTCACATCTCATGCATCAGAAACATGCTTAGCTTCACATGGCAAGAGGAGACCGCGAACACAGAATTCTTCACTATTTCAAACCATACCAGTATCAAAAAAGACATGGATTGCACACATAAAGTAAACCACAACAGTTACAAGACATGCCTTAGAGTGGAATCCAAAAGGAAAACGAAAACAGGCAGACCCCAAAACAGCTGAAGAAGATCGACAACCGAAGAACTAAAGAAATGTGGAACCACCCGGAAGAACGCATGCAGCGAACACAGAATGCATTGGAGAATAGTCGTTTTGACCCTAGCTATACTCGCAGCTACGACGAATAAGTAAGTACACACATTCTGCAACGCCAAAATAACGGAGAATATGGCAATAGACAAGGGTTGTAGAAAGGGATGACTACCATTCCTTCTACACGAACTACCAGCTGCCCTGCATGAACTATCATTTGTGCCACTACTACCTATTTTGTTGCATGAACTATCATATGTGCTGCGCGAACTGGCAGTTGTACAGCAAGTTCTGAATGAATTTCCAGTTGTACATCTCGAACTACTAGGCATTTAGTATAAACTACCAGTTGTGCTGCGTACAGTTACCAGTTACATCGCATAAATTAACATTTGAACTTTGGAATCTACCAGTTGTGCGGCATGATATTCCATGAGCTGTAATGAAGACAGACGACGATAATGTCTCTTTGCGGAGTTTCGTTTAGGTTTCGCGGGTGTAATGCGGTCATTGACTCGATCCTATGAAATGTCAAAACGCATGTGAATACAATTACCGCACTTTCGTTAGAGCAGCGACATACGGTTTCATACAATGGTGGAATAATCTTCAAAACGTGTAGTATATGTGTAACACAATTCCAATTAAGATGGGAATAAAATCTACCTTCAATGTATTTTAAAGCATTACTTACCATATATGTAATACCTCAGGTGTAATAGTTGTGCGGCGTAACTGTTTTCTTACAACTGTTTTTTATACATATTTTATTGTAATTTGAACAGTTAAAATCTTGTAAACGACACACTGGAGCCGACATTGTACACTCACCTTTTGTTGCAGTTGTCCAATGAGGCCAATAAACGACCCATTTGTTAACACAACCCACTGACCATCCGGAGGTTCAACGAGTGTGTAGCTACAAATGAACCAACCGAACGATGGTGTAATGGGGAGAGCATGTGTGTCTTGTGATGGACATCATAACACCGACACACACACGCACGCACGCATCAACGCACGCACACACATACATACATAGACACACACAAACACCCATGCAACCACCTAACAAAAAGATATGTGTTTTGCTTCAAGTTGTTTTGAGAAAGTTACGATATATTAAGGGAAAGAATGTGCTCGGCGTAAGTTAGTCTTTACATAACATGCACGATTAACAAGATATTCCGGATAAATAATGTAAGTCAACTATAATTAGTGAAAATATTCTAACGGAACGTTTATATCATGGATCAGTTGGACACAAACATGCGTGTATAGAGAGATTAGGAGGAACTGGGAGAGTACTGGAGAATAAGAGCGAAACATATATAGAGGGGAGTGGAAAAGATTATTGAAGACAGCGGAGTAAGAACAGTGAAAGAGAAGAAAAAGAATGAAAAATAAAACGAAAATCAATGACAAGTACCGAGGCCAGTCTTACCCCGGACATACAGGAAAATCAGAAGAGAACAACAAAATAAAGTAAGTTATTTGCACAAACACCAGGCGTAAGCCAATATCTATTAATACATTGTTCTTAATACTGAAGTAAATATGGTGACGGCATGCCTTCCATGCCTTAAATGCTTTCCGCCGATCTGCGCTTAGTTAGCTCTAGAACTTATGCATATTTGATTGTTGCGCCGAGAATCGACCAAAATGTAACTTCCGAACTTCCTTTACTAATAATGACCTCCCCCATGCCTAAGAGGGTGATTCTGGGAAACGGAACAGACATGGTCGCTATAATATAAGTATTGTCAGTGTGGACTTTCCACAAGTAAATTCTCAACTTGTATCATTTGAACCTGCAACAGTTGATGAAGTTAGGAAAATAATTAAGTCCTCCCCAAATAAATCTTGTGCACTTGATCCATTTCCAACAATACTGCTAAAAGCATGTCTTGATACACTAATTGGACCTATAACAAATATTGGAAATGCATCACTTTGCTCTGGCTGTTTTCCTGATGATTTCGAATACGCCCATGTCACACCACTTCTTAAGAAGTCATCTCTGCCTAAACAAGACCTAAACAGTTATAGACCTATTTGTAATCTCAGCTTCAATTCCAAAATACTAGAAAAGGTTGTAGCAAGTCGTCGAAGGTCTCACATTAGCACAAATGTCTTAACTAATGTGTCACAATCAGCATATAGGCAGTTTCATTCAACAGAGACTGCCCCCTCTTAAAGGTTCATAATGACATTAACCTGAACATTAATAATGATAACGTGACTGCACTTACCTTACTAGATCTCTCTGCCGCGTTTGACACGATTGATCACAGCATTACTCATTGAACGCCTATTAAAGTGGTACGGCATATCTGGCACAGCTCTAAGCTGGTTTTCTTCATATCTAACTGATAGATATCAAACTATAAAGATTGGGAACTGCTTTTCAGCTGCACTGCCGGCTTTATTTGGTGTTCCCCAGGGTTCTGTTCTTGGGCCTTTGCTTTTTACTCTTTACACCACGCCACTAAGCTCTGTTATACAAAGACATAACTTGGATCATCATCTTTATGCTGATTATACTCAGATCTAAATTTCGTTGGCTACCCCGGATAAAAATCGCTTCCTTAGCCAACTTAGTGATTGCCTTCAAGATATCTTCCACTGGATGACTGACAGCAAGTTGAAATTAAATGCAAATGAAACTGAGTAGATCATTTTTGGTACTACAATGCAGCGTAGTAAACTGGATGTGTTTTCCCTACGCGTATTTTGAATCAGTATATCACGCTAGCTACCTCGGTGCGGAATCTAAGAGTGATCTTTGATAGTAACTTCAATTTCCGACAACACATATCTCAAACATGTCGCTGCTGTTTTTATCATATTCGTGATCTTCGCCGTATTCGCCGGTATATGTCATTTTCTCCCTAGCGCCTTGACCCATCTGTTGACAACTGGAAAACTACTTATGGATTTTGCGATTGGCCAATCCTTTTGTTCTGATGCGCCTCTGAGCTTGGTTTCCAAGGATTTAGGCGCAATAGATGTTATCTTATTATTATTATTATTATAATTAAGAATTATACATTATATTGTGACTTCAACGTTACCTGAAGTTCATGCTTGAAGCCAGTTCGTTTAACATGTCATAGCAGAGGCCAACATATGTTATATTTCCACGTGTTATCTTCTTTGTCATGAAAGGACCCCACTGAAAGGAAGACAATCATCGTAATGCATATGTATGTAGTTGGTTCGTTGAGCAATAGTTTTGTTTAAGGAAATTAAGTTCTTATATCAAATTGTGCCTTTGCAAATTGTATGTCGTTGTTGTCGAATGAGACACAGGCCTTAATAAATTGTCCGATTGTGTGTGTCACACGCCACAGTAGGATACAATTTATGTATCCAGTACGTCGCGGTTTGTTTACGTCACAATCAGAATGTTGCTCGTGACCTCCAGCAAACTGTGTCTTAGCCAACAATGTTGATAACGGTTATATACGTGAATTACATTACTACTGCCCCATGACATATCATAAGTAAAACATTCTCGTTTACAGTTGTCACTTAAAAAATTTACTATATCTATCACGTGACCTGTTGCCCAGCAAAAACTCCATCAAGCAATAAAAAATGGATGCCGAACACGTGGTGCGTTCCTGAATTCCGATGTATATTTTGTAGAAATTTTGGCCACAAAAGTGTTTCTTTACCACCTTTGTGCTTCGTACAGATGCATCCGATTCCAGTGTATGAGCTGTAGGAGTATGAAGGAAAATATTTCCCGGTAGCATATGCAAGCAAGAAGTTGACTGCGGCCCAGATGGCTTACGCTGAGATCGAGCGAGAGTGTCTCGCTATCAAATGGGCTCTCGAAAAATTCTCAAACTATTTGTAAGGCCAATTGTTTGTATTTCAAACGGATCATCAACCGTTAGCTTTCCTTCGTTTTTCGGCCCGATTATCAAATCCCAAGTTAATTCGATGGGCCTTGAAACTTCAACCTAACAGGTTTCGGATAGTAGCCATTCCTGGAAAAGCGAATGTAGGAGTAGACTTTCTTAGCCGGCAGTATGTAAAGGATATCTAGGCGGGTATTCTAACGGACAGGCGGAGTTAGCGTTGAATGACTAACTAAAAACGTTACTTCATTAACAATGTTTTGTTTGTGAAAGTAGGGTACGGCATAGATTGGTTAATCCGTGAGGAGGGTAGGTACTCTTGCACACGACCCTCCCCTCCGGAGCATAATTCCTGTTTGGTTGGTATTACTTATGTAAGGAAGGCCTATTAGTCAGTTGACACTGCCTTGTCTCACTAAGTGTAATTTTTGTATTTGTTGATCTCTAATTTGAGAAGTGCTCACGCTCGAAAGAATAGGTGGGGATATAATACGCTAATTAAGGTAGCTGGGGCAGGTATCATGTCAGTTGATTTCTTAATTTTTGTCTTCATAGAACATTAGTAGGTGTCACTATGAACATGTGTACTTTAAACAAACAAACCAAGGCACTAACGCCATATGTCATCAATCCGTCCTTTAAAAACTAGTATTTTTAGTATGCCTGTGGAAAGTCCTTTTTCAGATTCTTGGAAACTGACGATGTTTCCATAGTGACGATCACGTGTGCGTCAGTCCAGTTCAAACATAAATCCGTTCACCATGAATGCAGATCATATAGTCTGGTTATTATCATGCCACTATGCTGTTGTATTGTAATTACCTAAATGCATCATGCTGTCAAATCACCAAATACTGGCGGTAGTTTTGTTTATTCTCCGATAATGCCCGACCTCATTTTGCAATGACACGTGACTGACCCCAGCAGGTGTCAATCAATCTTGTCTACCACGTAACACAATATCATTAGACAACTTGGCGAGAAAACCTTGGGGGAAAATCTCAGTAATAGAAGTGTCAAATTGTGTTGAAATAAGCCACATGCCATGTAAAAAAAGTCACATTTCTAAGCAAAAAATAAGCATCTGGTGACACCCTTATAATTGTAACAATCAGGAAGTATTACTTAATGTAACTTTTTATAAAAACTACAATACCTACAAAGCCATAACTTGGCATATGAACTCGATTTGCGTTTACCCAAAATTGCACGGGATGGTTTTATGTTTGGTGAAGGGGTCGTGCCAAAAATGCATTACGGATTTTTGCTGTCTTTCAACTTTGTAGCAAAATGTTTATGACGCTGTATCAAACTTAATATGCATTTGTTTCCCAAAAGACCCGTAGAAATGTCAATAATATGTTTGTACTTATAACCATACAAATTTTTCTTATGGGGAGTTTCTCAAAATAAAATAAAAGCCATTTTAAGGTGATTTTTGACATATTTTTTAATTGTCTCAAAACACATTTAATTATATCTAAACAACATAAAAAATCAATTCTATTTGGTCTAGAGTATTGTTTTGTATCTGAGGCAAACTCTGAGGAAAAATATTAGCTTATTTTCAAAACTTATATTAGAAACGATTAATTCAAAAGAAGCATATAATAGCCGATGCAACCACCTTAAACGGGAACGCCAGTTGGCTTCTCATACTACATGTCTGGTGCTACGTTTTGCTTTTCGTTCACTCCGAATCTTAGTGCACCTGAACCTATAACTTGCCATGTCAAATCGGGTACCGCCAATTTATTAATATTTACACTCGATTCTGTGGCAGTATTTGAATACTCTTTCCAAAAATGTCATAATAAATATGTAAGCGAGTTGTAATGATGTCATCGTGACGCCGTACGTGTACTATGCTATACATTACGCTACATTTTAGTCCGTAGTTCACATAGGTGAAACCTTCTAACCAAAGGAATTTCCGCAACAATGTTTTTTTCAAGACGGTCACAACATACACATGTGAAATCCAGTTGGTCTCCACCTGGGAGCCATCGTGTAGTTTTTACTGATTTATTACAATAAGCGTGATTAGTGAAATATGGGGTTGGGGCAGATATTAGTTCATTTCATTAATACATATTAGTGAAGCCACAGGACATGAGGTACCGTTGGGAAGGTATTTGAATTCAGGTTCTGAATATGTCATAATGATTAGGCAACAATGATGTAATGACGTCATAATGACGTCATATTTGTACTATTCTATATAAATCAGTTCACATTTTAATCCGTAGTTCAGATACGTGAAACCATCTTACATAGGTATTTCCGCAACAATGTTTTTCAAGACATTCTCAGTATACAAATTTGAAATCTAGTTGTTTTTATTTATATGTATATGTTGTGAACGTCTTCAAAAACATTATTGCGGAAATTCCATAGGTGTGACGGTTTCTTCTCTCTCTGAACTACGAATTAATATATGAAATTATTTATAGTTCAGATAGGATGTCATGATGGCGTCATCACATAATCGTTACCTAGTAATTATGCCACATTTGGAAAGAGAATTCAAGTACCTTTCCAAACATATCTCACTTGCTATAGTTTACATGTATTGATGGAATTGTCTAATATCTATTCCAACCCCTTTACTTCACTAATATATCATTCCCAACAATTATATTTCACATTTGTATGTTGTGAACGTCTTGAAAAAATGTAAACTATTTTATAATATAGGACTTATGCTTAGTATAATTACTAACTCATTTTGTTGTAAAGAAAACGTAATTTGTTCCCTTTTGCAATTTCGCGGTAAGTGAATTACTATCTGCTCTTATTTTTTAGACAATTGTAGGATGTATTTCCATTTCATGTTATTTGTTAGAATGACAAGGAATACTCATATATCGGTAATGAGGGTATTCTGTCATTCACATAATTGAAATTATACATGGCCTATGTTAAACAAATATTAATATTTTATTAAAGATCTTACGTTGCTACTAAATTGACGGGAATCGACAACAGCGTGAGCTGATGCATAGGTACGTTTCTAATCTGAGCATATTATCTTCCATTGTATATACGATAACAAATAAAGAAATGTGTAAACCAACATAATTAAAATGGTTAGAGTTGTACTTATTGCTTACTATGACGAAACATGCTTAACCACATTTGCAGCAGCAACAATCACAATTCTAACAAATACATCGCCATCTACAAGTTCACCCACAACCCTGTCTTACCATGTTCGTTTGTTATTAGGTTTCTAGTTCTTATACTCTTACTACACCTGACCCTTGTGTCAGGGCGGCTTATCATCTTAGCATACATGATTAATATCCGGTAGTCATAGACATACAGTGTGACGTTGACAGTCTTTATAGCGTACAAACAAGTAGCATGGAAATAGTCATAAAGTATCAACCAAACAAGGTATCTTGTGGCCACAAGTTGGCGAAAACATGACAACTAACAACAGTTCTTACCAAACGCGACCGAACAAATGACGTGGCACCAAACTAGCATCCTCCATAGTCGCCATCGACCTGGCGTTAGCTGCCTGACACAGGCCATAGTGACCACATATGTTCATACATCACGTGTGTGTGTGCGTGCGTGAGTGCGTGCGTGAATGGATGTGTGTGAGTGTGTGCGCGCGCGAACGTGCGTGTGTGTGAGCGTGTGTGGGTGCATGCGTGTGTTTATGTATGTGTTTTGTGTGTATATAAATTAATCAAATATGCTTATATGAATTCAGATGTCCATGTTACTTCCCAAAGAACCACCGAGTCAGCATTTCCAAGATTACCTCGCTACCATTGTTACCTTCATAAAAAACTGATTATTATGTCAAGAGTTACCTTCTTTATATATATATATATATATATATGTAACAAAGGAAATTAGATCAACATAGGATGAGTAGTTTTGTTGCATGTAACATTTATTAAAATGTGACATTTCACAAGGAGCCTTCCTTCCCAAGCCATACGGCAATGTGCGTAACAAACAATTGGCGTTACTTCCAAAACAAGCAACGTCATTTTATTTACATTTTATTTCAAGATAGTGAACGTAGATATGTCGTATGGTGTGACTGACAATGTTGCTTGCTATATCTGGTTTGGTGTTCAGTGGATGTGTTCGGAATTGTCATATTCTAATGCTAATGCTTGACATATCTCTAAGACGTGTTGAAATGGATCTATTAAAAAAAATTTGTTTCATTAGAAATCCCAATAGAGACATTTTATGTGGTCTCCCCCATAGACATGTAGGGAACAACATGTACACCTGGCCCCTTAAGCAAGATTTGTCATTAAGTTGATATTATTTATTTCAATTATTGTTTTCTCTACGGGATCGTCTTCTACACTTACCTGATTATGTCTACGCTAAAATTTCGTGCTTTTCTAATAAAACTACTATTATTTTCTACGGGGTGTTTCAGACCAGCACCTGATTTCATTTTTGTTTCCCCCAAAATGTACGCTTGCTTGCGTACCTATGTCTTTCTTATATGGCACAGCTTTCCATATTTTATACAATACTGTGGCGGCGCGTTGCGCAGTCGTTTGTGGTTCAGGTGTGTTGAGACTGTTTTCCTTGGGAGGGCACTGTCGCACCATGCGCTGTCCTGTCCTTTAGCGAATCAACCGTCACTACGTACATCGACAACAACAGGGAAACGCGTTCTTTGTTTGGTACGTATGGTCCATCGTAGTTGTCTCAAATTCCGGTCTGATGGGTCCTTGTACGTGTATGCAGGCATATACAATTCCCTAAATAGGATAACATTTGACAGTTTTCAGACTTTTTAACTAATATTGTTATCGATCGTTTGGTCAGTGTTATTTCTTTTACTCAAACTGAACATTAAATTAGAGAGGTTATGTCAATGCAACTTTAAATAATAACGTATTAGTTATTATGTCCAGTAACCTCAATGCTGCTAAGAGTTTGTATTCACATAATGAAAGCAAAACTACAAATACCCTTTTCATACTGGCAGCTACGTAACATTGAATGTTTAACTTTTATTGAAGAGGTAACATTCCAAGTACTAGAAACACAGTATTACTGCTGACTACATTAACAGTGCTGTAATACTGTATTACATCCATCCTAAACTACTACTTAAAATGCCTTTAAATCAAATTCGCATTTATGTGCAAACGAGCATACAAGTGCATACGTGCATATATACATACATGCATTTGTGCATACATCATACATAAACGCAAGCGTAGAATACATGCATATACACATACACACATATGTACAAACACGCACACACGCACATACGCATATATACACACGCTCACGCGCACACACACGCATATGCACACACGCACAAACGTACATACCCCCATGCGCGCACACCCACAGACACAAATACGTCCACATCCACAAACACACATGCCCATATATGGACATAGGCACATAAACACACACACACACGTCATCGTAACTGTGATTATTATTATTGTTGTTGTTATTATTATATCACTTTCTGGCTCCAATGCAGTGTTTCAACACACGACAGCCAAATGTGAAACGTCTTGCATGTTGAGCCAACATATGAACATATGGCATTCAGGTTCCTAAAATAGATGCGTGCGGTAAAGTCTAGCTAAAGATCACTTCAATTCTCAGTTCGTCGATTCTGGGATGCGATCAAGGCAGAGGTGATGTAGAAGGCTGCGTGTGACTGCTACAGGCCGAGGTCAAACGGCCTTCAGCGGAGGTGCGATAAGTTGACGCCGGTTGGGACTCCCCCTCCAACGACCAAGTAATCCAACTGTATGTAGCCAGCATCCGTACCTGAAAGAACGCAAACTTTGATTATCGAAGACATATTTAGAACGTAATCCCGGAAATGTTTTATCGTCGCTTCAACTACGTAACTGTTGGTATCTATTGGTTTTGTTGGTTCTGTTTGATATGAATAGTAAAATGTACCTTTCTTGTGTTCTGACATGGGTGACATGCATTCTGAATGTTTAAATTATATACAATATACTGGCTCCATTAATAATTGACACAGCACACATATGATATTAATTTATAGGCGAGCGGTAGACACCACCAAACTTGCCGATTTCAATGCCTCCTACAAACACACACACACACGCGCGCGCGCATACATACATACATACATACCTACATACGTACGTACGTACGTACATACATACACACATACACACATACATACATACATACATGCATAAATTCATACCTACATATGTATGTACGTACATCAGAACATACATACCCCAGCACATATGTGTACACACACAGAATTGTATATACGTTCAAATATATATTCATACATACACGCACATACGAACACACACACACACACACACACACACACACACACACACACACACACACACACACACACACACACACACACACACACACACACACACACACACATACACGTGCATGCATACATATATACATACATGCATACACATACACACACATACACACACGCACGCATAAACAGACACACACACACGGGCGCGCGCAAAAACACACACACACACACACACACACACACACACACACATACAGTATTATATTGCAGTGTGGTTCCAGTGTATACAACAGGAATATAGAACTAAACAGAAAGCCAATAGAATAATCTTGTAATGATGCTACAAGTGAGACGTGAAACTCGTACTTTTTCCGCCTAGCGAGACGGCATCACTGTGTTTCTTCTTGCACGACGTGGCGACGGCCGACAAGGCAACTTCTACGACCAGGGCAAGACAAGAGACAATAATGAATCCAAACGTAATGTAGAAGGCTCCTTGCAGATGGTACAGACCCAGGGTCTTAGGGCCTTCTTGGGTAATGCACTGCGCCGGCTTCGGCCAATACTTTTCTCTCCAATGCCCAAATAATCCCGCCGCAAAGAACCAACCGAACCTGAAAAGGCGCATTTAGTAGCTATTAACGCCGTGATCACATGGCTGTTGGTTCATATTGATTGCAAATCTGATAGGTAATAAAATGTGCTGTTTTTGTTACGTAAAAGCATGACATCTGGCACACATATACACCTCACACACTCATTCACTCACTCGCGCGCACGCACACTCACACACACACACACACACACACACACACACACACACACTCACACATGCACCCAGGCACGCGCGCCAGCACTTTCCTGTCCATTGGTTTTAAAGTAGACCATATGCTCTTTAGTGCGTGTATGTTTCTTTTTCTTGTGTATGATTCTAGGGGGACAATTACATATCATATTGTACGAACTTCCTACCAAACCAGGGCCCCGTTACAATTGTGTAGCGGACACCTAATAAAGTGTTTGCCTGCCCGTCCGCCCCGCCCGCCCGCTAAAGCCCTGCGCGGGCTGGAAATCTGAGCCCGCACCCGTCCCGCAACTATGTCATTTGACCCGCAGCCCGCCCAGCATATTACAACTCAGCCCGCAGCCCGCCCCGCCCCACATATTTTGCCACATCCTGGCCCGCAGCCCGCAGCCCGCCCCGCAGTAACTTGGCCCGCAACCCGCCCCGCCGTAATTAGTCAAAAGTCAGCCCGCACCCGCCCCGCAGCCCACAACAGATGACATGGAATCATTAAAAATATATCCTCTTTATTAATCGTTGTTGTTTACAATATTAACAAATGCACGGCGCTGGGTGACATTGTCATTATAATGTAAATGCCTGAAGGTGATAAGCAGACCTGGGGCAAAGTAAAGGTACGAGTACAAATTTTAACGTATTTTAAAATTATTAATTTATATAATTGATATAACTCAGCACAAGTGAATATGCGATGGCACACTGCTGGCATTCATTTCAGTGGCATCCTATGATCTTGTAATCTATTTGCCATTGTACTGCATGAACATGAGTTGTTCAAAGGGTGAGTCTGGTGCACAAAGGCAGTGTTGCAATTAGCAATCTGCTGTTATTAGAAGTTTGCAATTTATATTTTCTGATCGTAGACTACTGATTGTTGAGAGGATTTTCACATGTCCATATAACAGGCTCAAAATCCCCTCTGGACCAGGCTACTGGCACCGGATAATACTAGTGTAGAAGGCAGTTTGATTTGAGCCATCTTACTTCTACAGAGGAAGACTGGCAGTTCTTGTTCTTAGCAGTTAGCACTGTCAGCCAATGCCAAGTGGCAGGGTCTCCTGTCTCCACACATCAAAGGCATTTCCTGTCTAATTGGTGGGGTAACTGCTCTTTATGGACATCCTGGTGCCTTAATTACACAAACAGATTGATAGCCTGAACTGATACTTCCACCTGGAAGAAGCCACTAATCACACCTGACTGAAGCTGGCAAGGCAGGCCAGCACATGTTATCATAACACTGTTTAAACACAAACAAAAGGGCAATCTGGTAATCCCCAATTAACTAGCTCAAAGAATGTCCCATCTTTGAGTAACTGGTGACCATTAATGAGTTACAAAAATCAGCCCGCAGTAGCCCGCATGTAGAAATTACTAGCCCGCAGACCGCCCCGCCCCGCAGTGACCTGACCCGCAGACCGCCCCGCCCTGCACAAATTGAAACTTAACCCGCACCGCACCGCAACAACAACAAAAATCCAGCCTGCGGGCTGCGGGCCAAAACCCGCCCCGCGCAGGGCTTTATTATGGACATCCTGGTGGCTTAATTACACAAAGAGATTGATAGCCTGAACTGATACTTCCACCTGGAAGAAGCCATTGAAACTTACCCCGCACCGCAACAACAACACAAATCCAGCCCGCGGGGACCCGCGGGTTACGGGCCCCCGCGGGCTGCGGGCCAAAACCCGCCCCCGCGCAGGCCATACCGCCCGCCCGCCCGCCCGCCCGCCCGCCCGCCCGCCCGCCCGCCCGCCCGCCCGCCTCGCTGCCCGCCCGCCCGCTCCGCCCGCCCGCCCGCCAGCCCGCCCGCCCGCCCTCCGCCCGCCTGTCCTCCGCCCGCCCGCCCGCCCGCCCGCCCGCCTGCCCGCCCGCCCGCCCGCCCGCCCGCCCGCCTGAAACTCTACAATGTCTTTAAATACATCACTATTCCCTTCCAAACCGGTAAACACCAAGCTGTGTTGACTTACGCTTCGTTGACCATGGGCTTGTAGGCCGTGTTGTTATGAAAGCCGATGCTGTACGGCATAGGCATGAACCGCAGGTCGAGCATTGTTATATGACAATTAACTGCCATTTCCGTCCGAATCGATGTCACGTCTGCGATATAGGTGTATCGCTCGTTTTCCACTTTCTGCAGGTGCAAAGTATGATTGGTAGAAAGGACGTCTGCATCACGTCTTGCATTTCGCAACATCGCTTTCCACGTGTCTTTGTACACAGGTAAGGTGGAATCCTGTAACAATTGTATTGTTTTAATCCAAATTGCATTATAACAGTGGCATGTGTTTAGCATTAATAGTGATATGACAACAAACATTAATTGAGAGAATAAATACATTTTATCTTTGATTTTTGCGATAACGACCTCTGCCAGCACACTAGGAGTTATATAGAATATATCAATGCGGATAACAATAAAATCTGATGGCATTATCTCACAATTATGTAATATAACATAAACTACAATAACATATGCCACGGTTCGTTTATCGTGGAAGAGAGATTGAAGAAACGGTAGAGGGGAAAGTGTTGGAAGCCTGCGTGGTACCAGCTTGTATATGGGTTGGGACCACTGGCACTAACAGAGAGAGACGGATACGTAACATCTAGCAGATCGATAAATATATGACGTGAACGAGAAGATAGAAGAAGATGAACGAATTAAGAGAAGAAAGTTGAATGTCGAAACATCTGGCAACAAACAAACTGAAAATATTTCGAAGCAGAAGAGAATGAAAAAGTAGAGATTGACCACAGGAGATCGGCAAACACAAGCATCTGGTAGAAAAAGAAGAGGAAGGCCGAAATTAAAATTAAAGTATTGATTGATTGGTTAATTTATTGACTGGTTGTTTGATTGGTTGATTGATTGATTGATGGGTGGATTGGTGGATGGATTGCTTGCTTGCTTGTTTGCTTGACTGCTTGGTTGATTGATTGATTGATTGATTGGTTGGTTGATTGATTGATTGATTGATTGGTTAATTTATTGACTGGTTGATTGTTTGATGGATTGATGGATGGATTGCTTGCTAGCTTGCTTGATTGATTGATTGATTGATTGATTGGTTGGTTGGTTGATTGGTTGGTTGATTGATTGATTGATTGATTGATTGAAACATGCAATCATTCACTCATCCATTCATTGATAGATTGATTCATTGATTCATTTCTAGGTTGTTAATGATAAAGGGAAACAGGTTTGGGGTTAGGTCCATACACCTAAAATACTTCATTCAAACTATCCATTTGTAGCAACAAAATAAGCCTGGAATTGGGGCGATGGAGTGGCGCCACCTTGGGTAGTTTTAGTAGTTCGTATCGCGTAATGTACACACACGTTAATTTTTTTGTAGATTTTGATCGGCACAATAATGTAAGAGTAATAATAACAATAGTGCGTATTGTGTGTGTGTGTGTGTGTGTGTGTGTGTGTGTGTGTGTGTGTGTGTGTGTGTGTGTGTGTGTGTGTGTGTGTGTGTGTGTGTGTGTGTGTGTGTGTGTGAGTGTGTGTGTGTGTGTGTGTGCGTGCGTGTGTGCGTGTGTGTGTATGTGTGTTAGATATATGAAACATTTGACGGCTCTAGGTGATCGTTTGGACTGTTTCATGGTTTCACACCTATTTACTGGGAAACGAAAAAAGACAGCTCAGTATTCTTCACTGTAGTAGGCCCTATTGATACAAATGCTGCCGGAACAGTGTGGCTTATTCGAAAAGCACATTTTATTGCAGACCGTCCTTGTATAGCTTCATTACTGGCACCAGAACGTGGTGAATATTGGGTGGGCCGAGGCTCTCCAAAAACGTCCAATCGCAAGGGATGAGGTTCGCC
Source organism: Paraescarpia echinospica (assembly GCA_020002185.1). NCBI lineage: Eukaryota > Metazoa > Annelida > Polychaeta > Sabellida > Siboglinidae > Paraescarpia > Paraescarpia echinospica. Next base: position 42,019,162 of record CM034541.1, read on the forward strand.
AAAATACCATTAAGCTCTCCATTCACCTAAAATTTACTCCCCCCGCCAACAAAAACACCTCGAAGTTCTAAATATTGGGAGGTTAATCCTATCTCCGGCCTCACACCTAAAACATTGGGTGTTCAGCCCCAAGCCTTTCGGTTCCGACAATTATAAATAAATGTCATGATAACTAACACAAGTATTCTACAGGAAATATGAAGACCCAGTAAATTTGCGGTTAAACGAAATGCTGGCAATTAAGTCATTGTTTGTTGATCAAGCCTGCGCATCATGAACAAAATGATACCCGGCGGGATTTCGAACATTTAATTACAATCGACTAATTTGACACCACAGTCTGTGTAAATATGATATTTTTATTGTAGATTAAATTAGTTAATTTAGGTACATAACACCAAAAAGACGCATTTATTTAAATTTATGAGTTATAATATCGAAAAGACTGTGGTTAACAGACAAGTGTGGCAGAAGGTTGCGATTGATAGATATGACACATTGTGATTGGTGCAGAAGACACATCGTGATTGGTGCAGAAGACACGTCGTGATTGATGCAGAAGACACGTCGTGATTGATGCAGAAGACACATCATGATTGGTGGAGAAAACACGTCGGTATTGCTGCAGAATACACGTCGTGAATGCTGCAGAAGACACGTCGTGATTACTGCAGAAGACACGTCATGATTGGTGCATAAGATACTTCGTGATTGGTGCAGAAGACATGTCATGATTGGTGGAGAAGACACGTCGTGATATAAACCTCGTTGGTTCATTGACAATATTTATACTATCGCACACACATTAAATGCTGATCATTGTTTTGTTTCAAACGCATATGTACACGTTTTCTAAAACGATAAATAGTCTTATGTAACAGAACGTCAAATGTATCTATATAATTATTTATGAACATATTATTCGAAATATCCCAAAAGGTGGTATTCAATATCCGCTTATGCACATTGTTGTTGGCCACTTTTAATGTTATGGAAGTAAGAAGAAAATGATGAGCTATAAGCCACGATTGTTCACGTTACCCTAAAGAACGCCACCCATGCAGTGCCGCTTAGTGTGCCGAACTTATACTCGGTTTGTTCGTTCATTTCTTCGAGAGTCTTGAACGGCAGCGTACGCTGAGTGACGGCCAGAAAAGCGACAAGGTTAGCTCCGTACGTTGCGACGACGATAATGCAGAAGAGCCACCAACTGCCGAACACGAATCGAACAGCCAGACTGTCCGGCCTGTGCACGCAGCCTAAAGACAAATTGGACGATTCGGTAAGCCCGAAAACCACTACAATCGTAAAAACCGAAACAGTGGCCATTCAATCAATAACTCTGTGTGCGTGTGTACGTGTGTTCGTGTGTGCGTGTGTGCGTGTGTGCGTGTGTGCGTGCGTGCGTGCGTGCGTGCGTGCGTGCGTGTGTGCGTATGTGTGTGAAATGTATGCAGTTAACGTCATATTAGGTTCATCTGTCAAATAGTAGTGTTTTATATATATATATATATATATATATATATGTATTTATATATATATATATATATATATATTTGTATGTATAATTTCGCATAGATGTACTTTTTGTAATGGAAATGATTTTATGGAAATATGTTTGTGAATGAACCAGCCATTAACAAACCAGTCACCGACTACGGTCAACTTTTAGTACCGATTTTGATGTAATCCTCTGTAAGATATTTAATAAATCATACAATTTTGGAATAGTGGATTATTTTAGAGAAAATAAGCAATAACGCAACGCTGCATGCTAATGTAACCATCAAAGATTGCATACACATTACGTGTTTTACTGCTACTTGACAAAATAATGTTTAGAGCATATGACCCTTATTCAAACGATTCATGGGTCGAATCATATTGCTGCCGTTTAGAACATTGGGCACATCCGTCCAGTTCAATATGATGTGTGAATGAGTCCTTATCTGTAAACAATGGAGGATGGTTGTGTACGAATAGTATGCGCGCAGTAATTGTAGCGTTGCTGAGTTCTTCCCAGAGGTTGAGATGGTGTTCGATTGAACATGTCTACCAGAGAGAAATGTGTATTTGTTGCGTATTTTAACCAAGTTTCTTATGAACGAATGTCTTACCTTGCTGAAGTAGAGCACCAACACTGAACCATAGCGCGTCAATTGCATTGTGTAGTTTCGTCTGCTTCTGTCTTTGCGTCAAAGCGACTCCGTACGCCCGGACATACAACAATAGAGCGACACCAGTTATAGGTACGGCGGCCAGGATGCACCACCACACTTCCAGCTTGAAAGGTTGTAAGAACAGACCAACCGTACTTTCGTCTGGGTCTGGCTTCCGTAGCGCGACAGTTGTAAACTCGAGGTAGAACGGAACCTCAGCGAAATCGATGTATACCTCGCGCTGCATCTGGCGAGATATCGGGGCAGCGATCATATCAGCCTCCTGCGTGTGAACGAATACTGTATGAGAGCGGTACTCGGACGATCACCGTAGCCAAGCAACGGTAGTATGTATGTAGGCGTCAAATTAACAACCTATCCGGATGCATTTTCAATTACTCTCCAAATTAACTAGCTGTCCAAACTCGTGTCATTTGTCGCTTTTTATTGATGCATTAATGAAATGCGTGATAAAAACGAATAAGTGGTAGCCACTTGCATATGAGAATTTGACAAATATATGTATACCACACATACACACACGCACGCACACACGCACGCACGCACGCACGCACCCACACACACACACGCACACACACACACACACACACCCATACACACACGCGCGCGAGCGCACACACACACACACGACGGAGGGACGGACGGACGGATACCCTGCGAACTAACTTTGCGTTGCATTTGTCCAACGACGCCGGTGTAACTGCCGTTTGTAAAGGCTCCCCATTGTCCATCAGCGGGTTCCGTGACCGTGTAACTGCAAAGTAAACTTTATATGCGTTCGTGTCATTGTAAACGCTACGAGTATGTAACAGCGTCTGATGCTACATTATTGTTGGACATGCGCTAAATTCAGAACTACCGCTTGTGTTTGTCTTAAAGTCACTGACATCGACAGAGCAGATTCGCCATTCCTTTGGCAACAACTTCCTTTCCTTTACCCATGTGGCTATGTGATAATCAAATAACGTTGTTTCCCCGTTTGTTGACATATTTAAAATGTCGGTGCGTCTGGTTCAAAGGGAATTGGTCTATTGCGTTGGGTAATTATTAGCCGGACATTCACCGAATCAATTTTACTTCGCCCTACTTGTGATTTCGTGTGTATGCACCAGGCATTTCAAACTATAAACGGACAGATTAAGTAGTATATAGATGGTAGTATTTACAATAAAAATTGAACATTTTGCGCGCGTTACTTTCATATAGCGGACCCTGTTTCGGGCTTATTAAACGCAATTATCTGGTACTAAACCTTCTGTATACCTACACTACTATTAAAGACAATATATATCAATACCTATTAGACATAGGTCTATTAATTAAAAGCCATAATCTTGTTACACAGTCGGTCAGCGACGGCATATTCCTGTCACTTGTAAACTTTACTGCTGTAGAACAGATCAAATATCAACTCTATTTGTCGACAGAGAAGTATATAGTTTGGTTGTTTACTAGCAGCAAAGTTATTCTCTGAAATTTGCCATAGCGGACACCTGTCCGTATTGAACACCTGCCTATAATCGACACCAATGAAAGTATTGAATAACCAGTTATGGACGGGTTTCACTCTACAGAGAAAAGGGAAAGGGCACCTGAAATTCATTGTCGCTGCCATTTCTTTCAACATGTCATAACACATGCCAACGTACGTTACTTGGCCGTTTATTGTCTTCTTCGTCATGAAAGGACCCCACTGGAACAATTGGTAACCAGTTTCATCATGTTTTTCAATCAACTTTCAATGAAGTGTGTACGTGTGTGTGTGTGTGTGCGTGCGCGTGCGTGTGTGAGTGTGTCCGAGTGTGTGTGCGTGCGTGCGTGTGTGTAAGATAAGAAAAGATAAGATAAAATGAAAACAAGATACCTACTAATGTGTTGGCAATGGGTGAACTATGGCTGCAAGGGGTGAAATAAGGTTCACCAGACCAGTATACGCTGTAGTTGCTATATATATTTACTTGCCAAAAAAAGCTAAGTAGCACATTTCATGGGTAGTTTTTGTGTACACTGACAAAATTTAATGGTAGTTTACGAATGCATTTTTTAATCCCAATACGATCAAACAAGATAAACTTTTCTTCATCCAGTGATGGTCCCGTCTAAAGAATTCCTTAAATAGAAATGCGCATCGATTTGATTTTGGTGCAAAAATCAAAACAACTGAATGGACAATTTGTCGAATGTTTGATTTTGTTGGAATCCAAGTCATAGTAGTATCAGAGAGACTGGATAATTCGTCACAACGATAATACATGTTCAGCCCTGTTCCACGTATTAGAAAAATTGTGAAAATTGCAAACAGTGCTGCAATCGAGTGGACTGTATGCCTGGTACTGCGTTTAATGAAGCATTTTGTTGTTGAAATTCAAATGGTTTAGGAGAAAACAATTTGTTACATGGCATTGCGCCGCTTTCGTATAGCTTTCTATACTTTAGAACACATACATTTAATATTGCATTAAATGATTTTACATTACAAAAGAACGGGAAATGTCCCTCTAAGAATTAACATGGCGTCGGTTTGAATGCATCGCACAACATTTTGCGTACGTAATTGGTTGTAACAATCAGACGTCGTCCATTCAGACCAAACTTGACATTCGGGAATATTTCTTGATCGCCAGTGAGATGCAGCGTCGAATCATCGTAGCTGCCTACTTCTTGAAATTTCCGTCCATCTCTCTGGTAGAACGCCGTGAACACTTGATAAGTTGGAGTCGCGCTTAACTGAAGAACAGTCAGTGAGAAATATTAACTATAATTGCGTGCATTGTCCAATCGTGGGTGTACACAACATCACGGCACATATTAATTGTCAGTTCATTATATTTAAACAAGGAAACCTGCTCTTATGATGCATACACAACCCTGCATATGCTTTAAAATTAAGAATCGTAATTAATTCAGTCGGCATCGGTGACTCCAATTAAGACATAATTGTCGTAGTCGTATGAGCCATCCATATCTAAACTAAACATTACATCAGTTCATTTAAAAGTGTTTATCTCATGTGTATGTGAGGTATCTGATAATACGTGCTGGGTGCTCGTATATATATACTTAAGTGAACGAATGCCTACGTGGTTATACGCTAATAGTTTGTGCCTGTGTTTGAAGTGGTCAACCTACGTTGAATGCAGCGATCTGTGTCAGGGAGGCCGTGTCAGCTATCAAATGGTGTTCGTTGGCCGATGTCGACACTAGCACCCTGGTCGAACTCCGCAGTTCGTCCACCTGCCACTATTAAAGACAGGTCGACAAGGTACAATTAATAAAGTTTTTAATTTTAACAACAGTAAACTGTCGTTGTCGCCGTCGTCGTCTTTGTCGTCGTTGTTGTCGTCGTGTTGTCGTCGTCGTATCTCTTTCATGCTACATAATAGTTGGAATTATGATTCTTCATTTGCTGTAGACTGTCGGCTTCCGCATCTTGTGGTAGTAAATATATAAGTTATCGGTCAACCTAATTGGCCTCTTGTTCACAAGTCACTGAAGACAGTTGAGTACAAATGTTGAGCTACAATTCTGTTATAATAACACGTAGAGTCAAAAGAATAGTTACGCTTGAGACGTTAATATACCTGTTGAATATGATGTGCAGTTTTGGGCAATACTAGAGCCACAACGTTAGAAACGTTGCCGAGAAAGAATTCGATGTCACCAAGTTGACTTTGTCGTTTCGCAACAATGATCCATTTATGCGAGTAGGTGAAGAATCCCTGCTGGTTTCTGCGTGTGTCAAACGTATTGGCCTGCAAAACGTAAACAGAACGAGCTGAATGGAACATTAATTTACCTGCGGAAACAAGGAACTTTATGCAAAAGAGTTGTAATGCCGTCTACAGTTAATCACAACTGTTATAAAAGTATTGCTATGAAGAAGAAAACTACTTGTTTGTGAACTGGGACAAAGTGAGGAGAACTTTTTTCGGTTGCGAACGGCACTAAGATTAGTATATTTATTTCCAGTTCTTAAATTGATACCGCAAAGTTAACTTTGTCGCTTCCCTCACAATACAACACAAATATGTGTGGATTCAGATGCTGTAGACGAGTTAATAGAATCACCAGACACCATTATGCATAACGGTAACATGAAGGCACGTGTTAGTGTTATGGGTAGCATCCTATGTAGGTATTGGCGCTAACTTTATGTAAGTAATCCGAATTACCTGATGAAACACCTCCCTGATGCAATTCATCTCACATGCAATGATGAAATGTCTTTCACGGAATTCGGCCACTAAGTCGAACGCATCCTCGATATTTCGCGCTTCCTCTCCAAGTTTGATCGGGAAAATCGAGTAAGTCGCCAGTCTGCCGTTCACTCGACTGTATTGCGGCAGCACATCTGTTTCGGGGTATTCAATTCAGTAAGAAAGGTCGTGTTATCAGACAACGCAAATGTGTCATTAAAAGAAAACATGATATCGGTATAGTCTATTAATAGACGCCTTGGCGTGGGTGTTATAAGCATATGACTAAAATAATGATAATGTAAACAGTTGTTCAAAAAAATCAGTTATTGTTCTAATTTAGAGGGAAACACTGCACCACCCACTTATGACCGTATTGCAGTATGCATATAAAAAAACATGGAAACATTGAAGTAAATCTTATGTTGTATGACACTGGTATCAACATTGGGATCAGAACCCACACGGTGCACAATGCTTAACTCATTGAACATTAGAACACAACAAAATAACGAACACCCAACAGGGCACACGAAACAACTCACCGTCGCTTCCATCGTGTGTCAGAATAACAACATCGTCCCACTCCAAGTGTTCCACGATAGCAGCAGTCGCCTCTCCCAGTCGTATGTCCGGCCTCCTTCTGGCTTCCCATCGAGGCGGTTGATCTTCCCCGAGACAAGATCGTTCAAGGAACATATATGCCGCTAGTGAACTCCACCGATTGAATAGTGTGGCTAATATTGGTTCAGATATGTACATGTTTGGGACTGACACGTTCGTGGCAGGAATCTCTGAAATCATAAAACAGATGTGTTCGCTTACAATTTCCATACAATGAGAACGGTCCATTATATATTAATATAGAAAAAATAACTTATTCATCCACTTACAACATAGTACGATTCAGTTTCACAGATTTAAACAAAATATCGTCAAGATACCGCTGAGTGGCATTCGCGAAGTGTCATGCATAAATACATGGCATATGAATGACTTAGTTCGAACTGTAGACCAACCGAAGAGGTGCAGTTTATTCTGCTTGGTGGAAATAGGTATGTGTTTCGTTTGGTACACAAGACACTCTTTGACATAGATGCTATCCTGTTAGCTACTTAGATGCTATCTTTGACATAGATGCTATCCTCTTAGCATAGCTTCTCAACCGGGCGCACAGTTTCTATGTCAGCATGATCGACATGATATCGGATGTCCAGCATTAGGATGTTATTGCTGTCATCACTGGATTAATTATCAGCTCTTTTATTGCGTTTATCAACGAGTTGATATGTCCAACGCAGACCACCAGGGAATGTTGTGTCGCCTAATGATGCCGAATGTATGTCTTCTTATTCTTGAGAACTATAGTGTCGTAATCTTCTCTGTAGCGTTTCAATTGAGATTATCCCAAAACCACAGCAGTATGCTTGACCCCAAGTGATGTTACGTAGACGAACTCTTCATCCCTCCTCCCACTCTCGCTGCCTCCCTCCCTTTCTCACTCCCTCCGTTCGGCCTCTCTCTCTCTCTCTCTCTCTCTCTCTCTCTCTCTCTCTCTCTCTCTCTCTACATATATATATATATATAAATAAATAACTATATATATATATATATGGATATATATATATATATATCTAAATAAATAAATTAATATATAAATATTATATATATGGATATATATATATATATCCACGTGACCTCGAGGAATCTTTATTGCTGCGACATGTAGACAGCCACACTTCACAATCCAATCAAAGCATCGTCGCCATGGATTGTTTGCCAGTTTCTGTGGAATTGGTTTGTTAATGTGTACAAATGCAAAACGATGTTAAACACTTGTTCTCGATTCTTCACAACATTCATATACTGATGACTCAAGGCCACAGGCTTTGTCCTGCCAAGACAAATAGGTGGAAGGTCAGCGAGCGCCGTGTCGTTGACTGACACTACATAGGCTGGGTGATTGCTAGCATGGTTATACAGCCCCAGAGACGCCTCAAAGCGAAGAAAAATATTGATAATGGTTGGATGCGACTAAAACGACGCGCTAAAATACAAAACCCATATCGTAAAACTCATGCAAATCCTTATATGGGTATAATTATATGGGTACTATTTTACTTAAATGACCCAAACTAGGTTCATCCTTATGATGGTAAGTCCCAAACCTATGCTTCAACGCAGCCGTTACGAAAAAGATAATTTTAAACTTCCAATAATTATGAGTAATGTCAAAGTCCCAACAAAGCGCAGTTTCGTCATTTGTAATGTCACTGTTTAACTTGATTAATTAAGCCTAACTGGGTACAGTCATTAACACACAATGGCTGTGGAGAGTACAAAAGGTATGCTTTCCATTGATTGCAGCAGTCGTCAATTAGCTTGGTTCAAACAGCTCCTTGAGCAATAGTGGACAATACACATCCATCTGATGTCACGTGACAATAGGCCTCATTGTGTTTAAGGTCCATTACACAAATTAATTCTGTCGCAAACAGGATTGATCTTAACGCCCATAACTTCCAATAATCACTTGGCCGTAGTCGCATTCCAATATCTGGAATGACAATATGAAAGTATAGAGATATACTTCGCTCCCTCGACTGGTCCACTCCACTAAGGACAATTATTATTATTTGACTATTATAACAACAATTATTATTATTATTATTATTATTTTATAATAATTATTACTATTATTATTATATTGCCAACCTGAAACCAATCTATATAGCCATAACACTGAAGTTACAAGCTGTGAATTCAATTTGAAAATAGTGTCACAATATGCTAGCATCAGATGACGAACCCCTCAATTATGTTATCCATGCAACTATTCTGCGTAGCATAAAAACTTTTAAACTGTACACCTTTTTTAGACGCAGACACCACGTTGTTGGGCGTAGTAATAGTGTGTCTCTCGCGCCTTGTCCACCTCCCTGTCTCCCACATTCTCCTTTTTCATTTCCCTTTCTCGCTTTCCCTCTCTCCCACTCACTCACCCAGTCACTCACCACCCAGTCACTCACCCACTCACCACCCAGTAACTAATGCACTCACACTCACCCACTCGCTCACTCACCCATTCACTCACTCACTCACTCACTTACTCACTCACTCACTCACTCACTCACTCATTTACGCAACCACTCACTCACACATTTACTCACTCATCCACTCACTCACCCACTTACTTACTCACTCACTCACTCACTCACCCACTCACTCACCTACTCACTTACCCAGTCACTCACTCACTCATTCATCCTCTCACACACCCACTCACTCACCCACTTACTCACTCACTCACTCACTCACCCACTCACTCACCTACTCACTTAACCAGTCACTCACTCACTCATTCATCCACTCACTCACCCAATCACTCACACACTCACACACTCACCCACTCACCCACTCACCCTCTCACCAACTCACGCACTCACTCACTCACTCACTCACTCACTCACTCACTCACTCACCTACTCATTCACTCACCCACTCACCCACTCATTCACTCACTCACCATTCACTCACCCACTCACCCACTCACCCACTCACCCACTCACCCACTCACTCACTCACTCACTTACTCACTCACCCACTCATTCACTCACTCACCCATCCACTCATCCACTCACTCACCCACTCACTCACCCACTCACTCATCCACTCACTCACCCACTCACTCACCCACTCACCCACCCACTCACCCTCTCACCCACTCACTCACTTACCCACTCAGTCACTCATTCACCTACTCACTCACTCACTCACTCCCTCACTCACCCACTCACTCATTCGCACGTCCACTCACTCACCCACTCATCCACTCACTCACTTACTCACCCACTCATTCACTCACTCACCCATTCACTCACCCACTCACCCACTCACCCACACACCCACTCACCCACTCACCCTCTCACTCTCTCACTCACCCACTCACTCATTCACACGTCCACTCACTCTCTCACTCATTCACCCATTCACCCACCCACTCACTCACTCACCTACTCACTCACTCACTCACCCATTCGTTCACTCACTCACTCACCCATTCACTCACCCACTCACTTATCTACTCACTCACCCACTCACTCATCCACTCACCCACTCACTCACCTACTCACTCACTCACTCACTCACTCACTCACTCACTCACTCACTCACTCACTCACTCACTCACTCACTCACTCACTCACTCACCAACTCACTCACTCTTCACTCACCCACTCAATCACTCACCCACTCACTCACTCACTCACTCTCTCAATTTCATTCTTTCTCCGCTTCTATGCCCCACAACTTTTAGCTGTTGCGAGGACAACTCGCACAATGAGCAATTGCTCCATCTGGCAATACGACTATTCGTGATTAGTCGTATTTACTATTTATAACCGCCTCATACAGACGCAGAAGACGGATACTGATTGTGTTCCGATTCGTTCGTACTGGCTCTATAGCTATATACAAGATATACATATATATGTACCCTTAATAAAACATCTTCCGTAGATGGAGTCCACTCCGACGACAGTAAACACGTCACTTCCGGCCATACGTCCACTGCATTTGCTCCCTAGCAAGTCGACTAAACTCGGCTTCGTCTGGAAGATCGCCGATGGAAATCCTGAAGCGAACCAATCACAACACCTAGCACAGTGTTTTAGTACACTATACATACATTTATATACTCCGTACTACGTACTTTCAAGGATGGAATAATTGTATTAATTAGTGATGGCACAAGTACTACGGAACCAATCACAACACCTAGCACAGTGTTTTAGTACACTAGACATACATTTATATACTCCGTACTCCTTACTACGTACTTTCAAGGATGGAATAATTGTATTAATTAGTGATGGCACAAGTACTAAGGAACCAATCACAACACCTTGCACAATGTTTTAGTACACTATACATACTTTTATATACTCCGTACTACGTATTTTCAAGGATGGAATAATTGTATTAATTACTGATGGTACAAGTACTACGGAACCAATCACAACACCTAACACAATATGTTAATACACCATACATACTTTTGTATTCTACGAACTACGTTCTTTCAAGGATGGAATAATTGTATTAATTAGTGATGGCACAAGTACTAAGAAACCAATCACAACACCTAGCACAATGTTTTAGTACACTATACATACTTTTATATACTCCGTACTACGTATTTTCAAGGATGGAATAATTGTATTAATTAGTGATGGTACAAGTACTACGGAACCAATCACAACACCTAACACAATGTTTTAGTACACTATATACATACTTTTATATACTCCGTACTACGTACTTTCATGCAGGGAATAATTGTATTAATTAGTGATGGTACAAGTACTACGGAACCAATCACAACACCTAGCGCAATGTTTTAGTACATTATATATACATTTATATACTACGAACTACGTACTTTCAAGCAGGGAATAATTGTATTAATTACTGATGGTACAAGTACTACGGAACCAATCACAACACCTAACACAATATGTTAATACACTATACATACTTTTGTATTCTACGAACTACGTTCTTTCAAGGATGGAATAATTGTATTAATTAGTGATGGCACAAGTACTACGGAACCAATCACAACACCTAGCACAATGTTTTAGTACACTATACATACTTTTATATACTCCGTACTACGTATTTTCAAGGATGGAATAATTGTGTTAATTAGTGATGGTACAAGTACTACGGAACCAATCACAACACCTAACACAATGTTTTAGTACACTATATACATACTTTTATATACTCCGTACTACGTACTTTCATGCAGGGAATAATTGTATTAATTAGTGATGGTACACGTACTACGGAACCAATCACAACACCTAACACAATATGTTAATACACTATACATACTTTTGTATTCCACGAACTATGTTCTTTCAAGCAGGGAATAATTGTATTAATTAGTGATGGTACATGTACTACGGAATGTAGTGTCGAAAGATTCAAAGCCGACTCAACGCTTTGGAACTGTTTGCCAGAGAACATTCGTAAAATAGCCAGTCTGACTTGGTTCAAGATTCACCTCACCAAACTCATTTATTGTATTACTTCCACTGAGGAACTGAACTGTGGGACACTTTATGGGGAACATATATTTTATTAATGAATTAATTTAATTAATTATTTATTGTATAGCATAATACGACATTTTAATATATTATAACTTTTTATATAATTATTTAGAAATTATGTCGTGTAATGTGGAGCGCAGTAGCGCAGCAGTAAAGAGCTCCGGACTCTCGACTGAGAGAACCCGGGTTCGAATGATGCGCGGCGGTGTCGAACCTTGGGCAAGTTCGTTTACTCTACATTACTTCAGTTCACTCAGCTGTATGAATGAATACCTGGCTATATATAGTGGTGATATTTATGTATGATTAGTCTTTGCGCATTAATAGCAGCGTGGTTGAATGCTTCCCAGAGAAGTCGGGATGGTGTTCAGTTAGACAGGTCTGCCAGGAAGTAACGTGGAAAGCGCTTTGAGTAGTCCTGAGGACTGGATACTGCGCTATATAAGAACTTACCTTTACTTTTACTTACTTTGATGTATCTTAATATCTTAATATATGCAGTCTTTTTTAATTTTAGTGTAATATTTTATTTAAATTTCTTAAACATTTCTTACAATTCCATATAAAAGTTCATAATGTGTGTACGCGCCTATGAACGGGCTGGTCCCGGAGATATGGCGCCATAAAAAAATTATAATAACAATAATACTCACACAGCAACGATAGGTTTCTATCACACTTATTACATCTTATACGGACAGATAAAATTACAAAAAAACAATCATTATTAACTTCGCTAGTTCAGCTGACAGTTACACGCTTCCCGGGAAACGTCGTCCGGATTCTCAACAGCGGATTGCCTATTGTTTAGGCAGAAGTTGGCATATACATGCACGTACGCACACTCACGCGCCCACGCACACGCACACACATCCACGCTCACGCACACATTCACACACACACAAACACACAAACGCACACACAAACACACACACACACAAACATACACACACATTTCTAGCTAAAATAGTGTGTGTGTTTGCGCGCGCGTGTGTGTATGTATATGTGTGCGTGTGCGTGTGCGTGTGCGTGTGTGTGTGTGTGTGTGTGTGTGTGTGTGTGTGTGTGTGTGTGTGTGTGTGTGTGTGTGTGTGTGTGTGTGTGTGTGTGTGTGTGTGTGTGTGTGTGTATGTGTATGTGCGTTTGTGTAAAACGCTGAACCGCACATTATACTGCAGAAACGTTGTCATATATCCGTCAACACGCGCTGTACTTACACATGACTACACAAAACACTGGCGATTTGTCGATTAATCGCGATGTTACTCATTGGGACAATACATAATAAATAGATTGGCGTAACACCTCTTCACTTAATGCTGTTATGAATTATTGAATATAATTGTAATCACATTTGATATATATATATATATATTTATATATATATATATATACATATATATATATTTATTTATTTATGTATTGGTTGGTCTTGCATTTAATTAGTAGCAATTCTGCTATTATCAATATTACTACTCCCGTGATTGGTTAGATATCTTGTCTTGGCTTTGAACAACCTGGCGATTTTGAGGTGACAAAACAAGATATTCCTGACCTGTGATATATCCACTGGTTAAAATAAATGCGCAGTTTTATATATATATATATATACGGACGAGACGGCACGTTCACACCCGGAGAAAAACTGCCTATTTTATATTGTAGGTAGTGAATAAAGAGAAAAGTCGACAATATTAATAAAGATATCAGTACATATCAGTATGTTTACATGATGTTATGTTAGTTTTCAGATGTGCTAGAAACTAGATCGAATATATATCGAAGACTACATTATTATAATAAATTTGTTGGCTCTCATATTGCTGACCATAAAACTATGGATGGTCGCATCACTGGTGTATACCACCTACAACCTCAAACTGCACCCCCATGAGGCTCACCAAAACATCCATCTGCACCCCTACCCCCTCTCCAAGACATCCAACTGCACCGCTGTCGCCATTGAGGATAACCAAAAACTTCAAAAGGCAGCCCCCAGGACGAGCGCGACCCATCATTTTGCACGACTTACCCATGATTGGCTTAACTCAACATTTCACTGAAAATGGGGTTTCATTTCCAAACGTTCGCGTTCGAAAAAATGGCATTCGTACGAACCCTCTGAATCCACTAACTACGGACCTGAGTAATCCTACACATATAAGCATTTTGGTGACATTCTCATAAACATTACGTTAATTGGTCAGGTGGTGTGTGCGAAAAAATACGTGACATACACACATTGGCACAGAGGCATATGAAGCGACAACAGTTCTTACCAGTTGCGACCGAAGAAATGACGTGGAACCAAGCTAACATCCTCCACAGTCGCCATCGACCTGAAGTTTGCTGACGAATACTATGGAGATTGACGACAGGTGACTGATCGGTCAACATCATTGAAACAGACCATGTAAGCGGCTTGAGCCGCCACCTACATCCATCCACCAGCAGACGAGAATGATTCGAAGCTGCACCAGCGCGTCTCTTTCAAAGGGGCAGTTCGTTTAAATATTCACGACGCCGACGATGATATCAACCGACCATCTGCTGGCCCGTGTTTGATCTAGCAGACAATACCATCAGTGACAACAGGCAATGAAGCCGCGTCAATGGATTGTGTTATGCTGAACATTAAATGTCACTGCCGTCGATTGCATTGTTGTCAGAGTCAGTGGCGGATTAATCAATAGGCACTATAGGCACCAGCCTAAGGCCAACGAAGATTAAGAGCCCACAAAAATACCCGAGCATATATTTTGTGGACTAAGTATTTCCGAAATCCAGCATGGAAATAAGTTGATTACCAGTTTTTTTTATAAACTTTATATTACGCTATAGGTATATCTGTCAATTTTCGGGTCAAGCTGCGGAGGCGTGCGATCTTTCTCGGTACTGAAACATACCAGACTACCAGCGTTTCACGAATGGTCAATTGCGCTTGTCGGCACTGACACGTTTAGCCACAGAGTTGGAGATGATGCCTTCTCCCTCGGTTGATGATATCATTAGTTCGCTTGCATGGCCTGCTGATCACGACTCTTATGTAACATTCTTTCGGAGCGCTCGTTTGTAGTAGTGGAAGGTGTCGATCAATAACCAATAGGAGAGCTTTGACCCAACCCCTCCAGGTTTTGCTACTTTCAATTTCACTGCCATTTGATTAATGACAGGCGACTAACTGCGCGCAGAATCACAATTGTTTGTGTTTTAACGGATACAGTATTTTAGAGTAAATAGTTTGTATTTTGTTGTTTTCTTTTTACAGCTACCATATGTAATGCAA
Source organism: Paraescarpia echinospica (assembly GCA_020002185.1). Taxonomy (NCBI): domain Eukaryota; kingdom Metazoa; phylum Annelida; class Polychaeta; order Sabellida; family Siboglinidae; genus Paraescarpia; species Paraescarpia echinospica. The sequence continues at coordinate 42,034,943 of CM034541.1, forward strand.
TGTTGTTGAAATGGCATGGTAATTATATGGTGTACATGGTATATCAATATATGAACAGTGGCAGATCCAGCAATCGAGTCTAAGGGGGCACAAAAACCTCCACTGGCGGCCGAACCCAATGGTGTGTAGAAGTGTTTTGCTGCCGCGCCTCGGTAACTTGACCCACTGTCTCGGCTGGACTGGTGATATCGGAAGACGAGGGGGGAATGTTGTTAACAATTTTGGCCACCGCGTCGCCGTACCTTCACCTTATTATAACCTGAACGGGGGCACATTTCTAACGGTCTGGGGGGCACGGTCGCGTAGGATCATTATACAAGGTCTGCGGGCGCGCGATCTAGGGAGCACATGCTCCAGACCCCCTGGATCCGCCTATGATGAAATAGTTCTTAATAGACGCTAGTGTAATTTTCGATAAGAATCGTTTTGCAAGTACACTTGTGATCAAGCACTCATGAGCCGGAAATTGTGGGATCCGATGAGCCGGTTCATGCAAGGGTCCCTAATATTTAACTGATGTGAATGTGATGATGAATTTAACTTTGTTTACTTTCAATAAGGAATGTTGGCAGCGTTTGAATATTTGTATATCATGATTTAGTCAGGTAAAACATAAATTAAGCGGTTTCCTGTAAACGCGGAACACTACAATATCACGTGTGAACAAATGTTAAATACACAATTAACAGACGTAGAATGTTGATCGGTTGGGAGTATTTAACATATAACTAAGTTTTATTCAATTATCATTAACTGGCAAAATAGCCCGTCTCCTGACGGGAAACCTCAGTAGTTGACAGCAGTTTAGTTGACTCGAGTTGCACATTTCAGTGACTTGCGACTCGACTCGGACTCGACTGCGAAATGACTCGGACTTGCTCGCATAATTAAGTAATGCGTGGTTTGAATGTAATGCCGATAATCTGCAGCTATAATCTGCTTTTTATTGTGTGATATCGTGATTGCTATTTATTGGAAAGACTTGTCACAGTCCAATGAAACCACATCATGTAGCGGGTTTTATTAATTATATAGCATCAAGAGGTTGGTACCACCGATATAAATATGGAAGACATGTGACCGCAAATGACGCTGCGATCTCGCGCGAAAATTTAGAGTGGCGCTATTGCAGGTGATGCCACTTCTTCGATAACTTAATCTCTACATGTCTGTTGGGACATCAAGCCGCGACCGGTTTGGTTACGGATACATGTGTGTGCTAAATGAGTACTGTGCCAAAACTTATATTGATAATCATGCTACTTGTACGGTTCTTATACGAAACATTTTATTTGCACTAAGTAAACTTAGTCATTGTTGTATAATCGCAACAGTTATTACTTATAGGTATCTTGTATGTATGAATACGATTCAGTGATTAAAAATAGTGGGGAGATTTGGTTTGAAATTCCGAGAGGTGACTGGAGTCGCGACTCGAAATTTTCAGTGGTGACTCGAGACTCGATTCGGACTCGATAGCGAAATGACTGGAGACTCGACAGCCTGCGACTTACCAACAAGTCTGGTTAACAGTTGTGATAGTACTATTTACCAAATGTTAGAAAAAACGCAGCATCGTTACATAAATACCATGACGTGCTCGCAAATACTCGTTGCTTGTTCAAAATGATGAAGGTCGCACATTATGTGAAATCCACGTCCAACGTTATAGTGTAGGATTGTCAAATAATGTTCGTATTGCTATGCAACTGGTACGAGGATAGATATAAGCATGTTGTATCAGCGTCTACTTCACGTTGCCAACTTCATGACGCAGTGGCTGTTTTTGTGCAATTGTTACGCTTTACGATTACGCGCACTTTTCATTTTACGTTCCGAACAAATGAGTTACCCCATAAAAAATATAATCTACAAATATGGGGTATTTTTAAAAGATATAGGTCTTATGTCCTATTCTAGGGGTCGTAGATTAATTCCTGAAAGTTTGGTGCTCGAAGTTCAAGCCGCATACATACGCTAGGTTGAATATAAGAATATTGCAAATGTTTGTTGAGCTATGTTATCTCACAAGAAGAAAATTAATGCGTGAACAACCGGTTGCTTAGAACATCTATTCTGCGTCAGGTAAGTAAACTAGTGCTTCCAGGCCTCTTATGTTCAATAACATCCAAGGGGTGAGTGAAACTCCGGCCAAAATATTGAACGACACCGCGAAAAAACTCCCCCGCCTTCGCTCCGGTTCAGATTTGTATGTTTCTTTTAGGAAATGAGCACTCGGATGTCCATAATCGCTCCCCCCCTCACCAACAACACCAAAACATGAACCACGTCACGGGCATGCAATGTGTATGTATGAGAGAACAAATCGTTATATTGTTATTGAAAATGTTACGTCGCGGTTTTTAATAATGCTAAAAACTGTTGTGCTGACTGTGTTACATATTCAGATTATGTTCTGTGTTGAGAGTTCGCGTGGATGACGATGCCTGAATGTCGCCAGCAAGTATAGTCTAATTTGTACAGCGAACTCTCGAACACGAAACGTTCCGTGACGTTGGCAGACCACGACAGAATAATTTCAATTGTACTAGTGGCGTTCGGTCAGGATCGTAATCTGGGCTTTCGTTCGAACACCTTCCAAAACCGAACCCCCTGCTAACTAGTTGGTATTAAATATTACAGTTATATATATATATATATACCATTAACACTATTAATAATGATTTTATTAATTAATAACACAATTTATTCACATAATTAGTTAGTTTGTTCAATCTCATAAACCTGGCTTAAATGCATAGACCTACTTGATCCCCTCGCTGTCCTCCTGGATGTCAATCCCCTCCATCTTAAAGTTATCTAGAACACACCGCTCTGCTGTTAATAGCGGGCGTTCACTGTCCTGTCTGATTTGGTCGCTCCACCCCCTCCGTGATCTTCCTCGTTTTGTCTTTCCTTTAAATGCTTGCTTGTAAGCTATGTTAACGACATTTTCTTTCGGTATAAAACAAACATGCCCAAACCACCGGAGTATCTTGTGCCTGATTAAATATGTCTCCTCTCTGATCTGGTTATTTTGTAGTCTGTCTGCTCCGGTAATATATATCATGATTCGAAGGCAACGAAACTCAAAACAAATAAAGATAAGATGTCTTTTGTGTTGATTGCTGCGGGCAGTATGCTCCACATATTCTGGCTTTCAGTCTTGTAGAGATGCCCATGGGCGCGGGAACAGGGGGGGGGGAAGGTGAGGCAGCTACCCGTGGAATTTCTCCGGGGATACAGCTATATGGTTCTGCCACGCCATTAAATATGAGCGTGAATGTTTGTTTTGTGGCGAGCGTCAATGGCGGGTGGACATCTAAAGTTTGTGTATTTATGTCGACTGTGAAAGGTGTGTGCAATTGGAGTGCAGACATATGGTTTTCTGCCCCCCCCCCATCCCAGTAATAGGCGGCGCGGCGGCGAAATATTTTTCCACAGCACGCACCTCCCACCTCCCTCGGTGGTGTTGAAGCTCCGGTAGCCCCCCAATATGAATTTCGTTCCCGCGCCACTGGAGATGCCACTTTTAAAACATATTACATTTATGAGTCTACAAAACTGGTTGGTACTAGGGCTAATCGTCTATTAATATAATCTCTGCAAAGGGCAATATGCTGCCTGAGTGTCTCAGTCTCGTGTCCTTCGTTTACCAGAACGATAAGCTTGTCGGGTGAGACGATGACCTTGCACTTGAATACACATGTATGTTACATATAGACAAACAGACAGACAGACAGACAGACCGTATTTATTTTGATCATCATAAGCACATAAACTACAATATAATATTCATTGTAAGGTCAGGGAGGCTCCCGTTAAGACAATTATACGCCGCTATCATGGGAGCCACACCACTGATGTAACATAATTATGTGATTATCACGTGATCAACCATATATGCATACATGTATGTGTATACATAGTATATACCCAAATTAGTTTAAACAAATGCAAAGTCGTGTCTAGTTTAAGAATAACAGATGTAACAGTTACAAATATGACAACATGATTAATAATTCTTGATACAGTAATTTCGTGTATAAGTAAAAAAAACATATGAGCTATGTGTAGAAATTTTATCAAGGATGATTATTGGAGTACTGTTAAAAGTGTGTATAATGTTGGGTCTGATGAACGTTTAACTCTGGGAATAAATAAGTTGTTTTTATCACGTGTATTGTATTGGTGAATTGCAAAGTTGTATGTGTATGGAATACCACTGAACTATTCTGGTATAAGCTTGATGTAATAAAATTTGAGCTGTTGGAGACTATAGATGTTATCCAACTTAAGACATTTACATTCTTTGAAGATGGGATCTGTGTGAGAATTATATTTACTTGAAGTAAAAACTATTTGCACTGCTTTCTTTGAAGTTTAAAAATGCGATGGGCTTGGTGACCCCACAATAACATGCCATCATTAATCTTGAGAAGAATGAGCGAATTATACATTATAGATAATAATTATATTAATTAATTAATACATGTTTACGTTTATTTAAAATTCCAATTATTTTATCGCTTTTTTGTTTATATGGCTGTCCCCATTTAGGTGTTGGTTTATGGTAATACCTAAAAAATTAAATCATGTACACATTCAATATTTGTCCCATATATTTCTATTAAAGGAAGTTCTATTTCCTTTTGGGGCATGTGAAGTACCACGAATTTAGTTTTTTATGTTAAGAGAAAGTTTGTTTGCCTTTAGCCACCTGCATATATTTTCTAATTTTTATTTTTTATTTATGTTTTGATTTTAGACTTGGCCATCCGGAGATTGGAATTTATTCTATATACTAAAAAGAGTGGTGTCGTCTGCATACCTTATGAATTTAAAATGATCACTGGAAAATATTATGTTATTACAGGCTGCTTGAAGTTCTTCTGTGGCGAGTTGTACCATCTCGAACACAGTAGACATTAGTCTAGTACCATATGCGTACCTGGTGTCAAAGATATGGTCGATAATTTGCTTAAACTGGTTAGAAAAACTCTTCAGGTCTACCATGACGAACTATAGGAACACACTGTTTAGGACAGGCGAGAGGAACCAGCTCTGCCCGCACTTATATTTCTACTTTCAACCATTATGTCAACTGGTCATTGATGACAACAACACATTCAACATTCCCATACATGGTTTCAATCAATGTTATCATTTTGGGGTCCACCGTTTCTAAACAGATTTCAGTAGGTTTCACGTCTGGAAGGTTTCTCCCCAGTATGAATTCGGACATGTCTGTTCAAATTACCACTATCTGAGAAGTGTGCAACACAAATATCGTATTTGAAGTGTTTCTCCCAAGTATGAATTCTGACATGGTTGTTCAAATGATCACTAATTGAAAATTGTACCCCACATGTGTAATGTGTTAAGGGTTTTTCGCCAGCTTGAATTCGGACATGTCTCTTAAAATTACTACTATTAGATAATTGTACACCACAAGTATCACATTTGAAGGGTTTCTCCCCAGTATGAATTCGAACATGTCTCTCCAAATGAAAACTACAAGAGACTTGTGCACCACAATTATCACATTTGAAAGCTTTCTCCAGAGTATGAATTCTGACATGTTTGTTCAAATGGGCACTATCTAAGAATTGTGCACCACAGGTATGACATTTGAAGGGTTTCTCCCCAGTATGAATTCGGACATGTTTCATCAACGAACCACTCTCTGAAAATTGTGCCCCACATATGTCAAATTTGCAGGGTTTCTCCCCAGTGTGAATTCGGACATGTTACTTTAAAGAACCACTATCTGAAAATTGTGCCCCACAGGTATCAAAATTGAATGGTTCCTCCCTAGTATTAATTCTGACATGTCACCACTATCTGAGAATTATACACCACAAGTATCACGTTTGAAGTGTTTCTCCCTAGTATGAATTCGGACATGCGTCTTAAATTTACTACTACCAGAGAATTGTGCACCACATTTGATTGCTTTTTCCCCTGCATGACTGTGCACGTGTACGGCACCACCACTTAAAAACAATTTTCCACTTGTGTCACATTTTAATCGTTTCTCAGTGGTACAGTTCTGCTTACTGACAGACATATTTACAAAACCACTCGTTCTAACCTATGTCCACGTGCACACATGTGTCTCATATGCCCTACAGCATGCCAACATTTAACAGGAGTACAACTGCATGTGTTGATCATAAGACTGTATATATTACAACTCAAAGAGAGGTGCGCCACGATGTAAAAAGACAAATTACACAGGTGTCAAATTTAATTGGTTTCTCCTCATCGCATTTTTAAAGCCCCACTCTGAGAAGACGGTTCTCCACAAGTATAACTTTTTAAATGTTTCTCACCAGTCAGAGACTGTAAAGAAGCCTCAAATGTTCACTCTACCAACACTAATGTGCACATCCGTCACACTTGAATGGTTTGCCACCTCAAAGGAGTTGGTCTCTTTGTAAATGGGTCAGTGTTCTGGACACAGTCACGTATTTTCTCTTGTTCCACAACTTAATACATCTTTAATAAAGATGTAGACATTCAGTGACTTGGTTCGACATCCTATGTCATGTTGGTATAAAGAACAGCCATCGACACGTCACAGTTGTCTGAAACAACACAAGTTAGATTATGTAGGCAAAGGTAGTCAGTCACACACAAACATCGGTTGATCATTTCTGTCGTAATTTAGATTACCAGACCTGTACATTAATTCTGCGGCAAATCCTATGTTAATGTGCTCCCAAAAAATAAACACATCATGTGAGTTAATCCTTTTATATAACAACAAATTAGCCGTTTAATTTCTTATATTCAAGTAAATGATATACAAACTGGGGAATAAAAAAGTAATTCCTTTCCTGCTCAAGATAGATGAAACGAGAATCGAAAGTGTCCAAAACTGTCATCTTGTATCTGCGATGTTACCTAAGCTGGGACATTCATATTGAACTATTTCAATCAAATGTTCTAAATTGATAGGTGTATATTAAACAAATTAAAATATTTTAGTCATTACTAATAATTAATGTATATTAGTGTGGCACAACTGCGGTAATAGGCAGGTTTTAAGAAATATTATCATTATAAGTGACGTACTGTTTTCTATTTTTCAAATGACTTTCCGTTTGCTTTACAGCGGTGTCGCGTATCCCGTATAGGTGTAGTTTGCCTAATATCATTGTGTGGTCTAAAGTATCAAATGCGCTTGATAAATCTAAAAACATATTGATAGTTATTTCATTTCAATCCATTAGAGTTGTGGTTCGGTCGATAACTTCCATAATGGCATGTTCAACTGAAGTATAACATTATTTAATGTTCTTCCCTTGTTGTGCTCATTATGTTATTATATAGGATTTGTCTTAATTTGATTTGTATTGTATTGTAATGAGTTACAATAAATTTGATTTGATTTGATTTGATTTGATTTGAATGACCATATCTCACTGATATATTCGTTATCATTACTGTTGAGTTGAAGTTTATGTCGAAATTCCCAGGAATAAAAACTTCCGAATGGGGTGAAATTGTAAGTGTTAGCGAGCCTCAAGTGGTGCAATTTGAGATATTTGGAAAACTTCAAGGAGGGGTGTATCTGGGTGTTTTGGGTTAAACTAAAGGTGTGTAATTGGAGGTGAGAAAACTTACCCTCAAAATGTCAACCATACTGCGGGCCTGCTAAGCTCAGTGGAATTGTGTAGACACACATACATGCGCACACGCACACGAACATGCAAACGCACACACACACGCACACACACGTGCGCGCGCACGCGCGCGCGCAGTACATGCGCGTCTCGTGTGAAAGCCTCTTTCTCAGAATATTCACTTGCACGCAGCAAACTGTGTCAAAGTCAAATGTGAAAGCAAAACGAGAGCCCTGATCGCTCGTCTGCCCGTCCACAATACGGACATACAACGCCTATGTCACGCGTCATCGTCTACAGAAGGAGACACCGGGTCTTCGCATCTTCTCAAGCACTGAACGAACGACGAGTAGGCTACTTCTGTGAGGAGGATGAGACACGAGAGGAGTATCGAGACAAACATGATGTAGAAGACTCCTTGCAGGTGATACAGGCCGAGGGCCTTCGGGCCGTCGTTGGACGCACACTGGGCGGGCTTTGGCCAGTACTTGTTTCGCCAATATTCTAACAACCCGGCAGAGTGGAACAAACCGGTGCTGAAAATAGAAACATCTACAATTGCAAAATATCGTACCATGTCGCAAAAGGCGCCCCGTACAACCGACTAACGGGTATCTTCAAGTTCACTACCGTTATTGCCCACTGATTGGTCATAGTCACCACATTCACAAAGTGGGGAAGGTAATTTAAAAAAATGCCGATAAATATTGGCAAACACGGCTTCCTCATGCGAATATTGTTTGTATTGTGTTTAGTTACCAGTCCCAAACGTGACTCCCTGTTTCACTCTGATTTAATAAAAAAAAACTACCTATCTGGTACAACGAATCCGTGCGATTCGTGTACCAAACTAAACTTATCTTGACAAACGATCAGTTTTTAAATGCCTGTGTAGAATGATATTTCTTCAAAATGTTCGCACCAGAATATCGTTCGTCGCGTTTTCTTACTGTTATTGTTGATATTGATTCTGTGACGCAGATGGACGGACGGAGAGAGAGTTAGTTATTTCAAATAAAACTGGCTAATCCCGTGAAATATTATATATATATATATATATATATATAATCTAGCTCTCTCTCCGTCCGTCCATCTATGTCACAGAATCAATATCAACAATATCAGTAAGAAAACGCGACGAAGGATATACTACGTCGGTTGCCAAGGTTTCCCTCGTCTCCACCCGTGGATACATCAGGGGTAAACTCACGCGTTGTTGACCATGGCCTTGTAGGCGGAGTTGTTCTGCAGGCCGACGCTGTAGTGAAGAGGCATGAACTCAAGGTGCAGCATCGTGACAACGCAACTCCTCGCCATCTCACTCTGCACAGACGTCTTGTCAACGACATAGGCATAACGTTCGGTCTTCATCCTCAGCATGTGCAGCGTGTGGTTGGTGGACAGGACGTCTTCACCGGACTGCACGCTGCGCGACATCGATCGCCACATGTCTTGGTAGACCGGCAACGCCGCGTCCTGGTGTTAGTCAAAGTAAACGTAACATGTGCAGCGTGTGGTTGGTGGACAGGACGTCTTCATCGGACAGCACGCTACGCGACATCGATCGCCACATGTCTTGGTAAACCGGCAACGCCGCGTCCTGGTGTTAGTCAAAGTAAACGTAACATGTGCAGCGTGTGGTTGGTGGACAGGACGTCTTCACCGGACTGCACGCTGCGCGACATCGATCGCCACATGTCTTGGTAGACCGGCAACGCCGCGTCCTGGTGTTAGTCAAAGTAAACGTAACATGTGCAGCGTGTGGTTGGTGGACAAGACGTCTTCACCGGACTGCACGCTGCGCGACATCGATCGCCACATGTCTTGGTAGACCGGCAACGCCGCGTCCTGGTGTTAGTCAAAGTAAACTTAACATGTGCAACGTGTGGTTGGTGGACAGGACGTCTTCACCGGACTGCACGCTGCGCGACATCGATCGCCACATGTCTTGGTAGACCGGCAACGCCGCGTCCTGGTGTTAGTCAAAGTAAACGTAACATGTGCAGCGTGTGGTTGGTGGACAGGACGTCTTCACCGGACTGCACGCTGCGCGACATCGATCGCCACATGTCTTGGTAGACCGGCAACGCCGCGTCCTGGTGTTTGTCAAAGTAAACGTAACATAGTTACAGGAAACTCAACGTTAACAGTTGGGTTAGTTTATCGAAGTCCAAACATAAGCATAGAAGAGAATGAAAAAATACAAAACGCTATAAGGGAAGTAAGCAAACGGGACTGTATTATTATGGGGGATTTTAACCACGGGCATATACAATGGAAATCTCTACAGAGTATGGGGAGTGAGGACCACAAGTTTTTAGTTTTAGTTCAAGATACATTCCTTTCTCAACATGTGCTAGAACCAACCAGGGGTGAGAATGTGTTAGACATAGTTTTGTCCTCACAGAATGAATTAGTTGACAATGTCAAGATATGTGAGCCACTGGGGAGTAGCGATCACAACCAGATACATTTTATCATCAAAGTAAAATCAGAAAGGAATAATAAAAAGCAGTATAGGAGAAATTTCCACAAAGGAAGGTATAAGGACATGAGGAAATATTTAGCAAAGATAGACTGGAATAAGACACTGAAAAATAAGACGGCAACAGAATGCTGGAATATATTAAAGAGTGAAATTAAGTGCATAATCGATAAATTTGTACCCTTCAAAAAACAAGGAAAACGGTCCAAAAAGAAACACTTATCGAAAGAAGCCATTAGAAAAATTAAGTACAAACAAATGATGTGGAAGTCATATAGATGTACTGGAAATGATGAAGACTACAACAGTTATAAAGAAGCACTTAACCAAGCTACAGCTGAAATTAGAAATTCAAAGAGAAGCTATGAACAACAATTAGCTAGTAATATAAAACATGACAGCAAGAGTTTTTATGCGTATGTTCGAAGCAAACAGAAAGTTCAAGATAAGGTCGGTCCTCTAGAAGATAGTGCTGGAAATATAATATCAAAGAGGGATTCTTAATGGCAGAAGACCTGAATGAGTACTTTAGTTCAGTGTTTACCAGAGAAGATATTAGTTCACTGCCAGTACCAGAGGCTAAGTTCAAGGGGGCAGATTCAGACGCTATTTAAGACAGTTAATTGTAACCCCAGAAATGGTAGCTAAGAAAATTAGGGCTATGAAGGATAATAAATCACCTGGAGTGGATGGTATTCCACCAAAACTACTATTGGAAATTGTAGAACAAATTAGCATACCGCCTGCAACAGTTTTCAACTTGTCATTAGAAGAGGGAGTGGTTCCTTTAGAATGGAAAGAAGCAAACATTATACCGTTATTTAAAAAAGGTTCGAGAAACAAGTCAGAGAACTATAGACCAGTGAGTTTAACATCAGTGATTTGTAAATTATTAGGAAGACTAATTAAAGATCACATGGTGGTTTTTCTTGTTAAACATAACTTGATAAACCCATCTCAACATGGGTTTTTAAAAGCGAGGTCATGCTTAACAAATATGTTATGTTTTTGGAAGACATCACTAAGTGGGTAGATGAGGGATCACCAGTAGATATCGTCTACTTAGATTTTCAAAAAGCTTTCGACAAAGTACCACATCAAAGATTACTCCTTAAACTAAAGGCCCATGGCATAGGAAATGGTATAATAAACTGGATAGAAAAATGGCTGATTGACAGAAGACAACGTGTAGTAGTTGATGGGGAGGCTTCAAACTGGAAATCAGTATTGAGTGGGGTACCACAGGGATCAGTATTAGGTCCTATATTATTCTTAATATATATCAACGATTTGGATGATGAAATAACAAGCAAGGTGTTGAAATTTGCGGATGATACAAAAGTGTTTAGAAGGATTAAAAGTGATGGAGATAGACAGCATTTACAAGATGATCTTGACAGGTTGATCAAATGGTCTGAAAAGTGGCAAATGCTGTTCAATTTTGGGAAATGTAAATGCCTCCACACAGGACATGGGAACGAAGAAGTAGAATATACAATGGGGGGTACTGTACTAAGTACTACTGTAAAAGAAAAGGACTTAGGGTTAACCATTAGTGCTGATATGAAGGTTTCAGAGCAGTGCGGAATTGCAGCTTCAAAGGGAAATCAAATCCTTGGATTAATTAGGCGAAACATAACGTATAAGGAAAAAGAGCTAATAATACCGCTGTACAAAACAATAGTTAGGCCTCATTTAGAATATTGTATTCAAGCGTGGAGGCCATATCGCAGGAAGGACATAGATATGCTAGAAAGAGTGCAGAGGAGAGCAACTAAAATGATACCAAAACTGAGGGATCTTAGTTACGAAATACGCCTAAAAAATGCGGTTTAACAACACTAGAGACCAGGAGATTGAGAGGAGATCAGATAGAAGTGTTTAAAATATTGAAGGGTTATGAAAATATTGATAGAAATATTTTTTTCTCAGTTAAGAAAGATAGAAGGACTAGAGGACATGAACTTACATTGGCAAAGGAGCAGAGTAGATTGGATATAAGAAAGTTTTCATTTTCACAAAGGACTGTAAATGAATGGAACAGATTACCTGCTGATTGTGTGGGTGCTAGTAGCGTGAATATGTTTAAAAATAAAATCGACACATACCTCAGACGGGCGGGATACACATAGATAAAAGGGTCGGACTCTCGATAAGCCAAAGGGCTTCCTTGTCCACCTGCCACCTAGAGTTAATTCTCTGGGTGGCAATCTTGTTAAATCTTGTTAAATGTGCAGCGTGTGGTTGGTGGACAGGACATCTTCACCGGACTGCACGCTGCGCGACATCGATCGCCACATGTCTTGGTAGACCGGCAACGCCGCGTCCTGGTGTTAGTCAAAGTAAACGTAACATGTGCAAATACGCAATCGTGCTGGTTGTATGCCACGAGTAACCAGTGTTATCTATGTGAAGTGGTCACACCAATGTGGAACTGCAGCAGCACAAATAAGGAATTAGTTAGGATACATTTAGCTAATAAATCAACTCATTATATAGGAATCAAATAGTTAGTGTAAAGTAGTGTAAACAAGTTTGGAGATGAATCGTAAGAAGGATAAAAGTAAGTTAGAAGAATACACATGAAAGCAACTAAGCTGCTTTTGGAGTTCAGCTACTAAATAGTTTATGACGGATCTATTTGTTATGAAGATATTGACATAAAGAATGTGTAAAATATGTGAAGATAGACTAATTATACATAGTTAGAGAATTGTTAAACATCAGACATAATTAATTCTCATATATGACACAAATCAATGCATCAAGAAAAGAATATATATAAACCAATGGCGATATTTCCGAGACTGCCATTCAAATACGTGATACCAATTTCGCATAGGGTCTCACCATGGTCATGTAGAGACAGAAGGCTATGTTTAGCTGAAACTATGCTCGTGTGCGTGCGTGCGTGCGTGTCCGTGATGTAACACCATTTCGTATTTTCAAGAGAGCAATGTTTGTAGAATGAAACTGTTTTTATGCTGATTGTGTCACATTAGATAAGTCGTTTGAACTGAAACAAGACAGCAGACGGTTTGCTACGACTTGCTCAAATCCTTTCTTATAAAAGAAACACATTGTAAGTGTTTGTGTTTTTCTTTCTCACAATCCTCCCCATTGCTATACGATAGCCATTACATTACATTGCCTTTCGCGTTTAAGTGATTACAAATGCATAGACTGGGTTTATAATTATTATATTATTCTAACTATATAAAAGCCATGATATGTTACGTTACCCTAAAGAACGCCACCCAGTATGTTCCGCCCAATGTGCCGATCTTATAGTCGGTTTGCGTGGCCATTTCTTCCAGTGTTCTGAAGGGCAGAGTGCGTTTGGTGATCGCCAGAAAAGCGATGAGATTTGCTCCATACGTTGCGACGACGATGACGCAGAAGACCGACCAACTGCCAAAGACGAGTCGAACGGCGAAACTACGCGGGCTGTGCACGCAGCCTGTCGGGCAAAAAGGCAATGCCGATCACGGTTTGGTCTGTGTTCTTTACGTTTATACCGCTCGACATAATAATCTGGTTTTGGCACTGTGACCATGGCATTTCATCGTGAAATCGAAAATGAAGTATATAACTAGATTGAAAAAAGTTACAAAATGAAATGTCGAAAGACGAAAAGTAGGAAACTAATAAGTAGGCGTAAGAAACTGCTTCAAAAATAAGCATTACAAATACAAAGTCCTTGACCGAGTGCTGATGGTATGAGACTTGTCCGGAGGACCCGGATCGCCCCGCTGCCACAATACCACACTGGCCCACAATGTCATCCACCCGCTCACACAGGCACTGACTACATACGTATCTAGAATATATGCATACAAGTATGTACATGTACATATACATACTTACATGCATACATAGATACATGCACACATGCACACATGCACACATGCACACATGCACACATGCACACATACACACATACCTGTACGTACATACATATATACCTACACGTACATACATACATTCATATATACCTACATACATACATATACGCACACACACACACACACACACACACACACACACACACACACACACACACACACACACACACACACACACACACACACACACACACACACACACACACACACACACACACACACACACACACACACGTGTCAGTGCTGATTCTGAAGCCTCACCTTGGTTAAACAGAAGGCCAACGCTAAACCACAATGCATCAACGATTTTGTGTAGTTGTGTGCGTATTTTCGCGTGTGGCAATATGGCGCCATATGCGCAGGAGTACATCCAGACAACGACTCCCACAAGGGGAGCTGCACTCAGAATGCAGAGCCACATCTCGAATTTGAAGGGCTGGAAGACCAGACTGACTGTAATGTCGTCGGGGTCTGGCTTCCGTACAGCAACGGTCGTGAACTCGAGGTAGAAGGAAACATAAGCGAAGTCCATGTACATCTCGCGCTGTATCTGGCGAGATATCGGAGCGACAATCATGTCCACTTCCTGCGGACGAAGGAAACACGTTATGTAATTCAACTGTAACATCAACGTGACAAGTGTTGTTTGAACAAACTATCCAGTTGACATTCACTATAGAGTGCGATAATGTAGACGTCGCAAATGACATTTGTACTATGTCACACACATAATCAGATGTTGAATAGGACATGAAATAGAGGAAACAAAATAAATATACAGAACACAAACCTCTTGAAGGAGAATAACACGTAACAAGGCAAAGCACAACTCAAATGATTATATATATATATTCACAACTCATGAATCAGAAACATGCTTAGCCTCACATGGCAAGAAAAGACCGCGAACACAGAATTTCTGGCTATTTCAAACCATACCAGTATCACGAAAGATATTCAAAATCGACAAAGATTGCACACACAATGTAAACCACAACAGTTACAAGACATGCCTTAGAATGGAATCCAAGAAGAAAACGAAAACAGGCAGACTCCAAAACACCTGAATTACGACAACCGAGGAACTGAAGAAATATGGAACCACCTGGAAGAACGCAGGTAGTGAACACAGAGTGCATTGGAGAAAAGTCGTTTTGGACCTAGCTGTACTCGCAGCTAAGACTAATAAGTAAGCACACACATTGCGCAACGCTAAAATAACGGAGAATATGGCAATAGACAAGTGTTGTAGAAAGGGAAGACTACCAATCTTTCTACACGAACTACCAGCTGCCCTGCATGAACTATCATTTGTGCCACTACTACCTATTTTGTTGCATGAACTATCATACGTGCTGCGCGAACTGGCAGTTGTACAGCAAGTTCTGCACGAATTTCCAGTTGTACATCTCGAACTACTAGGCATTTAGTATAAACTACCAGTTGTGCTGCGTACAGTTATGAACTACCAGTTGTGCTGCGTGAGTTACCAGTTACATTGTATTAATTAACATTTGAACGTTGAAATCTACCAGTTGTGCGGCATGATGTTCCATGAGCAGTAATGAAGACAGACGACGATAATGTCTCTTTGCGGAGTTTCGTTTATGTTTCGCGGGTGTAATGCGGTCATTGACTCGATCCTATGAAATGTCAAAGCGCGTGTGAATACAATTACCGCACTTTCGTTAGAGCAGCGACATACAGTTTCATACAATGGTGGAATAATCTTCAAAACGTGTAATATATGTGTAACACAACTCCAATTAAGATGGAAATAAAATCTACCATCAATGCATTTTAAAGCATTACTTACCATATATGTAATACCTTAGGTGTAATAGTTGTGCGGCGTAACTGTTTTCTTACAACTGTCTTTTATACATATTTTATTGTAATTTGAACAGTTAAAATCTTGTAAACGACACACTAGAGCCGACATTGTACACTCACCTTTCTTTGCAGTTGTCCAATGAGGCCAGTAAACGACCCATTTGTTAACGCAACCCACTGACCATCCGGAGGTTCAACGAGTGTGTAGCTACAAATGAACCAACCGAACGATGGTGTAATGGGGTGAGCAAGTATGTCTTGTGATGGACATCAT
This sequence comes from Paraescarpia echinospica, assembly GCA_020002185.1. Lineage (NCBI taxonomy): Eukaryota > Metazoa > Annelida > Polychaeta > Sabellida > Siboglinidae > Paraescarpia > Paraescarpia echinospica. The sequence goes on from CM034541.1 coordinate 42,051,071, forward strand.
AACACCGACACACGCACGCACGCACGCACGCACGCACCAACGCACACACACACATACATAGACACACACAGACACCCATGCAACCACCTAACAAAAATAGATGTGTTTTGCTTCAAGTTGTTTTGAGAAAGTTACGATATAATAAGGGAAAGAATGTGCTCGGCGTAAGTTATTCTTTACATAACAAGATATTACGGATAAATAATGTTAGTCAACTATAATTAGTGAAAATATTCTAACTGAACGTTTATATCTTGGATCAGTTGGACATAAGCATACGTGTATAGAGAGATTAGGAGGAACTGGGAGAGTAGTGGAGAATAAGAACGAAACATATATACAGGGGAGTTGAAAAGGTTGGTGAAGACAGCGGAGTAAGAATAGTGAGAGAAAAAAAAGCATGAACAATAAAACGAAAATCAATGACCAGTACGGAGGCCAGCCCTACCCCGGACATACAAGAAAATCAGAAGAGAACAACAAAATAAAGTAAGTTATTTGCACAAACACCAGGCGTAAGCCAATATCTATTAATACATTGTTCTCAATACTGAAGTAAATATGGTGACGGCATGCCTTCCATGCCTTCAATGCTTTCCGCCGATCTGCGCTTAGTTAGCTCAAGAACTTATGTATATTTGATTGTTGCGCCGACGAATCGATCAAAATGTAACTTCCGAACTTCCTTTACTAATAATGACCTCCCCCATGCCTAATAGGATGATTCTGGGAAACGGAACAGACATGGTCGCTATAATTAATAATTATACATTATATTGAGACTTCAACGTTACCTGAAGTTCATGCTTGAAGCCAATTCGTTTAACATGTCATAACAGAGGCCAACATATGTTATATTTCCACGTGTTATCTTCTTTGTCATGAAAGGACCCCACTGAAAGGAAGACAATCATCGCAATGCATATGTATGTAGTTGGTTCGTTGAGCAATAGTTTTGTTTAAGGAAATTAAGTTCTTATATCAAATTGTGCCTTTGCAAATTGTATGTCGTTGTTGTCGAATGAGACACAGGCTTTAATAAATTGTCCGATTGTGTGTGTGTCACACGCCACAGTCGAGTACAATTTATGTATCCAGTACGTCGCGGTTTGTTTACGTCACAATCAGAATGTTGCTCGTCAAACTGTGTCTTAGCCAACAATGTTGATAACGGTTAAATACGTGAATTACATTACTACTGCCCCATGACATATCATAAGTAAAACATTCTCGCTTACAGTTGTCACTTTAAAAGTTTACTATATCTATCACGTGACCTGTTGCCCAGCAAAAACTCCACCAAGCAATAAAAAATGGATGCCGAACACGTGGTGCGTTCCTGAATTCCGATGTATATTTTGTAGAAATTTTGGCCACAAAAGTGTTTCTTTACCAACTTTGTGCTTCGTACCGGTGTATGAGCTGTAGAAGTATGAAGGAAAATATTTCCCTGTAGCATATGCAAGCAAGAAGTTGTCTGCGGCCCAGATGGCTTACGCTAAGATCGAGCGAGAGTGTCTCGCTATTGTATGGGCACTCGAAAAGTTCTCAAACTATTTGGACGGCCAATTGTTTGTACTTCAAACGGATCATCAACCGTTAGCTTTCCTTCGTTTTTCGGCCCGATTATCAAATCCCAGGTTAATTCGATGGGCCTTGAAACTTCAACCTTGCAGGTTTCGGATAGTAGCTATTCCTGGAAAAGAGAATGTAGGAGTAGATTTTCTTAGCCGGCATTATGTAAAGGATATCTAGGCGGGTATTGTAGCGGACAGACGGAGTTAGCGTTGAATGATTAACTAGAAACGTTACTTCATTAACAATATTTTGTTTGTGAAAGTAGGGTACGGCATAGATTGGTTAATCCGTGAGCATGGTAGGTACTCTTGTATACAACCCTCCCCTCCGGAGCATAATTCCTGTTTGGTTGGTATTACTTATGTAAGGAAGGCCTATTAGTCAGTTGACACTACCTTGTCTCACTAAGTGTAATTTATTGTATTTGTTGATCTCTAATTTGAGAAGTGCTCACGCTCGAAAGAATAGGTGGGGTATAATACGCTAATTAAGGTAGCTGGGGCAGGTATCATGTCAGTTGATTTCTTAATTTTGGTCTTTATAGAACATTAGTAGGTGTCACTATGAACATGTGACTTTTAAAAAACCAAGGCATTAGCACCATATGTCACCAATCCGTCCTTTAAAAAACTAGTATTTTTAGTGTGTCTGTGGAAAGTCCCTTTTCAGATTCTTGGAAACTGACGATGTTTCCATAGTGACGATCACGTGTTCGTCAGCCCAGTTCAAACATAAATTCGTTCACCATGAATGCAGATGATATAGTCTGGTTATTATCATGCCACTATGCTGTTGTATTGTAATTACCTAAATGCATCACACTGTCAAATCACCAAATACTGGCGGTAGTTTTTTTATTCTCTAATAATGCCTGACCTCCACCGCCAGTTGCAATGACACGTGACTGACCCCAGCAGGTGTCAATCAATCTTGTCTACCACAACAAGTTCAACACATGGCCCTTCGTAACACAATATGATTAGACAGCTTGGCGGAAAAACCTTAGGGGGAAATCTCAGTAATAGAAGTGTCTGTCAAATCGTGTTGAAATAAACCACATGCCAGTGAAAAAGTCACATTTCTAAGCAAAAAACAAGCATCTGGTGACACTTGTATTATCAGCAACAACCAGGAAGTATTACTTAATGTAACTTTTTGTAAAACTACAATACTTACAAAGCCATAACTTTGCATATGAACTCGACTTTTGTTTACCCAAAATTGCACGGGATGGTTTTATGTTTGGTGAAGGGGTCGTGCCAAAAAATGCAGTACGGATTTGTGCTGTCTTTCAAAATTGTAGCAAAATGTTTATGAAGCTGCATCATACTTAATATGCAATTGTTTACAAAAAAAACGTACGAATGTCAATAACATATTTGTACTTACAACCATACAATTTTTTCTTTTGGGGAGTTTCTCAAAATGAAATAAAATGTCATTTTAGGGTGATTTGTGACATGTTTTTTAATTGTTTTTAAACACATTTAAATATCACTAAACAACATAAAAATCAGTTCGATTTGGTCTGTAGTATTGTTTAATGTGTTAGGCATTGTCTGAGAAAAAATAGTTACTTTATCTTCAAAACATATATTAATTTGATTTAATAAAAAAGCATGTCATAGGTATCCTTACCACCTTAAGTGTGACAACACAGATCAACATTAGGAAGATATTTGACGCAGATTGGCGCAGATTAAATTCTTAAAGGCCGGGGTAATGTCACGAAGTGGTTTGTATAGAATTCAATCAGACTTTAGAACAGTGGAACCGTTTACAAAGTATTGTCAGGGGATGGTGCTGCCATCGCTGGTATGTATTGTCGCTGAGGTATGTGCCGGCGCCATCTGGCGATTAAGACGTGTAACGTTTTAACTACCGACGAGTTAGAATTTAACTAATTTCATTTGTAGCGTTCACCACTAATCTTACGGTGAGGTATGTCAAATTTGGAATCGGTAGAAATGATTTAATGTGGTAATATGGTGACCGTGCAAACTACTTATGTTGTGGTTATAAGAAGATTATATTCTAAACTTACAATAGTTGTTTACAGAAATGTAGGTGTGAAAAATACAGGAGTCACACGTAGCTTATGAAGAGATTACGTGATTTATTAAAATTGTGGATTAATTCGTGAGAGTTAGAATGTACGATTAACATTATGGTATCCGGCTCGATAAGGAAATCCAGTGATATTAATTTTATAAATAATTCACGTAAGTTAAAGATTGTATGAGTACAGATATAGCCAGCCGTTTAGCTAGCAAAACCTATTTTAAGCTCAGCGAGTTTAATGGATTGGTTCGAAGTGTGAAAAGTTTCGGGAGCCGATTTCTGGGACGACTTTAATTTGTATGAAGTGTCGTGATTGGTCAGATTAACTGCCGGCCATCAAGCTATATAAGGAGAGAACGGCCATTCGAGGCCGGATGAATATTGAGCAGTGCGAAAGAAAATGTTGTACAGAAAACTCTCATCTCCAAGTATTGGGCCGAAATGTGTATCCGCCCAGCCTGAGGTAAATATTTCTATGATTTGAATAGTACTGGTCTGATGTGAGTCGCTGCATTTCTCACGTTTGAAGAAGACTGAGCGAAAATCGTCTGCGACTCCGTTTGATGTGATTTACTTCGAATGCGAAGCCACAGCCGTTCGTCTGCTAGCGACTGTCAACTAGGCGTAGCTATTCCGCCGGGCTATCGCTCATCTGACGTGTCTCAGTCTCCATGACGGGAACCTCACGACATCGTCGACGTCGTGCCATCGTTTCCGTGTTATTGCCTGGTGTTTCGCGTGGAATCGACAAGGCAAATCTTCCATCTACTTTATCGCCCGAGTCGCCTGCATTCGACTACGTGAATTCGTTCGCCGATCGCCGTGCGACTTTCGTCCTGACATCTCGCCGAACGCGGCCGAACGCTAACTTCGCACATCACGAGACATTGGTTACAGCTAACTGACTTTAAAACGGTGTACACCCGTCTCCATGTAAGTGATCAGCTGTTTAGTTGTCTCCCACGTAAATCCGTATTTGGATGCGTACTTGTTGAGCTCAATGTATGGTGTTATAATAATGACATAGTAGAGTAACGATTGGCCAACTATCACTGAACTGAATATGTTTGTGTTGTTGTATTAAGGTAGCTGCACCGGGGATCATGTCAGTTGATTTATTTTTGTTTTCTTCACAGAACATTAGTAGGTGTCAGTATGAACATGTGTACTATTAAAAAAAACAAGGCATTATCACCATATGTCACCAATCAGTCCTTTAAAAACTAGTATTTTTAATGTGTCTGTTTGTACTTACAACCATACAATTTGTTCTTTTGTGGAGTTTCTCAAAATAAAATAAAATGCCATTTTAAGGTGATTTTTGATTGTCTTTAAACACATTTAAATATATCTAAACAACATAAAAAAATAAATTATTTTTGGTCTAGAGTATTGTTTTTTATCTGAGGCAAACTCTGAAAAAAAATGGTTAGCTTATCTTCAAAACGTATATTAGAAACGATTAAATCAAAAGAAGCATATAATAGCCGATGTAGCCACCTTAAACGGGAACGCCAATTGGCTTATCATACTACATGTCCGGTATTACGTTTTGCTTTTCGTTCACTCCGAATCTTAGTGCACCTGAACCTATAACTTGCCATGTCAAATCGGGTACCGCCAATTTATTGATACTTACACTCGATTCTGTGGCAGTATTTGAATACTCTTTACAAAAATGTCATAATTAATGTGTAAGCGAGTTGTAATGACGTCACCGTGACGCCGTACGTTTACTATGCTATACATTACGCTACATTTTAGTCCGTAGTTCACATAGGTGAAACCTTCTAACCAAAGGGTTTTCCGCAACAATGTTTTTTCAAGACGGTCTCAACATACACATGTGAAATCCAGTTGGTCTCCACCTGGGAGCCATCGTGTAGTTTTTATTGATTTATTACAATAAGCGTGATTAGTGAAATATGGGGTTGGGGCAGATATTAGTTCATTTCATTAATACATATCAGTGAAGCTACAGGACATGAGGTACCGTTGGGAAGGTATTTAAATTCAGGTTCTGAATATGTCATAATGATTAGGCAACAATGATGTAATGACGTCATAATGACGTCATATTTGTACTATTCTATATGAATCAGTTCACATTTTAATCCGTAGTTCAGATACGTGAAACCATCTTACATAGGTATTTCCGCAACAATGTTTTTCAAGACATTCTCAGTATACAAATTTGAAATCTAGTTGTTTTTATTTATATGTATATGTTGTGAACGTCTTCAAAAACATTACTGCGGAAATTCCATAGGTGTGAGGGTTTCTTCTCTCTCTGAACTACGAATTAATGTAAGAAATTATTTATATTTCAGATAGGATGTCATGATGGCGTCATCACATAATCGTTACCTAGTAATTAAGCCACATTTGGAAAGAGATTTCAAGTACCTTTCCAAACATATCTCACTTGCTATAGTTTACATGTTTTGATGGAATTGTCTAATATCTATTCCAACCCCTTTACTTCACTAATATACCACTCCCAACAACTAGATTTCACAGTTGTATGTTGTGAACGTCTTGAAAAAATGTCAACTATGTTATAATACAGGACTTATGCTTAGTGTAATTACTAACTAATTTTTTTGTAAAAATAAACGTAATTTGTTCCCTTTTGCAATTTCGCGGTATGTGAATTACTATCTGCTCTTATTTTTTAGCCAATTGTAGGATGTATTTCCATTTCCTGTTATATGTTAGAATGACAACGAATACTAATATATCGGTAGTGAGGGTATTCTGTCATTCACATACTTGAAATTAGATATGGCCTATGTTAAACAAATATTAATGTTATTAAAGATCTTATATTGCTACTAAATTGACGGGAATCGACAACAGCGTGAGCTGATGCATAGGTACGTTTCTAATCTGAACATATTATCTTTCATTGTATATACGATAACAAATAAAGAAATGTGTAAACCAACATAATTAAAATGGTTAGAGTTGTACTTAATGCTTACTATGGCGAAACATGCTTAACCACATTTGCAGCAGCAACAATCACAATTCTAATAAATACATCGCCATCTACAAGTTCACCCACAACCCTGTCTTACCATGTTCGTTTGTTATTAGATTTCTAGTTCTTACTCTCACTACACCTGACCCTTGTGTCAGGGCGGCTTATGATCTTAGCATACATGATTAATATCCAGTAGTCATAGGCATACAGTGTGACGTTGACAATCTTTATAGCGTACAAACAAGTAGCATGGAAATAGTCATAAAGTATCAACCAAACAAGGTATTTTGTGACCACAAGTTGGCGAAAACATGTCAACTAACAACAGTTCTTACCAGACGCGACCGAAAAAATGACGTGGCACCAAACTAGCATCCTCCGTAGTCGCCATCGACCTGGCGTTAGCTGTCTGACACAGGCCATAGTGACCACATATGTTCATACATCAGCAGACGACATTGATTTCAAGCGGCTGTGGCGTTATAGTGTCTCCTTCTGAGTGTGTTGTAATCTTTGACAAATATCCCGTATAAATTGTGTGTGTGTGTGTGTGTGTATGAGTGTGTGTGTGTGTGTATGAGTGTGTGTGTGTGCGCGTGAGTGCGTGCGTGCGTGCGTGAATGGATGTGTGTGAGTATGTGTGTGTTTACGCGCGCGAACGTGCGTGTGTGTGAGCGTGTGTGGGTGCATGCGTGTGTTTATGTATGTGTTTTGTGTGTATATAAATTAATCAAATATGCTTATATGAATTCAAATGTCCATGTTACTTCCCATAGAACCACCGAGTCAGCATTTCCAAGATTACCTCGCTGCCATGGTTATCTTCATAAAAAAACCTGATTATTATGTCAAGAGTTACCTTATTTTTTTATAGATATGTAACAAAGGAAATTAGATCAACATAGGATGAATAGTTTTGTTGCATGTAACTGTTATTAAAAATTGACATTTCACAAGGAGCCTTCCTTCCCAAGCCATACGGTAAAGTACGTAACAAAAAATTGGCGTTACTTCCAAAACAAGTAACGTCATTTTATTTACATTTTATTTCAAGATAATGAACGTAGATATGTCGTATGGTGTGACTGACAATGTTGCTTGCTATATCTGGTTTTGTGTTACGTGGATGTGTTCGGAATTGTCATATTCTAATGCTAATGCTTGACATATCTCTAAGACGTGTTGAAATGGATCTGTTAAAACAATTTTGTTTCATTAGAAATCCCAATAGAGACATTTTATGTGGTCTCCCCCATAGACATGTAGGGAACAACATGTACACCTGGCCCCTTAAGCAAGAGTTGTCATTAAGTTGATATTATTTATTTCAATTATTGTTTTCTCTACGGGATCGTCTTCTATACTTACCTGATTATGTCTACGCTAAAATTTCGTTCATTTCTAATAAAATTACTATTATTTTCTACGGGGTGTTTCAGACCAGCACCTGATTTCATTTTTTCTCCCAAAATGTATGCTTGCTTGCGTACCTATAGCTGCATTCACACCTACAGAATTAAAACGGTTTAGCTAAACCGTTTTAGTTCAACCGGTTCATGTTTGAAAATTGTGAGCGTTCACACATGTCCCCCTGACCCCGCCTCGGCGCCCTCGCTCAGGTCGAGGTTCAGACGATTGGCAATGCACCGATATATAATTATATTTCCTTCTAAATCGTCTCCCCACAACTCCAGTAACAGCAGAACTTCCCCATCATCCCAATAGTCGCGTCGCATTTGCGTTTCTTTAGATTTTGCGTCGATCGAAGTCGAAGACATGATTGCGCCAAAATGTTGTTTATGTTTACGTTATAGACAGGAAGCGACGAGGCGCGAAATCGAATGCGCATGACTGTGACGTGCTTAATACGTGTTAGCTAATCCGATTGCGTTCACACTTGCAACTTGAACCGTTTTAGCTAAAACGGTTTAACTAAACCACCTACTGTAGTGGATTAGCTAAACCGTTTTAGTAAAAACGTTTTAACGCTAAATCGCGTTCACACGTGTGTTTTTTGACTGGATTAGTTAAAACGTTTTAACTAAACCGTTTTAAAGTGTAACTGTGAACGCAGCTTATGTCCTTATATGGCACAGCTTTCAATATTTTATATAATACTGTGGCGGCGCTTTGCGGAGTCGTTTGTGGTTCAGGTGTGTTGAGACTGTTTTCCTTGGGAGGGCACTGTCGCACCATGCGCTGTCCTGTCCTCTAGCGAATCACCCGACACTACGTACATCGACAACAACAGGGAAATGCGCTCTTTGTTTGGTACGTATGGTCCATCATAGTTGTCTCAAATTCCGGTCTGACGGGTCCTTGTACATGTATGCAGGCATATACATTTCCCTAAATAGGATAACATCCGACAGTTTTCAGACATTTTAACTAATATTGTTATTGATCGTTTGGTCAATGTTATTTCTTTTCCTCAAACTGACCATTAAATTAGAGAGGTTATGTCAATGCAACTTTAAATAATAACGTATTAGTTATTATGTCCAGTAACCACAATGCTGCTAAGATGTTGTATTCGCATAATGAAAGCAAAACTACAAATACCCTTTTCATACTGGCAGCTACGTAACATTGAATGTTTAACTTTTATTGAAGAGGTAACATTCCAAGTACTAGAAACACAGTATTACTGTTGACTACATTAACAGTGCTGTAATACTGTATTACATCCATCCTAAACTACTACTTAAAATGCCTTTAAATCAAATTCGCATTTATGTGCAAACGAGCATACAAGTGCATACGTGCATATATACATACATGCATTTGTACATACATCATACATTAACGCAAGCATAGAATACATGCATATGCACATACATACATATGTACACACACGCACACACGCACACACGCATATATACACACGCTCACGCGCACACACACGCATATGCACACACGCACAAACGTACATACCCCCATGCGCGCACACCCACAGACACAAATACGTCCACATCAGCAAACACACATGCCCATATATGGACATAGGCACATAAACACACACACGTCATCGTAACAGTGATTAGTATTGTTGTTGTTGTTATTACTATATTACTGTCTGGCTCCAATGCAGTGTTTCAATACACGACAGCCAAATGTGAAACGTCTTGCATGTTGAGCCAACAAATGAACATATGGCATTCTGGTTCCTAAAATAGGTGCGTGCGGTGAAGTCTAGCTAAAGATCACTTCAATTCTCAGTTCGTCGATTCTGGGATGTGATCAAGGCAGAGGTGATGTAGAAGGCTGCGTGTGACTGCTACATGCCGAGGTCCAACGGCCTTCAGCGGAGGTGCGATAAGTTGACGCCGGTTGGGACTCCACCTCCAACGACCAAGTAATCCATCTGTATGTAGCCAGCATCCGAACCTGAAAGAACGCAAACGTTGATTTTCGTGGACATATTTAGAACGTCATCCCGGAAATGTTTTATCGTCGCTTCAACTACGTAACTGGTATCTATTGGTTTTGTTGGTTCTGTTTGATATGAATAATAAAATGTACCTTTCTTGTGTTCTGACATGCATTCTGAATGTTTAAATTATATACAATATACTGGCTCCATTAATACTTGACACAGCACACATATGATATTAATTTATATTCGAGTGGTAGGCACCACCTAACGGGCCGACTTCAATACCGCCTGCAAACACACACGCGCGCGCGCATACATACATACATACATACGTGCATAAATTCATACCTACATATGTATGTACGTACATCACAACATACATACCCAAGCACATATGTGTACACTCACAGAAATGTACATACACTCAAATATATATTCATACATACACACACGTGCATACATACATACATACACACACATACATACATACATACATGCATGAATACATACATGCATACATGCACACACACACACACACACACACACACACACACACACACACACACACACACACACACACACACACACACACACACACACACACACACACACACACACACGTGCATGCATACATACACACATGAATGCATACATACATACATGCATACACACACGCACGCATAAACACACACACGCGCGCACACACAGACACACACACGGGCGCGCGCAAACAATCACACACACACAAACAGTATTATATTGCAGTGTGGTTCCAGTGTATACAACAGGAATATAGAACTAAACAGAAAGCCAATAGAATAATCTTGTAATGATGCTACAAGTGAGACGTGAAACTCGTACTTTTTCCGCCTAGCAAGACGGCATCACTGTGTTTCTTCTTGCACGACGTGGCGACGGCCGAAAAGGCAACTTCTACGACCAGGGCAAGACAAGAGACGATAATGAATCCAAACGTAATGTAGAAGGCTCCTTGCAGATGGTACAGACCCAGGGTCTTAGGACCTTCTTGGGTGATGCACTGCGCCGGCTTCGGCCAATACTTTTCTCTCCAATGCCCAAATAATCCCGCCGCAAAGAACCAACCGAACCTGAAAAGGCGCATTTAGTAGCTATTAACGCCGTGATCACATGACTGTTGGTTCATAGTGATTGCAAACTTGATAGGTAATAAAATATGCTGTTTTTGTTACGTAAAAGCATGACATCTGACACACATACACACCTCACTCACTCATTCACTCACTCGCGCGTGCGCACACTCACACACACACACACACACACACACACACACACACACACACACACACACACACACACTCACTCATGCACGCAGGCTCGTAGGCACGCAGGCACGCAGGCACGCAGGCACGCAGGCACGCAGGCACGCAGGCACGCAGGCACGCAGGCACGCAGGCACGCAGGCACGCAGGCACGCAGGCACGCAGGCACGCAGGCACGCGCGCCAGCACTTTCCTGTCCATTTGTTTTAAAGTAGACCATATGCTCTTTAGTGCGTGCATGTTTCGTTTTCTTGTGTATGATTCTAGGGGGACAATTACATATCATATTGTACGAACTTCCTACCAAACCAAGGCCCCGTTACAATTGTGTAGCGGACACCTAATAAAGTGTTTGCCTGCCCGCCCCCCCGCCCCCGCCCGCCCGCCCGCCCGCCCGCCCGCCCGCCCGCCCGCCCGCCCGCCCGCCCGCCAGCCAGCCAGCCAGCCTGTCGGTTCGAGCATTTCCCATCAGTTTCGCATGCGCATACATGTACGGGGTTGTAATTTTGTAAACGTACTGGGGCGGTTCGTAGATTTTTTTTGGGGGGAATAGGGGCCAGATGTCAGTATAATGATTGACAGGTGTGTGACATTCCAGTGTACGGGATTAGGGGTGCTAATCCAACCTACCAATTCATTGTTCACCTGCCATCTGGATTTTCTGCTCCTGGTGTAAATCTTGTTATATACTGTTCAATCATATTTAACGTCAGCAGATAGGTTATACGTTAAATGTTTAAATACGCTGGGGTCAACGAAAGTGATCCAGCGTATGTGGCTGAAACTCTACAATGTCTTTAAATACATCACTATTCCCTTCCAAACCGGTAAACACCAAGCTGTGTTGACTTACGCTTCGTTGACCATGGGCTTGTAGGCCGTGTTGTTATGAAAGCCGATGCTGTATAGCAGAGGCATGAACCGCAGGTCGAGCATTGTTATATGACAATTAACCGCCATTTTCGTCCGAATCGATGTCACGTCTGCGATATAGGTGTATCGCTCGTTTTCCACTTTCTGCAGGTGCAAAGTATGGTTGGTAGAAAGGACGTCTGCATCACGTCTTGCATTTCGCAACATCGCTTTCCACGTGTCTTTGTACACAGGTAAGGTGGCATCCTGTAACAATTGTATTGTTTTAATCCAAATTGCATTATAACAGTGACATGTGTTTAGCATTAATAATGATATGACAACATGCATTAATTGAGAGAATAAATACGTTTTATCTTTGATTTTTGCGGTAACGACCTCTGCCAGCATACCAGGAGTTATATAGAATATTTCAATACGGAAAAGAATACAATCTGATGGAATTATCTTACAATTATGTCATATAGCATAAACTACAATAACTTCTGCCACGGTTCGTTTATCGTGGAGGAGAGATTGAAGAAACGGTAGAGGGGAAAGTGTTGGAAGCCTGCGTGGTACCAGCTTGTATATGGGTTGGGACCACTGGCACTAACAGAGAGAGACGGATACGTAACATCTAGCAGATAGTTACGATTCGATAAATGTATGACGTGAAGAGAAGATAGAAGAAGATGAACGACTTTAGAGAAGAAAGTTGAATGTCGAAACATCTGGCAACAAACAAACTGAAAATATTTCGAAGCAGAAGAGAATGAAAGAGTAGAGATTGACCACAGGAGATCGGCAAACACAAGCATCTGGTAGAAAAAGAAGAGGAAGGCCGAAATTAAAGTATTGATTGATTGGTTAATTTATTGACTGGTTGATTGTTTGATGGATTGATGGATGGATTGCTTGCTAGCTTGCTTGATTGATTGATTGATTGATTGATTGGTTGGTTGGTTGATTGATTGATTGGTTGATTGATTAATTGATTGATTGAAACATGCAATCATTCACTCATCCATTCATTGATAGATTGGTTAATTGATTCATTGATAGGTTGTTAATGATAAAGGGAAACAGGTTTGGGGTTAGGTTCATACACCTAAAATACTTCATTCAAACTATCCATTTATAGTAACAAAATAAGCCTAGAATCGGGGCAATGGAGTGGCGACACCTTGTGTAGTTTTAGTAGTTCGTATCGCGTAATGTACACACACGTTAATTTTTTTGTAGATTTTGATCGGCACAATAATGTAAGAGTAATTATAATAATTAATAATAGTACGTATTGTGTGTGTGTGTGTGTGTGTGTTTGTGTGTGTGTGTGTGTGTGTGTGTGTGTGTGTGTGTGTGTGTGTGTGTGTGTGTGTGTGTGTGTGTGTGTGTGTGTGTGTGAGTGAGTGTGTGTGTGTGCGTGCGTGTGTGTGTATGTGTGTTAGATATATGAAACATTTGGCGGCTCTAGGTGATCGTTTGGACTGTTTCATGGTTTCACACCTATTTACTGGGAAACGAAAAATAGACAACTCAGTATTCTTCACTGTAGTAGTCCCTATTGCTACAATTGCTGCCGGAACATTGTGGCTTATTGGAAAAGCACATTTTATTGCAGACCGTCCTTGTACAGTTTCATTACTGGCACCTGAACGTGGTAAATATTGGCTGGGCCGAGGCTCTCCAAAAACGTCCAATCGCAAGGGATGAGGTTCGCTAAAATACCATTAAGCTCTCCATACACCTGAAATTTACTACCCCCGCCAACAAAAACACCTCGAAGTTCTAAATATTGGGAGGTTAATCCTATCTCCAGCCTCACACCTAAAACATTGGGTGTTCAGCCCCAAGCCTCTCGGTTCCGACAATTATAAATAAATGTCATGATAACTAACACAAGTATTCTACAGGAAATATAAAGACCCAGTAAATTTGCGGTTAAACGAAATGCTGGCAATTAATTCATTGTTTGTTGATCAAGCCTTCGTCATGAACAATATGATTGCCGGCGGGATTTCGAACATTTAATTACAATCGACTAATTTGACACCACAGTCTGTATAAATATGATACTTTTTATTGTAGATTAAATTAGTTAATTTAGGTACATAACACCAAAAAGACGAATTTATTTCAATTGATGAGTTATAATATCGAAAAGACTGTGGTTAACAGACAAGTGTAGCAGAAGGTTGCGATTGGTAAATATGACACATCGTGATTGGTGCAGAAGACACATCGTGATTGGTGCAGAAGACACGTCGTGATTTATGCAGAAGACACGAGTAGTAGGTAGGTTGTCGGCAACACCGGTCATGACCCCAGATCAGAGGCTTTTTCGTTTTTTTATAAGTAGAATTCCTACGTTTTTTAGCAGTAATGTTTTAGTAAACGTCAAAAACAAAAAAAGTGATTGATGGGTTTCCTTAGAAAGAGTGTGTCGACATCTAGTGACTAATCAGGTACTAATTAGGTAAATAATTAGGGTAATTAAGTACTAATTAGTAACAAACGAGTAGCGCTTTCACTAGAGGGCAGCACTAGCAATAAGCTAAAAATAGTAATTAGTCATTTAGTGACTAATTAGGGTAGTTAAGTACTAATTAGTAATAAGTGAGTAGTGCAATTATTGGAGGAGAACGTTAGAAATAACTAAAAATAGTAATTATCGACTAATTAGTATTAATTAGGTATACGGGGGAGGTGGGGAAGTTTCTAGAAGGTTCTAGAAACTTCTAGAAGCTTCTAGGCTGTAACGCGGTGCAGTGGCGTGCCTGGGGATCAGCGAGGTTAATCGGACGGATTAGTTTACGCGTCGTTGTGCCTGGCGCACTGGAGATCAGGAGGTTAATCGGGTGGCCTAGTTTTCACGACTCACGGGAAGGTTCTAGAAGGTTCTAGAAACTTCTAGAAGCTTCTAGGCTGTAACGCGGTGCAGTGGCGTGCCTGGGGATCAGCGAGGTTAATCGGACGGATTAGTTTACGCGTCGTTGTACCTGGCGCGCTGGAGATCAGGAGGTTAATCGAGTGGCCTAGTTTTCACGACTCACTGGCGAATGGGGGTATCGTATGTCAGTCTGCACTGTTGGAGTTTATGCAGTATGTGCGTTGTTTGTAGGAAGGCCGGATAAATGTTTATTTCGGCTGTCATCTGGCCGTGCGCTAGTATACGCGTCGCAATAGGCAGGCGCGTTCGGTAACAGCTGATGTTTGGTAACAGCTGACACGCGTGCATCGGCGTTGCAATATCGTTATAGCAGCTGGGGGCCGGAGCTGTCAGAATAAGTTGGGCTATGCGCAGCGACGCATATGCGCGTGCATTAAGGTTGTGGCGTTGGAGACCGATGTGGGTTGGTGATTTTGGCTGTCAGTGCTGGCTGTGTTACGGCTGATGTTTGGTAACAGCTGATACGCGTGCATCGGCGTTGCAATATCGTTATAGCAGCTGGGGGCCGGAGCTGTCAGAATAAGTTGGGCTGTGCGCAGCGACACATATGCGCGTGTATTAAGCTTGTGGCGTTGGAGACCGCTGGGGTTTGGTGTATTGGCTGTCAGAACTGGCTGTGTGCAACGACGAATGTGTGTAGTTGGAATATAGGCAGCATTTGGAATGGTGTTATTCGTGTATGAGTTGGAATGCTGGTGGCGCGAGTTATGCGAAACGAAACTCAGAAACAGCAATAAACGGTGAGAAATAAATTTTATTGGTATGAAGTATTCAGATGAACGGTGAATTTATTATGAAGATGGAGGCGGCGGAAAGGGGTCATGATCGGGTGGTGGTGGGCCAAATCCGTGGCGGCCGGGTGGCTGTGCAGGGTAACATAAATGGACGGAAAGATGGGCTAGAATGGGTGGTGCAAATGATGGGAGGAGAACTTGAGGACGTGGAAATATTGAAGCAAATGAGAAGGGTTGCGTGAAAGTTTCGTGTTCTTCTGGTTGGGGGTTGTCTGCAGGTGTGGCTATAAATAATAAAGGTTCATCGTCGGTGCTGTAGCCGTCGCTGTCGAAGTTTTCTGTGTCGTGTTGTTGTTGTTGTTGTTGTCGTTGTTGTGGTTCGACGGCTAAGCTTGGGCGGCGGTGTGGTGACGAGGCGAAGCTGATTGGGCGAGGTGTAGGTTCAACGAAGTGTACCACAACGCCACGGCCGATGGCGTATCTTCGATGAGTTAGTTCAGGGGCGATCACGAAGATGTGCCTTCTGTGGTGAAAAGGAAAAGTTCAATTATCGTCGGGGTGGCGATTACTGGCGCGCGGGGTTCGGCCTGCCGGGTGTCCATTCCGGTGAGTGTGGTTGGCAAGGGTTTGTTCCATAAGGAGTCGATTGACTAGTTCGTGTGCCACGATCAATAGGCGAAATCTGTGGGAGAAGGAAAAGTGTTAAGGGTCGGTAGTGTGACGTCGTCGGCGACGTCCAAGGAACAATGTGGCCCCAGGCTTATCGTCACGCGGGGTTCTATCAATCATAATCATATCGCTTGGGCTCAAATGTATTCTTGATCTATTAATGAAGCCATTTCGGTGTGAGGGGCGCGCAAGGGTTTGCCCCCGCCCTATATGCAGTTAATCGAATCCGGCGATGTTTCGTCTGCAAGTATGAAAAAAGTATTAAAGTAATGGCGCGTCTGTTTTAGTGGGGGCCTGTAAAAAAAGCAGTATTTATTAAGTCTGTAACGGGGCGTTTGTAAATAGTGGGGCGCACGTTAATCTGGAAGAGCAGCTATAGTGTTTATCAAAAGTCCGTAATAGGCGTCTGCCAATAAAGGTAAATAAAAAAAAACCGGTCTGTAAATGGGAAGCGTTATTTAGTTAGTATCGTTAAACGTACCTTTCTCCGGGGCGTTGGGGTGGGGGTAGTCGGATAGGTGGCGGAGCAGCACTATTCCCGGCGGCTTGGGCAGTCGGCACAGCGCTATTCCCGGCGACTTGGGGAGTCGGCGCAGCGCTATTCCCGGCGTTTTGGGGAGGCAGCGCGCTGTAAACAAAAAAATAGTTAGTTAGTTAGTGAACGTTATAAAAGAAATCAGTAATGTGAGGAAAGCCAGTGTTAGTTGAGTTAGCAAAACGTACCTGTTTTGTGGTTGTTGGGGATTGGCCGCATAATTGTGAACATAGTCGGTCGGCTCCATCGTGAGAAATGAATTGCGCAGTTGTTGCGCCGCTGTTTTGAGCGCGGTAACGTGTAGCGGCCTAGACACGTACGCCGTAGCCTTAAATAAGGTGCTGACGTCACTGTTTATATAACGCGCTGTTTGTAAGTGTTTAAAACGACCGTTAAAGGTGAAATGTGCGCAAACTAAGCGGTCTATAATAGTCAGTGGGGACTAGAGAATCGTATGGTAAGCTTATATTAGGAAATAAAAGCGGCGTTCTGTTTGTGCACTAGGCTGACCGAGAGGTTTTTTTCAGTTTTAGTAACCTTGTAAGAGTCGGCTGTTTTGTGTCGCGCGTGCGCGCGCTCACGGGTGTCGCGTGCGGGCCGCGTGCAAAGCGCTTATATAGGGGGCCGGGCGGAGAACGTCTATGTATCGTCGCTGTGGTGTTGTTACCGTTGCAGTAACTTTGTGTGTTGCAGAGCGTTGTTGATCATGTCACCGCCGCCCGCTCACGGAGAGGCTCCACCAAAGAAGAGCAGCAAGTTGAAGGAGGCTCCAACGGTCGCGGTGGCGTCTGGTGGCAAAACGAAACCTGCTTCGGAGGCCAGCGCGAAGGAGCTTCCGACTGCCGACGTGGCGCCTACTAAGACGGCGTCGTCTTTTGAGGCCGTGGTGAGTGCGGACGCGCTGACGTCCGAGGTATCGTTGAAAGAGTTCGTGCTAGCCTGCGATGGCACGTATAAGATTGTTACGCCCGTAACAATCGTTGGCGTGGCTTGGAAAAGTAAATGCAGGTACATCGGCTGTGGCGTTTGCAAGCGCAAAGTGCGAGGCCTTGAAAGCGGTGGTCGGGTGTGCGCTGTACACGGTGTGCAGGCAAAGGCGAAGACGTATTTTTTGGTGCGCGTCATGGTGGAAGACGAAAATGACGCCGACACTGAGGCCAGCATTTGGATCACGCTGTTCGACGAAGCGATTTCGTCGATCGGCGATTACGATACCGAGCATGTGTCAGGCCTGTTGCCAGACCAGTTGCGCAGTAGCTTTGTGGCGAGCCTGGTTGGCACAGTCTTGGAGCTGACCGTGCACAAGGTCGTGTGGGGTGGCATACTGGACACGTATACTGTCCGTGATGTACGGGTCGTGTCGAAGAAGGCGAGCGAACCCGGCGTATACGCTGTTCACGCTTGAATGACTAACGTTTGGCTATTGTTCTGTAGGACGTTGTAATTGCTGCTTTGGTTATTGTTCTGTAGGACGTTGTAATTGCCGCTGCGTTGCGTGGAATTCTCGATGCTGCTGACGAGTGCGCGCCCCCTGCCGAGAAGCGCGCTAAGAAGGAAACGACGCCTCGGCCATGCTTCGCTGACGTCAACACTCCACCGCCGCCCTCGCTGACGAGAGAAGAAGCGATGCCGTACTGGCCGTGCGCGCCTGAGGCGGAAGACACGCAGCCCATTCCACCGCACGTGCCGGTAAGCGACGCCGCGACGCCCACGTACGTTGCATTAACCCCGGTGGTGGCGACAGCAGAAGCAGCAGCCGTGCCATCGCCTTCACCGCCTCTGGACGTGTTGTCGGTTTCGTCGGAGGTCTTTATTCCGTGGGCCCGCAACAAACATCAACAACGCCATGTGATCGTGGGCACGCTTCAGTCCGACTCGGAATGGAGCGTTCTGCACTCGTACGCCGGCCGGCAGCGCTGTATGATGTCCACGTTTGCCGAGCTAATTGGCAAACGAGTGATGGACACCGCGCGCCAAGAATGTGGTGAGTGCCCTCCCGAGGAGGGGTGCCCCTTCGTTCACATGTGCGGCTACAGGGGAAGGAAGCCGAGCCGACGGTACAACATTCTGTACGAAAACGTGGCGGCACTGAATGTGTGCTTTTTTTCAATATCACTCGACAGCTTTCTGCAGCAGACGTTGTTGCTGCCCGCTATTCGTATACTCTCGGTACTGGAGTAGCGTTGCGTGCGCGGCGATCGCGCTTCGGAGGCCTCCCTCATGCGTCAAGTAGCCGACTGGCTCATGGGGACGGATAGGACGGCGCCGTTCGATCGTTCGCTGTTGGAGGTCGCCGTGCAGTATTACCTGTTGAAAAGGGCATGCCTCGACGTCTGATGGGGCGACGTTTTCTCCGCCGAACGCTTAATATGTATTTTTGCCGATGAACATTTAGTAATTGAATATTATATTTTGCATTTCGCTATGGCATAAAGCCTTATTATTATTAGGTACGCCGATGAACATTAGCAGGGGCGAATTGAACATGGCATAAAGCCGATGAACATTGGGCAAGTTAATCGAGCGGCCTATAGTCCGCTGTTGTGGCCTTAAAGCCTTATTATTTATTCCGCTGTGGCATAAAGCCCGCCGAACGCTTAATATGTATTTTTTCCCGATGAACATTATATTTTCATTTCGCTATGGCCTAAAGCCTTATTATTAGGCGCACATTAGCGGCCTATAGTCCGCTGTTGGAGGCGTAAAGCCTTATTATTTACTCTGCTGTGGCATAAAGCCTCTTTACTGTTTACCGTGGCATAAAGCCTTACTGTGGTGATGTAGTAGTACGATGCTGCTTAATAAAACGTATGAAAACAATTCCCGCCTCCTGTTGTTGACATTCTAAGCCATCCAAAAAACAAACAAAAAACACGTTGCTGACATTCAATAAGCTCCAGCGCCCAATGCCGCTACCCAACGCCTGTCCAACTAGTGCACAAAACACTCCGCGTATCCTGGCGCAGCTGACAGCCGAAATTTTACATATAAAACGTAAACAAAAACTTTGCCGCTTCCTCGGTCCATCGGCAGGCACAGCGCTGCCACCTGTCGGCCACCACAAAAACGTTGCTGCCCTGTCGGCCACGAAAATAAAAAACTTTGTCGCCGCTGCTGCCTCGGTGGTCCACGGACGACGGGCCAGCAGTGCCGCCACCTGACGGTCAGGGAAAAAACGCTGCGAGAAAACCGCCGCCGCCGCCGTTCAGAAAAAGCTCCCCCTAGCGGTGGTTAGGCGCGACGTCGGTCTTATAAGTGGTGTCGGCGCGCTTCGTCGTATTTAATAGCGTTCCGAGTACGCGCCTAGAACGAACGTTCCGACGATGCACGCGTGTCCGAAATGCGATCGATCGTTCGTCCGTCTTTGTCATTTGTCAAAGCATCTAAAAACATGCGGCTGCAATGAATACGTATGCCCGAAATGTGATCGTTCGTTCGATCAGCGCTGTAGTATGTTGCGGCATCTGCGAACTTGCGGCGTCGCCAATGAGGTGTGTCCGAAATGGAATCGATCGTTCGACAGGCACGCCGATAGTTTGCACCATTTATGTCGCGATGACGTCGTCGTCGACGACGACCTACAGAGCGTCGTGAGCGACTACTGCGCGAGTATCCGTACGACTGTGGCGCACGGACCCATTCAATCTAGGTATAATTTCCATTTGTCCGGCCACCGGGATACGGCAGCGCACGAAGCCCAACTACGACTGATGTTCGAGGCGCAGACTCGTGCCTTTAAAATAAACTTATCGTACGGGTTTATCCTGCGGCACAGGGAGACGGGGCGACTACGTTACTACCATTCTTCGTGTAACTGTTGCGGACGCTATCTCGAGTCGTCAGTCCTCGTTTCCGACGCCGCGTCGTTCGAACGCTTCCTCGAAGCCAGCCGGCAGCCCGACGTTCTGCAGAACGTGATCGCGCAGCGACCCGACTCGGGGTGGATCGCCGAGTTGGTAACGAACGTTACGTACTCCCTCAACGCCATAATCAACCATCCTATCGGGTGCGCACGCCAGCAGCGCCTCCCCGACTATCTGCGCCACAACGCGGGGCTCGTCAGCCTAGTGAACGATCGCCACAGCCGTCCGTACGCCGACAACCTGTGACTCTTCCGTTGTCTGGCGCTGCATCGGGGCGCCAACTTTCGCGCTGACGATTTGACGACCGCCGCCTTAAGGCTCTACGCCGACTACGGCGCCGGCGGTCAACCCTACTACGCGTTCGCCGGCGTCCCGCTGAACGAACTCGACCGGGTGGAGGCGGCCTTCGAAACGAATGTGACCGTGTATCGGCTGACGGCGGAGGGCGCCGCCGCCGAAGTGGTCCGCCTCTCCCTCCATCGCTACCCGACCACCATAAGCGTCAATCTGTTCGAGACGCACTATTCCTTCATAGCCGACGTGTCGCTGTTCTGTCGTTCGTATCGATGCGGCAAGTGCGGCGATGCGCTGTGGCGCACCGCCCATCTGCTGCGGCGTCACGAGGCGACGTGCGAGGGCGGCATTCGCCACGTCTTTCCCGGCGGCGTCTACCATCCGACGCCGTCCGTGTTTCAGCAGCTGGAGGACGAGGGCGTCTACGTGGAGGAACGCCTGCGCTACTATCCGAACAGGGCGACGTACGATTTTGAGTGCTACTTCGACGATCACGACCTGCCGGCGGACAGCGCCAAATGCCGGTGGATCGCGCGACACGAGCTACTCAGCATGAGCGTCGCCTCGAACGTCCCCGGGCACGAGACGGCGCGCTGCTTCGTCACGTCCGGCGATTCAGGCGAGCTCGCGAAGCGCCTGATCGACGCCCTGGAGGCAATGAGCGAGGCGGCGTGCGCGGCTCTGCGGCCGTCGTTCGACGCGACCTTCGAGGCGATCGACGCGCTCGACGCCGAATGGCGGGCGCACGCGACGGCGGCGGAAGCGGCGCGCGATAAGAGCCCGTACACGGTGCTCGGCGACCGTCTGTGGAAGCAGCTGCGCCGCCTCCCCGTCCTCGGCTTCAATTCGGGGAAGTACGACTTGAACGTCGTTAAGAAATATCTGACGCCCCTGTTCATGACCGGCGAGGCGCAGAGCATCTCGTCGGCGTTCACGATCAAGTGTCAGAACAACTTCATGTGCCGCGGAGATGGACCGGCGCCGGCGGCGCCGTGACGCGGCCGACGATCCTGAAGGCCGTGCTCGACGGCACGCTGTTCGGCCTCGTCGAGTGCGACATCGCCGTTCCGGAGGCGCTGCGCGACGTCTTCGCCGAGATGCAGCCGATCTTCAAGAACGCCTACATCGCGCGCGACGATATCAGCCCGTTGATGCGTCGCTACGCCGAAACGCACGAGCTCCTCGCACGGCCTCAGCGCACGCTCGTGGGGAGCTTCTTCGGCGCCAAGATTCTGCTCGCGACGCCGCTACTGCGGTGGTATCTGCGGCACGGCCTCGTCGTCAAGCGCGTCTACCAGATCGTCGAGTACGAGCCGGTCGCGTGCTTTCGCCCCTTTGGCGACACGGTCTCCAATCATCGCCGAAACGTTTAAACTGCTCGGCAACAGTTCCTACGGGAAAACGATCACGCGCGTCGACCTGCACCGCGACATCAAGTTCTGCACTTCCGCCGGCGCCGCGACGCTGATCAATAATCGTCGCTTCCGTCAGCTCGACGTCGTCGACCCCGACGGCCTCTACGAGGTGGCGCTGAACAAGCGAACCGTCCGGTACGCGCTGCCCGTCCAGATCGGCTACTTCGTCTATCAGTACGCCAAACTGCGCATGCTGGAGTTTTATTACGATTTCATCACCGCCTACATTCCGCGCCCCCTGTTCCAGTACTGCGCGATGGACACGGACTCGGCGTATTTGAGCCTCGCGGGGCGCTGTCTCGACGAGCTCGTGGCGACGGCCAAGCGCGAACACTACTTTCGACACCGCGGCGAGTGGTTCCCGACGGAAAACTGCGACGCGCACGCGGAGGCGTACTTGCGGTGCCGGTTCGCCGGCCGAGCGTGGGACGCGCCCGACGAGTGTTGTGCGCGTCGGCGCCAGTACGACAAGCGAACACCGGGCCTCTTCAAAGAGGAATGGTCCGGCCGCGGGATCGTCGCGCTCTGAAGCAAGACGTACTACTGTTTCGGCGGCGACGGCAACAAGTACAGTACGAAGGGCCTGAGCAAGCGTCAGAACGACGTCGACAAGGACGCCTTCCTCGGCGTGCTGCGCAGCAAACGGAGCGCCGGCGGCTGGAACCGCGGCTTCCAAGTGAAGGAGTCGTCCGTGCTGACGTAGATTCAGGAGCGCGCGGCGTTGAGCTACTTCTACGCCAAACGTCGCGTGCTCGACGACGGCGTCACCACGGCGCCGATACTCGTATAACGAGGGACCTCCCTCCCTCCCTAGGGACCCCTAGGGGTAGGGACCTACCTAAGGACCCCTAGGGTAGGGTCCTATGTATGTATGTGTACGAATAAAATGTGAACAATCGATACAGTTTTCATCGTTGTTTTATTTAACTACAACAAAAACAACCTCACTACTTCGGTAATAGCAAGCGATAATAGGCGGCGGCCGAACGGGCACCGGAATCCGCTTAGCGGATTCGCAATAAGAGCAGATAGGCGACGCGCTACAATTCAACCTCACTACTTCGGTCTTGCCTGCCTAGCGCGGCGAGGAGCCCGCGACCGGCGGGTCCAACAAAGTCGGTTCGGATACTCGGTCGTCTAATAATAATAATAACAAGCGATAATAGACAGCGTTCAATGCGGCTTTAGCCAGTCGAATACAAGACAGTCGTTGGCCACCCTATCGGGGCCGAACAGGCACTGGAAGCCGCTTAGCGGCATTCTGTGGCATCGTAAGAGCAGGTAGGCGACGCAATATTGTCCGCACACGTTAGATACGCCGCTCTGCAGTCTCTTGTCGTTGTACGTCCACGAATCGCAGTTGCTGCTCAGGAAGTCGCGGAAGTCGGCGTGCCGCGGCGGACGACCGTACTATTCGAAGTACTCGCCTCGCCGGTCGGCGTCCACGTAGACGGCCACCCAGTGCTCCCCCGGTTCGTCGCCGTCGTCGGTGTTGCACACGAACGCCGTCGGGTAGGCGGTGAGCCGCCGCCCCGGCAGCTTGTCTTTGGGCACGACGCCCACGAAGATGTTTTTAGTGTACGCGTCGATCGCCAGGCGACGTATCAGCTGAAACGTGTCCATCTCAGAAGTCGTACACGACATTCCGGTTCTTGTCGACTTCGAGCACCGTCTCAAACTCCCCGTACACGACGACGTTCACCGTCCGGGCGAGCGCGAGCGCGAAGTGGATCTCGAAGCGCAGGTTCCCCGTACGCACGACGTTGAAGTGTTCGCCGTCGCAGCAGTCGGGCGACAGGTCGAAGCCGAATATGGTGTAGCCGTTGCCGAACTCGCCGCGCGTCACGTCGAACCCATCGTCCTCGTACGCCTTCCCCGTCGCGGCGAACAGGTTCATGTAGCTTCGGATGTAGCGCCGATGCGCGAAGTCCGGCTGCAGCGGCTTGCTCGGCACCTGGCGTCCGTCGACGAAGAGGGCGAAGAAGTTTATGTCGTTGTGCTTCGCGTTGAACGGGTTTTTATCGTACGCCCCGTTGTAGGCGTCTCGGGAGCGTGCCCACCTAGACGTTCTCGTGCGTGTGCGACATCGTGCCCTGCGGTATCGAGAACACCTTGCAGTCGACGCGGCGCATCGGATAATTGGCCGTCCCGCGCGTCAGCGCCTTGATGTGGCCGAGCTGGACGGCCGGGTTCAACTTGACCTTGCGCGCCTGCAGGTAGACCTCCAGCAGAACGATCTTGAACCCCGGATCGACGACGTCGCCTATGAGCGCGAAGGCGTCCTTGCTTCGCACCAGTCGCATCTTCAGGTCGACGCCGTTCAACAGGCACCGGTTTTGCATGAGCAGGTCGACGTGCAGGCGTCCTATCATGTCGAACTCGCGGGTATCGTGTATGGAATCGTGCCGATGCGCGTACCCGCCGTTGTTGTTGTTGGTCGACTCCAAGCGCCCGGAGGTGTCCTTGCACCACGGGTCGGCCTCGAGCTGCGACTTTTTTGCGTCGGTCCCGTAACTCAGCAGGGTCTCGATGTAGGCCCGATACGGGTACGTATTCGACGACGGCGTCACGAGCGTGCCGTTCAGCGTCACGTCGAACTGACTGAACATCGAATGCAGGAAATTGTTGACGGGCGCCACGATGCTGTCGTTCGCGAGAGCGGTACCGTCCCCCTTCACCACCTTGGCGCGCACGTACAGTCTAACGGACGACAGGTCCAGATAATCGTCTCCGGAGCCCGGAATGAGAAACTCGATAGGGTCGCCAGCGTCGAGGGCCGTAAGCGGCTGGTGATCGATCCACTGACCTCTCTCGATGCTCGTCTGCTTCGTCGGAACGCTGAACAGGTCCAGTTCGGACTTTACGCCCTCGCACGACTGCCGATGCACGAACGCCATCCTACGGAGCTGGGAAATACGTCTGCTTCTTTCGACGGCGCCTCCACTTACTGGCCGTCGCCGGCTTCCCGGGCGGCTTTATGTATCGTCGCTTTTTCGTAGACGGCAGCGGGAGGGCATTCAGCAGCCCGACGAGAAGGCCGCCGAGGTAAAGCTCTTTACGCCCTCGCACGACTGCCGATGCACGAACTCCATCCTACTACGCGGGAAATACGTCGTCGCTCGACGTCGGCTTCTTTCGACGGCGCCTCTTCTTACTGGCCGTCCCCGGCTTGCCGGGCGGCTTTATGCGTCGTCGCTTTTTCGTCGGCGGGTGACTATTCAACAGCCCGTCGAGAAGGTCGGCGCCCGCCTCCTTCGCGCGCCTCTTTACCGCCTGTTTCAGATTGCCGGCGGCGACGACGTCCTGCGCCACACGCACGCCCGTCTTGAGCGCGCGCTTGCCCAGCGCCACGGCCCCTCTCTTGATGAGCTTCGAAACAGGCTGCCGAAGAGATTACACAGTCCGTGCCCCCGCTGCGATCGGGCGCCGACGAACACCGGCAGGCCGCCGCCGACCTGCCGCGTGTAGTAGTCCTCGTACACGTTTCGCGTCATCGTCAGAACAGTTTCGACTTGCGGCGTCTGACGTGAAGCGTCGTCACGACTTTTCCGTGCTCGAATGGTATCGACGGACCGAGGTCGTCTCTTATATCTATTTCGATCGAAGCGAATTGGCGACGCAGGAGCGGCGCGTATTGGACGCGGTCGAAGATGTTCGATACGATGCTGCCGTTCGAACCGTAGGTGGGCAAGGATCGGATGAGGGGGGCGAATACGTCGCCGACGATGCGCGACTCCACGATGTCCGTGTACACGAACAGGGTGTCGACGCCGCCGTTCAGGTCCACCGGGTGGTTCGCCTCGAACTCGAACAGGTACCCCGGGGGCAGGCCGCCGCCATCCGCGGGCACCCCGTAACTCGCGATATAGTTCGACTCGAAGCCTAGTATCTGTTTCAGGCGCCCGTCCTGCGGCATGTTAATTTCGACGCCCAGCGATAGACACAACGTCATCCGATTAGAGACGGCGCTGTACTCTATGCGCGCCTTGACCGTGTCGGTGCTCAGTTTCTTCAACGCCGCATTGATTGTGTGCATCAGCTCGAAGGCGCTGTTGTAAAAACCGTGCGGAATGTTGCCCTGTCTGGCAATTTTGGCCCCCGTCTCGCACGCCACGAAGAAATAGGAGTCCGCCGGCCTCACATTGTACCAGCTATGCTTGTACTGTAGCGACACCAGCCCGCATTCCCACTACCCCGACAGGTCGACGCGCTGCGGCAGATTCGTCGAGTAGTGCGACAACGTGTTTTCGGGGTGCGCCTTCATAGACGCGTTGCTCGGCAACGTCACGTAAAAGTCAGACGATGCCATCGCGTCTTATAGACGGAATCGGCAGTAGGTAGCCGAGGCAACTACTCAGCAGCGCCGTCCACAGGTTGGAGTCGCCAGTGCCGCGCGTTAGATTGTATATACTGACGACGATCACCGTGTACAGGACGACGATCTGGCACAGGAAGACGATCTCGGCCTTAGGGCATTCGTTGCCGCAGAGACGCCACGGAACGCTCGTGACGGAGGAGGCGTCGACGGCATCGGGCGCACCCACAGAGACGCATGAGTCGTCGGCGGGCCCTCCGACAAATGCACTTGAGTCGACGGCGGTGTTCGGCGGTTGCATTGGCTGCTGCTGCTGCTGCTGTCGTCTCGACCGTACACATCACGCGACTGCCGTCCGACGCTACGGCGTCGTTCCTTTATCGCGCTGGCACACCATAGAGCGAGTTCGTCGACGGGCGTGGGGACGTCGGGTGGAGGTGGTGGCGCGAACTTGACGCGGCCCTCTTCTCATCTGCAGTCTACTAATACAGCACGGTCCCCTTATAAAAAAACTAAAAGCCGTTGCACAGTCCCGCCTCGTGCAGTCGCCAGCACCCCGCGTGGCGCATCCAACGCGTCGTCGTCGTCGTCGCCATCCCTTATAGGTCACGCAGATAAATCATAGAGCGAGTTCGCCGACTTTGCGGTCGACGTCGAAAGCATCGGTCGCAGCGACAACGGTAGCGGCGGCGGTTGTAGGAAGAAAGTCTCCAGCGCTCTGCGTATTCCGTCCAACAACGCGTCGCCATCAGCCCTTGTAGGCCACGAGCTCCTTGGCGTTGATCCAGCTATTGAACGAGGCCGGATAGCCGAACCATTTGACGAGCGCCTCTTCGCCCTTACCGCGTCGTCGACGACGTCTCTGTAGAACGGCTTCCACCCGATATAGTTTGTCCTTCGCAACGATCACTTTTTGTAGCTCCGGCTCGTAGAAGGTGCCGTCCAGTATCGTGCCGGCGTCGTCCATCAGTCGGTAAACGGGAGGGTCGGTCGGGTGCAAATCTACGACGGTGAAGAGCTCTTCGCTCCAGTTAGCCATGTACCCCTTCTTGAAACGTCCCTTCGCCTTGCTGATGCGTACGCGATCCCCCGCTCGCAGTTTCGGCTTGCTTTTGTTTTTTTGACACCCTCTGCCGCCGTACAGCCGCTGCCACACGCTCTCCTGATTCGACGCGTCGACGCTCGCCGGCGTCCTACCGATGCTTCGAAGGTAGGCGTTGTTGTACGACCGCACGAAGTCCTGCAACGGTTCCACGAACCTCAGCGTCTGATGCTTCGTGAAGTACCTCCACATGCGCCTCTTCAGCGTACGATTGAATCGCTCCACGACGCTCGCCTTGGTCTCCTCGTTGTGCTTCACGAAATGGTGGACGTCGCGCGCCTTCAAAAGCGTCTGAAGGGACCTGTTGAGAAACTCCGTCCCCTTGTCGGTCAGCAGGACGTGCGGCGGCAACGACAGTAGCCCCCTCGAAGGCCGCGACGAGCGCCGGACCGGATTTGCTCTTCAACGGAACGCACCACGCCCGCTTCGAGAAGACGTCGATGACCGTCAATAGGAACGCTATGCCGTCGTTGTGCTTTTTCAGTTTAGCCACGTCGACGAGATCGGCTTGCCACTGCTGGTTTCGACCGCCCACGATAACGCGACGTCGCTTAAAACGGCGCCTAACCGGCTTGTGAAGCCTTTAGGCGTCCTGCTCCGCCAGCCACCGCCCGACGATCGGCTTGGGCACCGCGGACGCCCGGTGCAACGCGTCGACGCCGCCATAACTGCCTGCCCGTTTCGGGTCGAAGTAGGCGCGCTTCAGTCGGCCGTCGCGTTGTTGGCGCTTTCGTTGCGCACCACGAGTCCGCCGGGACACCACCGCCATGGATCGTGCGGCGGCGACGACGATACGGCGAACAAGAGGGCGGCGACGATGACCGCCGCGATTACGACGGCGACGACGACGACGAGTACTGATCTTCGGGCGGGGGGCATCCTCTACGGGGGCATGCGCTCGACGGACCGAGTGCGCCCCTTTCGCTTCTGCGCGCGCTGTATATACTCTCGACGCTGGGGGTTGCCGACGAGCTCCATAGGCACGTTCAGCCGCTTTATATGATCGCCGAACACTTCCCAGCCAACCGGCGCGGGGGACCTCTTCCTCTTTCGCATGAGATCGTTCACGAGATCTACCATATTGCTTCCGGCGATAGGCGTACCGTCGTACACGAGCTCCGTTCGATCGTTCCAGCGAATCAGCGGGTCGGCTTTCAGTCGCGCCAACAGGAGGCGGGCCTTTTCTTTCAGCACTTTCGGTACGCTCTTCACGACCTCGCTCTCCATCTCCCCCGGTAATTGATCGGGCGTAGGCTGATCGGACGACGACGACGACGACTCGTTCTTCACTACGGACACGCGCATCGGCTGCTGCGCGCGAGACGCCTCCATGGCGTTGTAACGACTCAGCAGTTGATTGTATGCCGCCACCTTTTCGCCTTCGGATAAATCTGCACGCTCGAGAACGGCTTTCATGTCGCTGTCCAGGCTACTCATCACACGCGACGTGGTCGTGGTCGGTTGCGATAGTAACGGAAGTAGACGCTCCACCAACCGGGGGTCTACCAGCGCCATCTTCTTCGCGTGCTGCATCAACCGATAGCCTGCCTGAGGAGGGGCAGAAAGGTGCTCGCCAACGGCGCCAGCAGCGCCGTCAGAAATGCGCCCGAACCCGTCTGCAGGACGGCCCTCTTCCGTTTGATGGGTACTTTTTTCGACGCTAACTTGCGCAAATTGTTCCTGTACTTTATCAGCACTTTTCGGTTGTTAGGCGTCAATTTCACGTTCCCTCGCAGAATGTTATACGCGCAGTCGGCCAGACTGCAGATGAGGTCGGCGTCCGCGTGGGCGATTACCGCCTTTCTCAGATTCGTATTCCGCTGGTAGCGACGCAACAGCTGCAGGGCAAGGATGTGCCACTTCACGCGATCTGTCATCCTGTCGAATGACGGCGGCCGCGGCTCGCCCCGCCTTTTTTATAGTCTCGTCGGCACATAGACGTACTGAATGGGGTTGTCGGGAAAAATTTCCATACGCATGCGCATGGTGTCCGGCGTTTCCTGTTTCAGGTCCACCAGGAGGTAACCGTAGGCGGCCGACGTGGCATCTTTGTACGCCTCCACCATGTAGTTGATTCTACCCGGGTACATCTGTTTCGCCAGGTGACCTACTTGTCCAGCGTCCCGGGGATTCTTGAAGAGGACCATATACTGCGCGTTTAAGCTGATTGTGCGATTTTCTTTCCCTTTCGGAAAGAGATTCTGCAAAAGCTGTACGACGGGCGCGTTGCAGTGGTGACTTTTTTTAGTAAACAAAGTCGTGACGCTACTATTGGTCTCCGACATAAGGTCATCGAGCACTAGAAGCGTCCTCGTTTTGGTGTCCAGAAGCGACGGATCCGGCAAACCGTCTACAAATTCTACGCCGGCCATAGAGTCGTAAGCGGTCTGCCACTGGCTGTAACACCACAGAATTTTCTCCGGTGGCGGCGAAATCATACACGAAGCAAACTTTAACAGGCGTACAACGAAAGTAGTCTTCCCGCACCCCGTAGGGCCGGACACTATACACGTAAAAGGGTGCTTCCACTTTCCGTCCATAGCGACAACTGGTGCGCTGACAACGTTACGATCGCCTATATGCACCGCCATCAACAATTCGCCGAGCTTGATCTGACCGTCTTCATAGCCGAAGGTGCAGCCTCACCCCCCAAAGGCCTCTTTCGACGGTATACGCACGACGCACCTCCATCAACAATTCGCCGAGCCTGTTCTGACCGTCTTTATACCCGCAGGCGCAACCCCAAAAGGCCTCTTTCGACGGTATCCACGCCACCAATTCGCCGTTACCGGTAGCCAATAGGGCGTCTCGCAACCTTTTCGACACGCCGAACTTACTCATCAGCAGGCTCCTCATACACTCGACTCTAACGGCCTCCCATTCGGCACGCGTTCTCGTTTTCACGGTACGGGCACCTCGTCGCTTCGCCAAATACCCCGACCACTCCGCTTTGATGTACTGCGCACTGTCTTCGTCCGCGTGAAACATCGCTTTTCTATACTGGTAAGCGTGCTCGACGGATCTGAAATACTGTCCGTACGCCGCAACTCTACACGGATAGTAATTCAACAGGTACGTCATGAACTCCCCGAACGTAATACGCGTCGACGACATATCTACACGAGGACACACTACTCACTAGGGCGGCGCCTCACGCGTAACCAAAATATAACCGCGCGCCTTTTTCAGTCACTAGGGGGACATGCTTTCTTTTTCAGTCACTAGATGGCAGCACACATTCTTAACCATTATATAATCTGAAGCGCACGTGACTCCGCATTATATATACACACCACGTCATAAGCGCGTGACTCCGCATAACCATTACATAACCATTACTATTTTTAGTTATTGTTAGTGCTGCCCTCTAGTGAATGCGCTACTCATTTGTTACTAATTAGTACTTAATTACCCTAATTATTTAACTAATTAGTACCTGATTAGTCACTAGATGTCGACACACTCTTTCTAAGGAAACCCATCAACAACTTTTTTTTGTTTTTGACGTTTACTAAAACATTACTGCTAAAAAACGTAGGAATTCTACTTATAAAAAACGAAAAAGCCTTTGATCTGGGGTCATGACCGGTGTTGCCGACAACCTACCTACTACTGACACGTCGTGATTGATGCAGAAGGCACATCATGATTGGTGGAGAAGACACGTCGTGATTGCTGCAGAATACACGTCGTAAATGCTGCAGAAGACACGTCGTGATTACTGCAGAATGCACGTCATGATTGGTGCAGAAGACACGATGTGATTGGTGGAGAAGACACGTCGTGATTAATGAAGAAGACACTTCGTGATTGGTGCATAAGATACGTCGTGATTGGTGCAGAAGACATGTCATGATTGGTGGAGAAGACACGTCGTGATATAAACCTCGTTGGTTCATTGACAATATTTATACTATCGCACACACATTAAATGCTGATCAATTTTTTTTTCAAACGCATATGTACACGTTTTCTAAAACGATAAATAGTCTTATGTAACAGAACGTCAAATGTATCTATATAATTATTTATGAACATATTATTCGAAATATCCCAAACGGTGGTATTCAATATCCGCTTATGCACATTGTTGTTGGCCACTTTTAATGTTATGGAAGTAAGAAGAAATTGATGAGCTATGAGCCACGATTGTTCACGTTACCCTAAAGAACGCCACCCATGCAGTGCCGCCTAGTGTGCCGAACTTATACTCGGTTTGTTCGTTCATTTCTTCGAGAGTCTTGAACGGCAGCGTGCGCTGAGTGACGGCCAGAAAAGCGACAAGGTTAGCTCCGTACGTTGCGACGACGATAATGCAGAAGAGCCACCAACTGCCGAACACGAATCGAACGGCCAGACTGTCCGGCCTGTGCACGCAGCCTAAAGACAAATTGGACGATTCGGTAAGCCCGAAAACCACTGCAATCGTAAAAACCGAAACAGTGGCCATCCAATCAATAACTCTGTTTCTGTGTGTGCATGTATGCGTGTGTGCGTATGTGCGTGTGTGTGTGTGTGCGTGTGTGCGTGTGTGTGAAATGTATGCCGTTAACGTCATATTAGGTTCATCTGTCAAATAGTAGTGTTTTATATGTATATAAATATATATATATATATATGTATAATTTCGCATAGAGGTACTTTTTTGTAATGGAAATGATTTTATGGAAAAAATATGTTTGTGAATGATCCAGCCATTAACAAACCAGTCACCGACTACGGTCAACTTTTAGTACCGATTTTGATGTAATCCTGACATGAATGACAAAATAATGTTTAGAGCATATAACCCTTATTCAAACGATTCATGAGTCGAATCATATTGCTGCTGTTTAGAACCTTGGGCACGTCCGTCCAGTTCAGTATGATGTGTGAATGAGTCCTTATAAACAGTGGAGGATGGTTGTGTACGAATAGTATGCGCGCAGTAATTGTAGCGTTGCTGAATTATTCCCAGAGGTTGAGTTGGAGTTCGATTGAACATGTCTACCAGAGAGAAATGTGTATTTGTTGCGTATTTTAACCAAGTTTCTTATGAACGAATGTCTTACCTTGCTGAAGTAGTGCACCAACACTGAACCATAGCGCGTCAATTGCATTGTGCAGTTTCGTCTGCTTCTGTCTTTGCGTGAAAGCGAATCCGTACGCCCGGACATACAACAATAGAGCGACACCAGTTATAGGTACGGCGGCCAGGATGCACCACCACACCTCCAGCTTGAAAGGTTGTAAGAACAGACCAACCGTACTTTCGTCTGGATCTGGCTTCCGTAGCGCGACAGTTGTAAACTCGAGGTAGAACGGAACCTCAGC
Source organism: Paraescarpia echinospica (assembly GCA_020002185.1). Taxonomy (NCBI): domain Eukaryota; kingdom Metazoa; phylum Annelida; class Polychaeta; order Sabellida; family Siboglinidae; genus Paraescarpia; species Paraescarpia echinospica. Next base: position 42,084,418 of record CM034541.1, read on the forward strand.
GAAATCCATGTATATCTCGCGCTGCATCTGGCGAGATATCGGGGCAGCGATCATATCAGCCTCCTGCGTGTGAACGAATACTGTATGAGAGCGGTACTCGGGCGATCACCGTAGCCAAGCAACAGTAGTATGTATGTAGGCGTCAAATTAACAACCTATCCGGATGCATTTTCAATTACTCTCCAAATTAACTAGCTATCCAAACTCGTGTCATTTGTCGCTTTTTATTGATGCATTAATGAAATGTTTGATAAAAACGAATAATTGGTAGCCATTTGCATCTGAGAATTTGACAAATATATGTATACCACGCGTGCGCGCACGCGCACACATACACACACGCACGCACACACACACACACACACACATTCAGACACAGACACCCATACACACACGCGCGCGAGCGCACACACACACACGACGGAGGGACGGACGTACGGATACACTGCGAACTAACTTTGCGTTGCATTTGTCCAACGACGCCGGTGTAACTGCCGTTTGTAAAGGCTCCCCATTGTCCATCAGCGGGTTCCGTGACCGTGTAACTGCAAAGTAAACTTTATATGCGTTCGTGTCATTGTAAACGCTACGAGTATGTAACAGCGTCTGATGCTACATTATTTTTGGACATGCGCTAAATTCAGAACTCTACCGCTTGTGTTTGTTTTAAAGTCACTGACATCGACAGAGCAGATTCGCCATTCCTTTGGCAACAACTTCCTTTCCTTTACCCATGTGGCTATGTGATAATCAAATAACGTTGTTTCCCCGTGTGTTGACAGATTTAAAATGTCGGTGCGTCTGGTTCAAAGGGAATTGGTCTATTGCGTTGGGTAATTATTAGCCGGACATTCACCGAATCAATTTTACTTCGCCCTACTTGTGATTTCGTGTGTATGCACCAGGCATTTCAAACTATAAACGGACAGGGTAAGTAGTATATAGATGGTAGTATTTACAATAACAATTGAACATTTTGCGCGCGTTACTTTCATATAGCGGACCCTGTTTCGGGCTTATTAAACGCAATTTTCTGGTACTAAACCTTCTGTATACCTACACTACTATTAAAGACAATATATATCAATACCTATTAGACATAGGTTTATTAATTAAAAGCCATAGTCTTGTTACACAGTCGGTCAGCGACAGTATATTCCTGTCACTTGTAAACTCTACTGCTGTAGAACAGATCAAATATTAACTCTATTTGTCGACAGAGAAGTAAATAGTTTGGTTGTTTACTAGCAGCAATGTTATTCTCTGAAATTTACCATAGCGGACACCTGTCCGTATTGAACACAAGCCTATAATCGACACCTATGAAAGTATTGAATGACTAGTTTACATTGTGAACTACCTGTAGCGGTAATATGACCGTCACAGATATAAATCTCAGACTTGAAGATATCCACTATGGACGGGTTTCACTCTACAGAGAATGGAAAGGGCACCTGAAATTCATTGTCGCTGCCATTTCTTTCAACATGTCATAACACATGCCAACGTACGTTACTTGGCCGTTTATTGTCTTCTTCGTCATGAAAGGACCCCACTGGAACAATTGGTAACCAGTTTCATCATGTTTTTCAATCAACTTTCAATCAAGTGTGTATGTGTGTGTGTGCGCGTGCGCGTGCGCGGGCGTGTGTGAGTGTGTCCGTGTGTGCCTGCGTGTGTGTAAAATAAGAAAAAGATAAGATAAGATGAAAACAAGATACCTACTAATGTGTTGGCAATGGGTGAACTATGGCTGCAAGGTGTGAAATAAGGTTCACCAGACCAGTATACGCTGTAGTTGCTATATATATTTACTTGCCAAAAAAAGCTAAGTACCACATTTCATGGGTAGTTTTTGTGTACACTGACAAAATTTAATGGTAGTTTACGAATTAATTTTTTAATCCCAATACGATCAAACAAGATCACCTTTTTTTAATCCAGTTATGGTCCCGTCTAAAGAATTCCTTAAATAGAAATGCGCATCGATTTGATTTTGGTGCGAAAATCAAAACAACTGAACGGACAATTTATCGAGTACCATGTTTGATTTTGTCGGAATCCAAGTCATAGTAGTATCAGAGAGACTGGATAATTCGTCACAACGATAATACATGTTCAGCCCTGTTCCGCGTATTAGATAAACAGTGAAAATTGCAAACAGTGCTGCAATCGAGTGGACTGTATGCCTGGTACTGCGTTTAATGAAGCATTTTGTTGTTGAAATTCAAATGGATAAGGAGAAAACAGTTTGTTACATGGCATTGCGCCGCTTTCATATAGCTTTCTATACGTTAGAACACATATAGTTAATATTGCATTAAATGATTTTACATTACAAAAGAACGGGAAACGTCCCTCTAAGAATTAACATGGCGTCGGTTTGAATGCATCGCGCAACATTTTGCGTACGTAATTGGTTGTAACAATCAGACGTCGTCCATTCAGACCAAACTTGATATTCGGGAATATTTCTTGATCGCCAGTGAGATGCAGCGTCGAATCATCGTAACTGCCTACTTCTTGAAATCTCCGTCCATCTCTCTGGTAGAACGCCGTGAACACTTGATAAGTTGGAGTCGCGCTTAACTGAAGAACAGTCAGTGAGAAATATTAACTATAATTGCGTGCATTGTCCAATCGTGGGTGTACAAAACATCACGGCACATATTAATTGTCAGTTCATTATATTTAACCAAGGAAACCTGCTCTTATGATGCATACACAACCCTGCATATGCTTTAAAATTAAGAATCGTAATTAATTCAGTCGGCATCGGTGACTCCAATTAAGACATAATTGTCGTAGTCGTATGAGCCTTCCATATCTAAATTAAACATTACATCAGTTCATTTAAAAGTGTTTATCTCATGTGTATGTGAGGTATCTGATAATACGTGCTGGGTGCTCGTATATATACTTAAGTGAACGAATGCCTACGTGGTTATACGCTAATAGTTTGTGCCTGTGTTTGAAGTGGTCAACCTACGTTGAATGCAGCGATCTGTGTCAGGGAGGCCGTGTCAGCTATCAAATGGTGTTCGTTGGCCGATGTCGACACTAGCATCCTGGTCGAACTCCGCAGTTCGTCCACCTGCCACTATTAAAGACAGGTCGACAAGGTACAATTAATAAAGTTTTTAATTTTAACAACAGTAAACTGTCGTTGTCGCCGTCGTCGTCTTTGTCGTCGTTGTTGTCGTCGTGTTGTCGTCGTCGTATCTCTTTCATGCTACATAATAGTTGGAATTATGATTCTTCATTTGCTGTAGACTGTCGGCTTCCGCATCTTGTGGTAGTAAATATATAAGTTATCGGTCAACCTAATTGGCCTCTTGTTCACAAGTCACTGAAGACAGTTGAGTACAAATGTTGAGCTACAATTCTGTTATAATAACACGTAGAGTCAAAAGAATAGTTACGCTTGAGACGTTAATATACCTGTTGAATATGATGTGCAGTTTTGGGCAATACTAGAGCCACAACGTTAGAAACGTTGCCGAGAAAGAATTCGATGTCACCAAGTTGACTTTGTCGTTTCGCAACAATGATCCATTTATGCGAGTAGGTGAAGAATCCCTGCTGGTTTCTGCGTGTGTCAAACGTATTGGCCTGCAAAACGTAAACAGAACGAGCTGAATGGAACATTAATTTACCTGCGGAAACAAGGAACTTTATGCAAAAGAGTTGTAATGCCGTCTACAGTTAATCACAACTGTTATAAAAGTATTGCTATGAAGAAGAAAACTACTTGTTTGTGAACTGGGACAAAGTGAGGAGAACTTTTTTCGGTTGCGAACGGCACTAAGATTAGTATATTTATTTCCAGTTCTTAAATTGATACCGCAAAGTTAACTTTGTCGCTTCCCTCACAATACAACACAAATATGTGTGGATTCAGATGCTGTAGACGAGTTAATAGAATCACCAGACACCATTATGCATAACAGTAACATGAAGGCACGTGTTAGTGTTATGGGTAGCATCCTATGTAGGTATTGGCGCTAACTTTATGTAAGTAATCCGAATTACCTGATGAAACACCTCCCTGATGCAATTCATCTCACATGCAATGATGAAATGTCTTTCACGGAATTCGGCCACTAAGTCGAACGCATCCTCTATATTTCGCGCTTCCTCTCCAAGTTTGATTGGGAAAATCGAGTAAGTCGCCAGTCTGCCGTTCACTCGACTGTATTGCGGCAGCACATCTGTTTCGGGGTATTCAATTCAGTAAGAAAGGTCGTGTTATCAGACAACGCAAATGTGTCATTAAAAGAAAACATGATATCGGTATAGTCTATTAATAGACGCCTTGGCGTGGGTGTTATAAGCATATGACTAAAATAATGATAATGTAAACAGTTGTTCAAAAAAATCAGTTATTGTTCTAATTTAGAGGGAAACACTGCACCACCCACTTATGACCGTATTGCAGTATGCATATAAAAAAACATGGAAACATTGAAGTAAATCTTATGTTGTATGACACTGGTATCAACATTGGGATCAGAACCCACACGGTGCACAATGCTTAACTCATTGAACATTAGAACACAACAAAATAACGAACACCCAACAGGGCACACGAAACAACTCACCGTCGCTTCCATCGTGTGTCAGAATAACAACATCGTCCCACTCCAAGTGTTCCACGATAGCAGCAGTCGCCTCTCCCAGTCGTATGTCCGGCCTCCTTCTGGCTTCCCATCGAGGCGGTTGATCTTCCCCGAGACAAGATCGTTCAAGGAACATATCTGCCCCTGATGAACTCCACCGATTGAATAGTGTGGCTAATATTGGTTCAGATATGTACATGTTAGGGACTGACACGTTCGCGGCAGGAATCTCTGAAACCGTAAAAAAGATGTGTTCGCTTACAATCTCCATACAATGAGAACGGCCCGTTATTTATTAATGTATAAAAAATAACATATTCATAACTTACAACATGTTATGATTCAGTTTCACAGATTTAAACAAAATATCGTCAAGATACCGCTGTGTGGCTTTCGAGAGGCGTCATGTGTAAATACATGGCATATGAATGACTTAGTTCGGACTGTAGATCAACCGAAGAGGTGCGGCTTATTCTTCTAGGTGGAAATAGGGATGTGTTTAGTTTGGTAGACAAGGCACTCTTTGACATAGATGCTATCCTGTTCTTAGCAGAGCTTCTCAACCGGGCGCACAGTTTCTATGTCACCATGATCGACATGATATCGGTTGTCCAGCATTGGGATGTTATTGCTGTCATCACTGGATTAATTATCAGCTCTTTTATTGCGTCTATCAACGAGTTGATATGTCCTACGCAGGCCACCTGGGAATGTTGTGTCGCCTAAGGATGCCGAATATATATATCGTCTTATTCTTTAGAACTCTTGTGTCGTATTCTTCTCTGTAGCGTTTCCATTGAGATTCTCGCGAAAATTACAGCAGAATGCTTGACCTCGAGTGATGTCACGTTGACCAACTCTCACCTCCCTCCTCCTCCTCCCCCTCTCTTTCTCTCTCTCTCTCTCTCTCTCTCTCTCTCTCTCTACATATATATATATAAATAAATAACTATATATATATATATATGGATATATATATATATATATCTAAATAAATAAATTAATATATAAATATTATATATATGGATATATATATATATATCCACGTGACCTCGAGGAATCTTTATTGCTGCGACATGTAGACAGCCACACTTCACAATCCAATCAAAGCATCGTCGCCATGGATTGTTTGCCAGTTTCTGTGGAATTGGTTTGTTAATGTGTACAAATGCAAAACGATGTTAAACACTTGTTCTCGATTCTTCACAACATTCATATACTGATGACTCAAGGCCACAGGCTTTGTCCTGCCAAGACAAATAGGTGGAAGGTCAGCGAGCGCCGTGTCGTTGACTGACACTACATAGGCTGGGTGATTGCTAGCATGGTTATACAGCCCCAGAGACGCCTCAAAGCGAAGAAAAATATTGATAATGGTTGGATGCGACTAAAACGACGCGCTAAAATACAAAACCCATATCGTAAAACTCATGCAAATCCTTATATGGGTATAATTATATGGGTACTATTTTACTTAAATGACCCAAACTAGGTTCATCCTTCTGATGCTAAGTCCCAAACCTATGCTTCAACGCAGCCGTTACGTAAAAGAGAATTTTAAACTTCCAATAATTATGAGTAATGTCAAAGTCCCAACAAAGCGCAGTTTCGTCATTTGTAATGTCACTGTTTAACTTGATTAATTAAGCCTAACTGGGTACAGTCATTAACACACAATGGCTGTGGAGAGTACAAAAGGTATGCTTTCCATTGATTGCAGCAGTCGTCAATTAGCTTGGATCAAACAGCTCCTTGAGCAATAGTGGACAATACACATCCATCTGATGTCACGTGACAATAGGCCTCATTGTGTCTAAGGTCCATTACACAAATTAATTCTGTCGCAAACAGGATTGATCTTAACACCCATAACTTCCAATAATCACTTGGCCGTAGCCGCATTCCAATATCTGGAATGAAAATATGAAAGTATAGAGATATACTTCGCTCCCTCGACTGGTCCACTCCACTAAGGACAATTATTATTATTTGACTATTATAACAACAATTATTATTATTATTTTATAATAATTATTACTATTATTATTATATTGCCAACCTGAAACCAATCTATATAGCCATAACACTGAAGTTACAAGCTGTGAATTCAATTTGAAAATAGTGTCACAATATGCTAGCATCAGATGACGAACCCCTCAATTATGTTATCCATGCAACTATTCTGCGTAGCATAAAAACTTTTAAACTGTACACCTTTTTTAGACGCAGACACCACGTTGTTGGGCGTAGTAATAGTGTGTCTCTCGCGCCTTGTCCACCTCCCTGTCTCCCACATTCTCCTTTTTCATTTCCCTTTCTCGCTTTCCCTCTCTCCCACTCACTCACCCAGTCACTCACCACCCAGTCACTCACCCACTCACCACCCAGTAACTAATGCACTCACACTCACCCACTCGCCCATTCACTCACTCACTCACTCACTTACTCACTCACTCACTCACTCACTCAATCACTTACGCAACCACTCACTCACACATTTACTCACTCATCCACTCACTCACCCACTTACTCACTCACTCACCCACTCACTCACCTACTCATTTACCCAGTCACTCACTCACTCACTCATTCATTCACTCACTCACCCACTCACTCACC
>CM034541.1:42092655-42328353 GCA_020002185.1 Paraescarpia echinospica
TATTATATAAATATATATATATTATGTATATTATATAAATATAATTTATATAATATATAATATGTTATGAATTTATACCACAGTTCATGTATGGTGTCATAATGACGTAATTACATAGTAATTACACGATAATTACAACATTCCACATATACCTCGTTTGCTATAGTTTGGAAGATGGGTGTTGATGGAGTGGTCTACTATCTACTCCTAGCCCCATCTTTATATATTCAAGATGTAGTAATAATCCATCAAAATTCTTGGCAGCTGCCATTGAATTCCCATGTGGCGAATCGTTGGTTTTCACATTTGTGTAGTTTTTATTATGAACTTCCTAAAATCATATTGGGTGTACGTCTTTACGGCAGCCAGACAAGTCCCACTGATACCGGGTCAGTCTCAATACTGTCTCTCAGGGTTATATTCGGACGTCCTCTTCTACGAGGGCTCTCGGGTTTTCAAAGTAGAACATGGTTGGCCATTTCATCTAATTTTAGTAATTCGTACGTAGGCTCAGAATTTGTTTTAATGATATTCATTGTTCTTATTTACAATCAGTTATGTTTAGTTTAAGAATGTGTAGTGATTCCTGAAAGTTGTCTACGTCCGATGATGTCATAATTGGGTCCGGGTCTGTAATTTTATTGTTATAATAGGCATTTTACACGGCAGTGCAGGAGCAGTGGCAGGGAAGATGGAAACAAGACATTGATACCAGTATTGAGGTCAGCCACACCCTGGATAGAGGGAGTAAGCTGATAGCTCTATCTCTTGCAAGTGTGTGATCCATTTTATAGTGCTGTGCTTTATATGGTGGCGTATATTACATGTGTCACGCGTAAAAATCGACGTGTGATGCGCGTCTAAGCTACACCGCACTCGTCAGGCCCATATATAACACGCCTACAGTGACCAAACACGTTTGTGTTGATGTATGGTAGAGTGCAATATCTACGTATCACCGAAATACGACGCTACTGGTAGCAACAATTTTACATCTAGATTGTATATGGGAAGAACCATTAAGCAAACCAAATCATGGGCAGCATCAGTCGCTGGCGGGTAACCGCTAAAGACAGAAAGAATTGACGATAATGCAGTCGTCAAAGGTCAGCAGGTTCCGATTATTGCACATTGTCTTCATGCTTGGGTTGATTGTCGTGCTTCTCTTTTATGCAACTACATTATATGGAACAACCAAACGTGTGCATGCCGCTTATCCACATGCCTTCCGCTCGTCCATGTCGGTCGCTGACCATGCTATCTTGATGACTGTCCTACGTCGTTTTGTCGAGGAAGCTGACGCCGCCAATCTAACGTACTTCATGTACTGGGGCACACTGCTCGGCTCCTACCGCCACCACAGTAGAATCCCGTGGGACGACGACGTTGATATAATGGTAGCCGCTGAGCAGAAAACGCAACTCGAAACGATGCTCAAGTCGCTGGCACCGAATTACCTGTACGCTAAGTCGGACTATACACGTTGGAAAGTTTTCACACCCAATTCGAAGACGATAAAGGGCGTCCAGTGGAACTACCCTTTTGTCGATGTGTCATTCTACGTGGTGGATGACACGTTGTTATGGGACGAAGATGGAGACTACAGCGTGTTAAACACCTTCGAGAAGTCGGAGGTGTTTCCGCTGTGTTGGCGACCGTTTGCCGGGATGATGCTCCCGGCGCCGCGGGACCCGCTAGCCTTCCTCAGGCAGTTCAACGTCGACGACTGCGTATCGAGCGACTACATGCACAGTGTGGAGGAGAGAATCCCCGACGATCTCCGGAAGGTTGTCCCGTGCAGCGATCTCTGGGAACGAGTACCCTTCGTGTTCCGAACGGAACTGGACCACGGAACGAACGAAACGCTCAAAATCGGATCCCGTGTCATAAGCTGGGTTCACCAACTCTGCTAATTTAACATAATATTTAGTCTACGTTTAAATATCCTAGTTTTTAGTCTGTGCCGACGTCCGCATTCTACGTTGAATATGTTAAGTCAATGAACATGCCACATTCTTGCAGTTATTGCCAATGTATTAGTATTGTACGTTGTGGAGCGCAGTGGCACAGTCGCTAAAGCTTCGGACTCTCAATCGACAGAACTCGGGTTCGAATCCTGTGCTGCATTGTCGAACCTTGGGCAAGTTCGTTCACTGTACATTGCTCCAGTTCACTCAGCTGTATGCATGTGGATACAGACAGTGGTGGATAATTGTGTACGAGTAGTGTTTCCGCATTAATTGCAGCGTGGTTGAATCCTTCCCAGAGAAGTCGAGATGGTGTTCGATTAAACAGGTCTGCCAGGCAGTAAAGATTAAAAAGCACTTTGAGCTGTCGCAAGGACTGGATACTGCGCTATTTATGAACTTAGCTTTTACTAATAATTACATGAAATAACGGATCATGCATTTCGTCTGAACTGTGAAATATTATGCAATAATGACACATTAGCTTTTTACAAAATAGAACAAAATATTGAACATGTGTATACAGATATGAACATTAGACAGTATCGCCAGTATGTAGATATAACGTTAACGCTAACTGGAATAAGACAACATATTATTAATAATTATCTATGTTGAATCAGAATAGCATTTTATTAAAGCCTTAATTACTCGTGGCTTTCATTAATGTTCCCTATTCATATATTCCCTATTTCCCCCATATTAAACATTTTGAAAAAGAATACTGTGTCAAAACGGCTTGCACTTTATTTGTCTACCATCGGAACATAAATTAACAACGATCTGTCTGCGGCAAGGTATAGCACGGTTGTAGTCCGATCCTCTGACCTTGTCTCTTCTCTCCATGACAGTTGACAGGATGGGACTAGAATGACACACCTGCACTGTCAGCGACGAGCAACAGCGACAGTCGATCGACGAGCGTTCGGTAGTAGTTAGGAAGGGTTTGTAATAAGCCACGGGGGGGGGGTGCCGGTGCCCCATGGTGAAATTCTAACATGCATTGTGGTCACGTGACCTCCCTCCTAGCGGCGGAACTTATTGGATGGAGCGCCCCTTGGCGGAACGTACTGGAGGTAGTGCCTCCTGCGAGAAGGTAGGTCAAGAGGGGTAATTAAGGGTATCCAATTGTAATTAAGGAGTAATTAGGGATAATGAGGGATTCACTTAGCGGGTGCATGTATAAGAGTGGTAGGTGTCTTATATTACAGGGTTGTGTGTATATGAATGCGCGTGTATGAAAGAACGACCGAAACACGAGACTATACGAGTGCACACGAATTGTATTGACTGAAGATGCACGCGTCTAAGCATGCCTGTTGGCATATGCATGCATGAAACCGTGTTTTATTAACTGAAGACAAGTAGACGATGTGACACGACTTGCGGGTGACTTAACACCACGCCAACTGTCGTGAGCTTACGGGTCATTACGACCGCGCCAGTGGCTCGTATGGTGGTACGACTTACGGTGAGTGAACACCGCGGCATTGGCTCAAACGAAAATGATGACAATGATGATGATGCCTGCTTGTTAATGAAACACGGTACATGCACGATATGTCAACCATGGCATCGGTCCTATGATGACATAGTTAGCGACAACGAAACAGTAGCGAAAGTAGTGCAGAAGCATACATCTTATCTCAATTGTTTAAGCCAATCAAATACACGGCAATCGTTTGCTACCAGATCAGTGCCGACACCGTTCACGAAATCCTTCATAGGAAATCAGCGACAGCGAAACATGAGATAAGCAACACAGTATTGTCCGCAAACGTTAGATAGAGGACTCTGAAGTCTCTTGGAATTAAGAGTTCATTCTACACAATGATTATTCATGAATCTGCGGAACTCGACGTGCCGTGGCGCCAAGCCGTTCGAGCAGAAGTATTCACCGTGACCTTTGTTGTCCAGGGTCAGCGCTATCCAATGTTCGCCCGGTTTCTTGGTGTCGTGCGTGTTGCACGAAGCACCCGACGAAGGCGGTTGGGAAAGCGTCTATCGTCATCGCGAGTAGTCTGTCTTTGGGTACGGTCGCACGAACGATAATAATAATAATGAAATCTTATATAGCGCCGGTATCCGCCTTAGAGGCGCTCATGACGATGACCTTGGTGTGCGGGTCCAGGGCGAGTAGGCGGGCGATCAGCAGGGTCTCCATCAGAAGTCGTAGATGACGTTACGACTCTTGTCAATCTCCAGCACGGTCTCGAACTCGGCGTAGGCGACGACATTCACAGTGATCATCAGTGCATCCCGGAAATGAATCTCGATGCGCAGATTGCCCCTTTGTACCAACTGGAAGAAGCCGTCGTCGCACGCGTTGGGGTGAGATCCAAGCTGTAGAAGTTGTAGCTGTGTCGGAAGTCGGCGCGTGACAAGCCGTTCCCTTCGTCCTGTCACACCTTACCTGTCGAGTTGAACAGGTCGTGGTAGCACCTGACGAAGAGGCCGTCGTCGAAATTTGGCTGGAAAGGTTTGGAGGATATCTGTCGTCCGTCCACGTACACGGCGAGGAAGTTGGTGTGGTTGTTTTTGGCGTGGAACGGAATTTTGGCGTGGGTCCCGTTGTAGGTGTCATTATCGATCCAGCACAGCACGAGACGTTTTGGAAGAGTGTCAAAGAAGAGATTCTCGTGCGTGTGCGAGCGGGTACCCATGGGGATGGAGTAAACCTTACAGTCAACGCGTCGCATCGGATACTTGGCCGTGTTTTTTTAGGGCTTTGATGTGTGCCATCTGCACGCCCGGATTCAGTGTGGCCTTCTTGACGAACAGTGTGGCGTTGACGATCTTTATCTTGTAGTCGGGGTAGGCTCCGCCGGTCATGAGCGCAAACGTATCCTTGCTGCGCACCAGACGTATATTGACCTCTACGCCGTTGATGAGGAATTTATCCTGGAGGAACAGGTCCACGTGGAGACGACCCATCATGTCGACCACGAGTCTCCGAGCGATCTTGTCTTGTCTAGCCACGAAACTTTCGTTGGCTGCATCTATGGCGGCTATTTCGACGGCTTCCGTGCGATTGCCCGTGTCCCAGTGCCACATCTGACTCGTCAGTTGCGTCTCCTTGGCATCGTCCCCGTAACTCAGCAGCGTTCCTATGTAGGCGCGGTACGGGTACTTTTTGGTCGAAGAGGTCACGAGCGTTCCGTTCAGGTAGACGTCGACCTGACTGAACAGCGAATGGAGCTAGACGGGAGCGGCGGCGCCGAAGTCGGCTCCGTCGGCACGGGTCACCTTAGCTAGAACCATATTTATGTTCATATTTGTAATATCACTGTAACCGAGTAACTAAATAAACTTTCTTTTATGGGTATAGGCATGCACAGTTGTCTTTGTTTCCTTTTCAAAAGAACCATGTTTTGTTCAGGACCTTCTACAAATAGCTTGGTTTTAATGTAGGATTTTGCGTTTAGCTTTGTTAGTATATGCTAAGAGTTAGTGATGTTTTGCGGAACTCGATACTACATGCATCTCTCAAGAGAACAGAAAAAACGACGTCCGTCACGCATAAAAGTCAAATTAAAGTTACACCATTAAATAAACTTGTTATTGTCCATATGTGACATATCACACATATACCCGCACGCACGCACGCACGCACTCATTCACACACATTTATTTATATATAAGAACCCTGTATCATAAGTTCTAAAACAATGAAAGCAAATGGCCTGTTGCCAACGTAACTGGGAAGAGACACAATTATAAATGCTTCCTTTTGTAGTAAAACATAATTTGTTTTATAAACAAACTATACATTCGTTGTAATTGTATCTCATTTATCAAATAAAGATCTTTTGATATTAGGACAGCTATCCATTTTGAGAAAGGCCTTTTAAGTTTTAACGCTTTTAACATTACCTATTAAAATAACTGAATACTAAAGAGTAGCTATAAAACAGATGGAGTCGCAATAACCAACATCAATGCCTCCTACTTTCCAGTCGATCACTGATGCATGAGCATTATTATCGTGCAAGCTCCGAGCTTGTCGTTTGATAATTAACGGCATTATTCGAGGTAATGTGATTTCGATTACGGTGCGTCAAAAGGACTAGCCGGTTAATGACCGAATGTTTACGCACCACACACTATTTCATTAAGGCGGTTCAGATGTCAGGTGTCGTTGATGGTATTATCATCCTGAAGAGAAAGAGCCGGAAATCGATGGAGCGGTCACAACATCGCCAGCGTCATAAACGAAACGCAATGCCTCCTAAAAGTCGCACGCAGAAGCCGCTTCGAGTCAGTCTCGTCTGCAGGTGGATGGGCGCAGATCGCTGCTGACACCGGCCACACGACGTGTTTCAATTATGTTGTCCGGCCAGTCACCTGTGACCAGTATCTCCAGTGTCCGGCAGCTAACTTCAAGCCGAGGGCGACTTTGGATGGTACTAGCTTGGTGCCAGGTTATTTCTTCTGTCGTGACAGGTAAGAACTGCTGTTGTCCCCCATAAAAACGTGAATGCTGCCTTCGATTTGCACATTACATCCATCAAAATATGTTGATATCAATGTAGGTTAACAGCGTCAGTTATTTATGTGAGTATGTGTGATTACTGAATGGGATCCGTTGACTGTACGATACATTATGATAACGTAACGATAGAGTAGATTTCTCAGACGACATTGCTGAGGAAAAGCTTGAATGATAATAATAGAACCCTATTAATTCAAGAACGACGTACTCAACCTGTCACGTTGAGTTTGTGGCATGGCTACAGAACTCGTCGTGACGTAAAGCTTACAACTGTATTATTTATCGCGCTAGACGATTAAAATATTAAAGTTGAAGTCGACTGCAAAGTTGGCTTTGTTGTCAGGATACACAGCGTGTCGATGTTGACAGCACATTTACAAGTTTGTTCCGTGACTGTAATTTGGTAATAAATATACGTTGTGACAATTTTTCGCGTTGCAATAATACAACGCTCCTGTTCAGAATTGTGACAAGTGGCACACTTGTCTGATGACAATATTTCCTATTTCACACGCTAGTAAACAAATACAAACCCAACCAGATGAACTAAGTTTGTTAATAAAGGTATTTATTTTGATAATATATTGTTCTATTCCTTTTTTGTGGTTGATGTTTTCCCATGGTTGTACAAAGAATTTTTTTTAAAGACATCTCAGTACATGACAAGATCACACATCTTATTTCAAGCATATTCAATATACATTGTGATTTTCATACACCGCTGAGATTTGTAGAAATAATTGCAAGATGATTACTCGTAAACTAATTTAAGAGCGTATGATCAAGTGACAACAAGTCTTGTACCTGCTGGTGTTCCAGTGAGCTGCATAATTGCATATCGGTATTTCACTGAACTAGTCTACCGTCAGCTGACACGCGAGTAAGCAAGCAGTCTGGTAATGAGAATCCGTTGCCCAGGGGCACGGTGTGTATTCAAATATTATTTTACCTTGGGTTATCTGGTAACACGTAAGCTCTGTGCAGAGTGGACACAAAACTATATCTGGTTTTTATACATTTACACGACAGCTAATGGTATGTTCATAAATTGCGCGGTATCCAGTACGCAGAACTGCCAAAAGCGCTTTTCTTTCACCTTTTATTCTAGCACCGTGTAAACGTCTATGGGATGCATTCAGCCACGCTACAATTCTTTACGAAGGGTATCTATTCGTTCACAAATATCCACAGCACATAATGCGGTAGGTGGTCTGTTATTGTTCGGATTATATCGTAAAATTGGCTTATTAAAACGCAAAGAATAAATGACTCGGGCAGCCATATATATCGTATATACTGAGTTTGAGTATCTAGTGTAGGTGTACATTTTATTATAATAAGATATTTACTTATGTTCCCAGACTGTGAACAACTCAGAACTCAAAAATAAGAATACATTTATTTGACCTGTTTAGATACAGAGTGTGTCGAATAGGAGTTACCATACACATGTAAATAACAACACAATTAACATAATCTGATCGACATATTAAATATGTTTGAATGTTAATAATAAATCATTGTTTATGCATGTACGCATTTATATAATAATATTGATCTCCTCTCAATCAGTGTTGTTAAACAAAATTTTTAAGGCGTATTTCGTAATTAAGATCCCTCAGTTTTTGTATAATTTAATTGCTCTCCTCTGTACTCTTTCTAGCATATCTATGTCCTTCCTGCGATATGGCCTCCAGGCTTAAATACAATATTCTAAATGAGGCCTAACTATTGTTTTGTACAGCGGTATTATTAGCTCATTTTTCTTATACGTTGTGTTTCGCCTAATTAATCCAAGGATTTGATTTCCCTTTGAAGCTGCAATACCGCACTGCTCTGAAACCTTCATATCAGCACTAATGGTTAACCCTAAGTCCTTTTCGTTTATAGTAGTATTAGTACAGTACCCCCATTGTATATTGTACATATTCGTTCTGTGTGGAGGCATTTACATTTCCCAAAATTGAACATTTCCCATTTTTTTCAGACCATTTTATTTGTCAAGATCAGCTTGTAAATGCTGTCTATCACCACCACGTTTAATCCTTCTAAACAATTTTGTATTTTGTGTCTGTAAGGGGAATATGATTCCTTAACTTCAATCCAGAGTGATCTATTGGCTAGCTAAATGCCACTTCATTGAATATGTTCCATATATTTAAGTAGATTCAACTCCATGGCTATGTAGTCCAGTGCACGAGTAACAACGGCACGGGTTCAGCCCAGTGAAAATGAAAACTGAATGGCCATAGGCAAACGAACATGACAACTGAATGGCCTTAGCCCAGTGCATGTGAATACAGCATGGCCCAGGGAACATGATAAATGGATGGCAGTAACCCAATCAACAAGACAACGGAGAGGCCGTAGTCCAGTGAACCTGATAGTATGGAACGATATTAGGGCCATAATTCCACAATGCTACATTGTTGATTTCTGACTTTCGATTATCCTTTTACGCCGAGATTGTCGAATTCTGACTTTCGATTATCCCTTTACGCTGTCATTGTGCAAGATTTTTGTCAAATAATTAACTAGAATGGCGTTTGGTCAAATATTTCTCCAAAAGATTTTTTCCAAAAAATGTTCTCCAAAATATTTTCTCGAAACGAAGTTCTCCAAACGATAATCTGGCACAAATTGGACTCAGTGACCTAAGCTAAGCTAAGATGTGCTGCCCCCTAGCGAACTACACCAACTTGCAAATACTGAAGTATCCCTTGCAAGTCAGGCCTTGCTGTCAGTCACCAACGTCACGTCGTAGTGTACAGAAAACTTATATGAAGCATTTTTCACCCACATTATGACCTGTTTTATCAATGTTGGAGTTTAAAAGAACTCAAAGATGAACGGAAGAAACGAAGTGCCAAGCAGTCTGCCAGAAAACGCGAATTGAATGTCAGGTAGGTTGGTACTGTTTGTGAGCGATAATTCATGATGTTTCGAAAACTGTCAATACTAATATTTATTCGTACTATAACGTGTACAATTAATTGAATATTATTAACGATATAGCCGAGCATCGGAACCGTGTGCCTCAGCGTTAAATATTCGAGCATTGAACGGGCATGCGCCAGTCATCACGTGTTTGCTCTCGCTTCCGCTAAATATGGCAATAGAGCATAGCGTAGCTTTATTTGGGATCAACGTTGGCGATACGGAACATCCTTTGAAAATCACATTTTATAAACTAATTATTACCAATAATATATTAAGTTGTGCAATTAATTAGTTTGGCTGTCTAAAAAGTATTTTTATAATATTGAATGCTATTTGACATTTTAAAACCATGCCATGCTTGTCATCATGCAAACTGATTATTAAGTCATTTTGAACTTCTTTTGATATAGACAGAATGTATTGAACATTAGATTAAAGTTGTATTCTGACAACGTTCATCTTTTAAATACAAATTTCCAGTGAATCGTCATGCCCCATACAATACATAATTTTCATCAACTCCATATAAATTTTTGTTCACACAATATGTAATTCTAATATCCAAATTAAAATTACGTATGCATGTCATGCTTATTTTTTGCAAAAGCGTAATTTATCAAATAACATCAAATGCTAAAGTGATATATACGGTAGCAAATATACTCAAATAAATAAATATTGACATTATTGTTTAGGTTGTACATACACCTTAAACTTGTGTAACTCAGAATGCAACTTTAATCTATGACGAGTAGTTTTTAACATATGACTGATAATTAAAATATAACATTTCAAATGGAGCCTGTGACCTTAAGCCAGTGGCGTTTTAAAGGTTGAATTAATAGTTTCATTTGATATTTTAGAATTATTTTATTGTTAATTAAGATAGCCTAAAGTAAATATTAGATAGTCCTATTACTATTTATATGTAATGTATTTACATATATTTAAACTGGCTAATGGGTTTATAGTGTCAGTACTTAGACACTGATGCTATTCTGCAACTGTGATTGTATTTATAGCATTACTTGACATGTTCTTTCACATATCTGTATGCATTATTTCAATAAAATCTTCTTCTGGTGTTTCTACTCTGCTGTTGTCATAACTCATCATAACTAGTATATCATTATATGTAGAACACATAACAGAGGCGTACCCAGGATTGATATATTTGTGGGTTCCCAAATGGGTATCACAGTAACGGTGGATGTTGCATGCCATCATTCACTGTACACTGCCGTATAGTGGGGGGTTTCTGGGCAACGAGAAAACTCCCCTGGGCACGCACCCGCATAATAACATGAACAATAATAATGACTTCTTTATTTACATACATACATATTTTACAAAACTACTGTTGCCCACACATATAGGGCCTACATTAAAATAGTTCTGTATGTCCTTGCCAATACTTATGCTTTTCGTGTAATTATGATACCATAGTTTTATTCCGTTGATATTTTGTTGGCAATTATGTGCATGTATATGCTGTAATTAGACTACACTGCTTTGAGCAATTGCTTTTACAAATTACCATGGCTATAGGTGTACTAAAAGTATATTTTATTTATAATAATATGCTTTATTCGCAGACTCCACACAACATACAAATGCATTATTGCGTTCTATAGTTGTGATATTGGCAATAGTTACATATGGCCAGTAAGTAAAATATTGCTGCTACTTGAACCATCAATAAAAAATATAATTTAGAACTACAACTGGCATGTAAATCTATATGTCAAAAGTTCTAATACCAGGAACACAATAAGCAAATTACTGTAAATAAACATTTCAGTTGCACTATAATATCTGTCAAATCCTAACACCATTTGGAACATATTGTTGTAAGAGACATATTTTCTAATAGCATATATTTATGAAAATTACATCATAAAATAGTAAACAAAGTTTTGTTTATATCATTTGAACATGTTGCGTCGTGCAAATGATTGATGGCATTACCGAGATAATAATAGTATATATTCAATGTATATGTTCTAGTTGTCTCCAGCGCTTGGCAATGTTCTATTAACTGACTAGTCTGTATTATTGTGGTTACAATGTAATGGTCTTATGAGGTCTCATTCTTTATATGCTGGCATTGAGGGTGGTCACTACCAGGGTGCTTGTCGTCCCCAGTGGTTCTTTTACGTCCCAAATTGAGACGGGACCGACATTAATGTGATCACCGAGCCACGAGGGATACACAGTCCCCAATTTTGAGAGCCAGATTTTTACCACAAATATCATGCCTGCTCGGTCCAGGTTTCGAACTCCGAGCACTGGCATGCCAGGCGGATGTGCTAACCACTACACTAGCCACACTCTCTGTATAATTTGTTTCTGCTGTTGGGATAAATAAAATGCATCCTTACCTTACCTAAAGATGGAAGGGTGTGTTTCTATATTTCATAAAAACCTTGGAGTAACATACACTATCGAGAGGGATGCGGGGGTACCAGCCCAGTCTGATCAGTGTTTTCTTCTATATCATGAGCAGTCTTACTCCCAAACCACTATACTTTATCTTAGTCACATATTGAACATAAGTTGGGATAATGTCATTGTTTTTCATTTTATATTTTAATGAAGAGGAGCTCAGAATGAAACTGCCGCAGAATAACATGTATAGGGATCAGGGACGTACATGGTGGTATGCACCAACTACCCAAATTTACACTGGGGAGTCTAGAGGAATACTTATCCCAGTACGGAAAGAAGCTGGAGGAAAAGGGGAGGTCTCTACACAAAGAAAGGTGAGTTATCTTAACATTAAACTAAAAGGACTGTAGGATTAAAGATATATATGCGAATAACCACATGAGCTTAGTAGTTTGTACATCCCTGTCAAATATGATACTGGCTCGATGAAATAATAGTTTTCTTTGTCAATGGATACCAGCAAGTTTATTTGTAAATTTATGTCTTAAAATGTAAGAACAAACATTCGAAACATAACAATAAATTATTTAGGATCAGTATTCTGGAATACCCTGCCTCATAAACTTAGAATACTCCTGACCATTAACCAGTTTAAAAGAAACCTAACAGCTCCTTACTCGTGAATTATTATTGATATTACATTATATATGTGTCTGGGTAAATATATATAGGTGAAGCACAATACTGGGCCAAAAAAGAGGACTGGACAACAAAAACAAAAAGTCTTAGCTGCTAACCAAGATACATCTACACCTAAAATTAAAGAAGATAAGATATCTTTACTCACTGTTATGTGGCGCAATGCCAAGTGAAGTTGATGATCTAAAATATGAGAATGTGAAACCTTTCAGAAATAAAAAAATTGCTTGACTGATGTATGCTAGTACCTCATCAGAATCCAACCAAGACTTTTAAAATGTTAAGAATGATCAGAGCACTCTGGACGTGAAATGGTGGACACTGTAACTTACGAAATCCACGACATTGTCCACAACCACAATTTTTTTCAAACAACAATAAACCGGCAGGATGCGTTTTTTGTCTCTTCTTTCTTCATGGACCTAAGATACAGCACAAATGTTATTAACAGGAACTGTCCGCAAAGAAGCTGGTTATGAAATAAATATAGCGTAACTTACATGACACCAATTTGGCCTGGTATTGTTCGCCTCCACAATTTTTTTTTATATATTGTACATTGTTTTCTTCAGGTTATTGCGGTATATGCATACCACCACAGACAACACACAAGGAAAGTGGTTTGTGTCAGCTGTTGTGTGGGCAGAGATGAGGAAGTCTACCTCTTATAAAGTAGATGTGACCATGAACAATGATGCGGTGGTGTAAGAAGCACAATGTGAATGTGGTGCTGGGCAGGGTCCTACAGCTCACTGCAAGCATGTTGCAGCAATTCTGTTCAGCCTGACACTACTGTCAGACAGGAACTATCTTGACAGAAGTGACATGTACACAGGTAAGACGTTTAAAAAACACGTATTTTCTGCATTCAGTGTACTATGTACAAATATTGGGGCAACTGTCAATGCACAAAAAAATGGCATTTAGTTTATCCCAATTTTATACAAATAAGCTGGGTAGTTTCAAGAATGTGACATGCTCTTGTCAACATATCAGCAACAATAAATAAATGAAAGGGTTAAAATGCATATAAAATTCATAAATGTACACTTTGACTTGACCTGCAGGTCCTCCAGACGTTCCATCATGCTATACCTTTTAAATGAACTCCTATCAAGTCCAGCAGATTACATGCAATTCGTGGGAAAGACAATGCGGACCTTATATATGATCCTTGATCAGAGCAACTGCAGAACAACGACTCTACTCCAGACAGGTTCACTCTATTTGACGAAACAAATCTTATACAGCTTGTATTCCTTTTACAGACCAATTGAAAAATAGTTACTTGTCAAAACATGGGCATTAGTGCAGTCTCTGGCTTTATGTATAAAGCAAATAATACAATGTTGCTTATATCTCTACATTTACATATTTCAGGAAAGTCAACCAATGCCAGTGATGCAGCTGTTCCCTCCTGCCAATCCACATGCCCTTGCCAACGACCACAACTACTTGAAGTTAACTCCACAAGATCAGTACTTGAAAGATGAAATGGTTAGTTATTTCCATACTTTTCAATTCAATATACATACATGCATCTGTATTTATACAATGTGCTCCATTGAAACAATGCATACGGTTACAATAGAGTGCATTGGCTCAGTGACTAGAACGTTGGACTCTCAATCAAGAGAACCCGGGTTCGAATTCAGTGCTGCTGTGTTGAACCTTGGGCAAGTTCGTTCACTCTACGTTGCTCCAGTTCACTCAGCCGTATGAATGAGTACCTGGCTATAGACAGTGGTGGATATTTGTGTACAAATAGCCATTGTGCATTAATTGCGGCATGTCTGAAAGCTTCCCAGAGAAGTTGAGATGGTGCTCGATCAAACAAGTCTGCTAGGGAGTAAAGTGTAAAGTGCTTTGAGCAGTCATCAGGACTGGATACTGCGTTATTATATAAGAGATTACTTTTTATAAACATTACATTGTTACAGCACAGAGTCCAACTTACAAACCATTGTGCAATGCAGCTCTGAGCATTTCATTTGAAACTAAAATAAAACAAAATTAAAACTTGAAACAAAGAGGGGGTTTGTTGTATTGCAATTAATATCAGACTAACTGGTGATAATACAACTATATAGCTTTTTTAAAGCTGCAATATCAGTTCGATTTTTATGCTCCTCGCTTTTCTGACTAATTTCCCCAAAATCAAAGCTATCAATTATCCATTATAATATCCTAATTTATTGGTGCACTTGTGCTACTTCGTTTTGTTGAAATTAATAAACAAACTGCGAACTATTTTGAATTTGGTTTTGAGTTGAAGGAGTCGAAACTAGCAACACTTACTTGGACATGCATCTGGAAGTGGAAACTTCACATAATAATATCATGTTCGCGAATTTGGGCGAGACTGACCTCTGACCCTCAAGATTGGTGCCTTGATCAAGCCATTTTTGTTGATAGTACAGTGTTCACAAGTGTTTATACAACACGTTCTTATTTTATGGCATTTACGCCGGCGATGGGATGTTCCCGGACATATGCCACCGACTCAGCAAAAAAGGACCAAATTACGCAGACAACGACAGACAGTCAGTATTCGCGTCAGATGGTTTATTTAGGGAAAAACAGTATGGATTTGTGGAACAACATAACTCACAAAAGAAAGAGCTGGAGTAAGACTAAGAACAGATGCTGCGTTCGCAAAACTTCTTCTAGAGAAGTTAGTAATTTCAAAGTAGTCAGCTTGAGCCACGCATATTTATTCGTATGAATATAATATTATGTTGCTTATTATGTTCACAAAACCACCACCCCTCAATACTGTCAAAATGTCCATAACAATAGCATGTAGGCCTTCGTAACATATATCGATAGATGTGAGAGAGCAGAGAAGTACCGTTACAATACAAAGAAATGCAGCCCATGTTTTGTTAAGTTACAAATCCTCTTATACATGTAAATTATAGAAGTTCTGTTTTAGTTGTTTTTTATTTTGGTCTTTCAATTTATCAATAACATGCATTTGGTAATTTATACTTCTACATTCATACCTTTTGTAGAAAAAATTTGTAAATGTTGTTTTCCGTTTCATTTAATTAATTCACTTCATCTCACTTTGCGCGATTCAATTTAAATACAGTTAGGGTTGACAGCTAAGTTTCTGACAGGACAGTTTACAAATTGTTTGCACGTTGATGACACTGAAGCCACAGAGGCTTCGCTTCAAGGAACATACTTTCCCAGTCAGAAACCTCTAGTTAATAACCACAGTTGCAAGTAGTTGGAAGGCCGTAATAATTTTTTTTTTTTAAATCAAGCCAGGAAATCCATAATATAATGCCTTTGTTGCTCTCATAAGAGACACAACGAATTGCTTCTAAAGACTTACAGTGACTCAGCCAGCCTTTAGACAAGTGTAGCCAGCTTCCAGTGGCACCTTGCAGTCCAGCTAAAGAACAAAGGGGATATTGATCATTGAACAATAACAGGTGGTAATCCACCCTCTGAGTAAACAGTAGAACTTTGTGGATACTGCCAGGGGTTCACCCACTGCCAGCCAAATGTCCTCCTCATTAATTAGCAGTGTTAGATGAATGACACATTGAGACCACAACTAAGGCATTGGGTATTTTGCATGGTTTACTATTGAATTCATAAAACTTTGTTTTGTTGAACTGTCAGTGAAAAATTGCAAAACTTTTTATTTATTTTATATTTTTTGAATAAAATTAGTTTGACTTTATTTCCTGTAACCTTCTTTCCAGCCCATCTGTGTTCTACCTGTACTTAGTTAATAAGTTGACACTTGTAAATTGTCTAGTTGTTTGTTATGTACTACACTTTTACAATATATATACAATAATAACTTTGCCACTCTCATATCATTGTAATTGTTTCACAACTGGGCAAATGACCTTTTCACTCGTGAGTGCTGGGCAAATGACATTTGGGCAACATATGTTTACCTGTTAATGAAATTAAAAAGTTTACAAGTTACATACCACACACATATGTAATATTATATATATATTGACGGGTAGTAGTGCTGTCAAACCATGTTAATTTTCACAAATAATCTGACTCATTCCATATTCCAATTCACGACTTTGTTCGACAGCTTCAACACAAAGGCGCGAACTACCTCAACATCACTGCAGCCGTCACATATGACAAGATCTGTGTTGGCTCTATCGAGCGTCAGTGTTCGTAGCAAAGGCAGCTCAGGTGTCCAGTCACTTCCTGAGGCTGGATGCAGCTCAGGACAGTTAGAACAAACGTAAGTATTAAGTGATGCTGCTATGCAAACGTTATATATTAAAGCCCTGCGCGGGCTGGAAATTTGAGCCCGCATCTGCCCCGCAACTATGTAATTTGACCCGCAGCCCGCCCCGCGTATTACAACTCAGCCCGCCCCGCATATTTTGTCACATCCTAGCCCGCAGCCCGCCCCACCCCACAGTAAGTTGGCCCGCAACCCGCCCCGCAGTAATTAGTCAAAAGTCAGCCCGCACCCGCCCAGCAGCCCACAAAAGATAACATGGAATCATTAAAAATATATCATCTTTATTAATCATTGTTGTTTACAATATTAACAAATGCAAGGCGCTGGGTGACAACCATGTCGTACTTGGAATTCCATCTCTAAGACAAATAGAACCATTGTCATTATAATGTAAATGCCCGAAGGTGATAAGCAGACCTGGGGCAAAGTAAAGGTACGAGTACAAATTTTAACGTATTTTAAAATTATTAATTAATCTAATTGATATAATTCAGCACAAGTGAATATGCGATGGCACACTGCTGGCATTCATTTCAGTGGCATCCTATGATCTTATAATCTATTTGCCATTGTACTGCATGAACATGAGTTGTTCAAAGGGTGAGTCTGGTGCACAAAGGCAGTGTTACAATTTGCCATCTGCTGATATTAGAAGTTTGCAATTTATATTTTCTGATCGTAGACTACTGATTGTTGAGAGGATTTTTACATGTCCATATAACAGGCTCAAAATCCCCTCTGGACCAGACTACTGGCACCGGATAATACTAGTGTAGAAGGCAGTTTGACTTGAGCCATCTGACTTCTACAGAGGAAGACTGACAGTTCTTGTTCTTAGCAGTTAGCACTGTCAGCCAGTGCCAAGTGGCAGAGTCTCCTGTCTCCACACATCAAAGGCATTTCCTGTCTAATTAGTGGGGTAACTGCTCTTTATGGACATCCTGGTGGCTTAATTACACAAACAGATTGATGGCCTGAACTTATACTTCCATCTGGAAGAAGCCACTAATCACACCTGACTGAAGCTGGCAAGGCAGGCCAGCACATGTTATCATAACACTGTTTAAACACAAACGAAAAGGCAATCTGGTAATCCCCTATTAACTAGCTCAAAGAATGTCCCACCTTTGAGTAACTGGTGACCATTAATGAGTTACAAAAATCAGCCCACAGTAGCCCACATGTAGAAATTACTAGCCAGCAGACCGCCCCGCCTACATTGAAACTTAACCCGCACCGCACTGCAACAACAACAAATCCAGCCCGCGGGCTGCGGGCCAAAACCCGCCCCGCGCAGGGCTTTAATATATATAAATCATAGCATAATAATTGGAAGATATGCAAACATATGTGATTGGGTTTAACAATTATGTTTTATTCTGACTAATCTTAGGGTAGTTACACCATCTTTGGTTGATAAGGCTTTTGTGAAACTTTCAATTGCATTATACATTTAATTTGCAGTTAAATTGTTTAACTTAATGGTCTATTTATTTAATTTGGAATATTTATGTTGCAAACATAAATTCGTATATACAGTGCAAGTATATTCCATTAGCACCCCCCCCCCCCGTCTTCCGATATCACCACTCCAGCCAAGCGGCTGAAGTTATAGTTATGGTGGCTCAGTAGCGCCAAAATTTAGACTACACCATTTGGTTCGGCCAGGCTCAATTTCTGGATCCACCCCTGTATGTGAATGTGTTGTTTGTCTGCATGAGGATTTTGCAGTAATGGGTGTCCTCGTTAAATTGCATATTGTTGTTAGAAATGCATGTGAATTAAAGTAAAGACAATGTAAAGTACAAACATTTTATTGAAACTATTTGATAAGATTGGCTACAAAATTATGAAAAGCACAATACAACTACAGGTACAATCACTGCACTCGATGTGTATAATGTAATAATTTGTAATATCACATACACATCACATGCACATAATATGCAAAGCAACAATAGAAACAAAAATTAGGAAGAGGTTGAAAAAATGTCAGGTACATATAAAAAACAAACAGTTATTTTTATTATGATTCTTTGTTGCAAAAAAACAACACTAGTTAGTACATGTGATATCAAATGCTAGTTGTAGTTTATACATGCCTTATATGTTTACAACTGACAAAACAAAATTAGTGACTAAACAATGATGTGTATTTAACCAAAAAAATTAATACCCATAAAATGTAAACCAATGAGAAAAAATTACTTACAAAGATGTTTCGTTGAACTTAAAATAGTGACTGGACTAGACAGGGTCATCCCTATGTGACTGAGAATTACATATACAATCACTACATGCTACATTGCTCCAGTTTACTCAGCTGTATGAAGAGTACCTGCTACAGACAGTGGTGGATAGTCTTCGCATATTAATTTCAGCTTAATGCTTCCCAAGTCAAGATGGTGTTTTCGATTTAACAGGTCTGCTAGGGAGCCAGTAAAGTGCTTTGAGCAATCCTGAGGACTGGATAGTATACAATATCAAAACTAACCTTACTCAAGTGTTGTTTAATTATCATGAGAAATGAAAATGTAATGTAAATTATTTGTGAAAACATAAAACAGTGATAAAAAAGAATAATTTAGAAAGATGATACATGGCATGAAAAATATATAACAGTCCTCATGATTCATAGATAATTTAAACAAGTAAAATGCTGCTGTCAGTGTATCAACAGACTGTTGCTGAAAAATGTAAAAAGGCTTTCAATACCATTACTTCATCACAAACTTGTGTTGTACATAACAAGTGCCTGGTGTATGTTGCAAGAACTCAGCTGGCTGCCACTGACTATCAGCAACACAAAGACAATGAAACCCTACCACTGTAACCATACTGGATAATTCATGTATTTTTTCATGGACACTGGTAAAAGTTATAGTTGAATTGAATAAAAATACCTTGTATTATTGACTTTTGATAAATGTGTCGTCACATATAAAAATATCATACATGTCAGAGCCATACTAATTGTCACTTTTTCTCCGGTATAGGTAGATGCAGATGTACAGCAAAAAGTCAGGAAGCTGGTATGCAGTACTATCAAAGATAACGATGTAGTTCACCGAAGAATGCTCGACACTGAACCTCTCTCACAGCGTTGAAAGTTGTTGCCCGAAGACTCATGCCATAACTGCCAGACCCTGGCACCCACCGTTCCTTCACCAATTGCAGAGCTAATCAGGCGTCACTTCATTCTTATGTCGAGCAACCTGCATTCTACATTGGTTTCCAGTCAGTCAAGCTAACTGACTGATCTGGAAGCCAGTGTAACCCCTTGGCACTGGGGGATCTGTCATGGATGCAACTCACGACACAATTGGGATCACTCGGTGGACATTCACATGACAAACTGTTAATATGCAGCATATTGCATGGCTGTAGAATCTTGTCCGAGATCCTGGACATACAACTGCCCAGTATGCCATATTAACTTGGAGAGCTAGTAATACTAAGCACATTAGTTCAATCTCCTGTAAAGAAAAGCATATATTCAGTAAACAAAAACAGGCATCATAGTAGTGTTGGGAGGAAATAATTATGGAGTTGTTCATTGTCATAATCAGTAAATATAAAATCATGTTTCATGTATGATCTGCAGCATTTCACAAGAAAAAAGGCAGCAAGAAATGTTATACTACAGCTGCATCTATACATGTTGATATCTTACTTCTTAGGAACAGTCAGTGTTTACCGGGTGGAGAAAGGGGGTGGGTTGATACAGCATGCAGACATTAGTGGATTATGCTATTTTTCAAAACGGTGACAAATTTTAACTATTTTTCTTTACTAGGTGTTCATTGTCATTACAGCAATTTTAAATTGTTCAATTTCATTACAATGACGCTTGATTTTAGTCAATATTATAGACTGATTTTTTTATTCTGCTAATCAGTAAAGTGCATTTATATTTTTTGTTTTTGTTTTCAGTATATAAATTCATGTAACTGTCCGCCATGTATAACTGCTACACATATCCATGTTGTTTGACATTTTAAGCCTGAGGTTTAATGGTCAAGGTGAATGTTGGAAATGACAAAATGAGGTGTATTTTCTAACAGTGTATTTTCCTCGTCAAGTATTCAAAGGTTCATAATATGTCTACCTTCTTCAAGAATGAATAATTTATTTTATCAATTTATTTTAGGGTCATCGCCATATGCTAAATACTTTTTAAAGGTGTATTAATATGTCTTTGTTGATACACTGGGTATAATATACAAGTGCAGAAGTCAACCTAGTTTTTCATGTCCAAGATGTTATTAAAATGTGTATGAAAACAAATGTATATTTAAATGTGCACATTAAAATATTGGTGTCCTGTAACTTACGCTATTATTTACTCCATAACAAGCTTCTTTGTGGACAGTTCCTGTTGATAACATTTGTCCTGTACCTTAGGCCCATGAAGAAAGAAGAGACCAAAAAAATGCATCCTGCCTGTTTACTGTTGTTTAAAAAAAGTGTGGTTGTGGACAATGTGGTGGATAACGTAAGTTACAGTGTCCACCATTTCACGTCCAGAGTGCTCTGATTATTCTTAACATTTTAAAAGTCTTGGTTTCTGATGAGGTACTAGCATACATCAGTCAAGCAAATTTTGATTTCTGAAGTGTTTCACATTCTCATAATTTCATACCATGTAACTTACATCATGAACTTCACTTGGCATTGCGCCACATAACAGTGAGTAAATATATCTTATTTTCTTTAATTTTAGGTGTAGATGAATTTTGGTTACTGTCTAAGACATTGTTTTTGCTGTCCAGTCCTCTTTTGGCCCAGTATTGTGCTTCACCTATATATATTTACCCAGACACATATATAATGTAATATAAATAATAATTCACGAGTAAGGAGCTGTTAGGTTTCTTTTAAACTGGTTAATGGTCAGGAGTATTCTAAGTTTATGAAGTAGGGTATTCCAGAATACTGGTCCTGAATAATTTATTGTTAGGTTTCGAATGTTTGTTCTTACATTTAACACATAAATTTGCCAAACCTCTTTCAAATAAGCCTGCTGGTATCCATTGACAAAGAAAACTATTATTTCATCAAGGCAGTATCATATCATACTGGCATGCCAGTGCTCTGAGTTCGAAACCTGGACCGAGCAGGCATGATATTTGGTGTAAAAATCTGGCTCTCAAAATTGGGGACTGTGTATCCCTCGTGACTCGGTAATGTCGGTCCCATCTCAATTTGGGACGTAAAAGAACCACTGAGGACGACAAGCACCCTGGTAGTGACCACCCTCAGTGCCAGCATATAAAGAATGAGACCTCATAAGGCCATTACATTGTAACCACAATAATACAGACTAGTCAGTTAATAGAACATTGCCAAGCGCTGGAGACAACTAGAACTACAAAATATGAAAACAAATACTAAGATACAAATTTTACAATAACAATTTACATAATGTCAACAAAATATAAAACAAATCACTGTGTGATGGGAGACTCCACACTATTATTATTTTTAAAGTTTAATAATAGGACATTGTTACGTAGCCGAGCATCAGAACCGTGTGTGCCAGTGATAAATGTCTGAGCACTAAACGCGCATGCGCCTATTGTGGCTTCTTTCCAGTGCACGGACGTGGAGCAGCAAGCCGAGCATCGGAACCGCGTATGTCAATGATAAAGGTCCGAGCACTCAACACGCATACGTGTGCATGTTGTGGTGCTCGGACATAGCGCATCGGAACTGTGTTCATCGGTGTTATAGCTGGTCCGAGCACATTCCCGACCGCGCTGCGTTTCAGTTCTCCCTTTGTCTCGGATTCATTACTTATCGTACTGCTTACTAAAATAGGTCTACTAACATATACATTGAATATATACTATAATTATCTAGGTAATGCTGCCAGTCATTTGCCCGATGCAACATGATTATAAGAACATTTACGTGTTCAAATGATATAAACAAAACTTTGTTTACTATTTTATGATGGAGTTTTCATAAATATATGCTATTAGAAAATGTGTCTCTTACAACAATATGTTCCAAATGGTGTTAGGATTTGACAGATATTATAGTGCTACTGAAATGTTTATTTACAGTAATCTGCTTATTGTGTTCCTGGTATTATAACTTTTGACATATAGATTTACATGCCGGTTATAGTTCTAAATTATATTTTTATTGATGGTTCAAGTAGCAGCAATATTTTACTTACTGGCCATATGTAACTATTGCCAATATCGAACACTAATGCATTTGTATGTTGTGTGGAGTCTGCGAATAAAGCATATTATTATAAATAAAATATACTTTTAGTACACCTATAGCCATAGTAATTTGTAAAAGCAATTGCTCAAAGCAATGTAGTCTAATTACAGCATATACATGCACATAATTGCCAACAAAATATAAACGGAATAAACCTATGGTATCATAATTACACGAAAAGCATAAGTATTGGCAAGGACATACAGAACTATTTTAATGTAGGCCCTATATGTGTGGGCAACAGTAGTTTTGTAAAATATGTATGTATGTAAATAAAGAAGTCATTATTATTATTGTTCATGTTATTATGCGGGTGCGTGCCCAGGGGAGTTTTCTCATTGCCCAGAAACCCCCCAAGAAATCCCACACTATACGGCAGTGTACAGTGAATGATGGCATGCAACATCCACCGTTACTGTGATACCCATTTGGGAACCCACAAATATATCTATCCTGGGTACGCCTCTGTTATATGTTCTACATATAATGATATACTAGTTATGATGAATTATGACAACAGCAGAGTAGAAACACCAGAAGACGATTTTATTGAAATAATGCATACAGATGTGTGAAAGAACATGTCAAGTAATGCTATAAATACAATCACAGTTGCATAATAGCATCAGTGTCTAAGTACTGACACTATAAACCCATTAGCCAGTTTAAATATATGTAAATACATTACATATAAATAGTAATAGGACTATCTAATATTTACTTTAGGCTATCTTAATTAACAATAACATAATTATAAAATATCAAATGAAAATATTAATTCAATCTTTAAAACGCCACTGGCTTAAGATCACAGGCTCCATTTGAAATGTTATATTTTAATTATCAGTCATGTTAAAAACTACTCGTCATAGATTAAAGTTGCATTCTGAGTTACACAACCATGTTTAAGGTGTATGTACAACCTAAACAATAATGTTAATATATACTTATTTGAGTATACTTGCTTCCGTATATGTCACTTTGGCATTTGATGTTATTTGATAAATTACGCTTTTGCAAAAAATAAACATGACATGCATACGTAATTTTAATTTGGATCTTAGAATTACATATTGTGTGAACGAAAATTTATATGGAGTTGAAACTAATTAATTGCACAACTTAATATATTATTGGTCATAATTAGTTTATAAAATGTGATTTTCAAAGGATATTCCGTATCGCCAACGTTGATCCCAAATAAAACTACGCCATGCTCAATTGCCATATTTAGGGGAAGCGAGAGCAAACACGTGATGACTGGCGCATGCCCGTTCAATGCTCGGATCTTTAACGCTGAGGCACACGGTTCCGATGCTCGGCTACGCAACCACTTCGTTAATAATATTCAATTAATTGTACACGTTATAGTACGAATAAATATTAGTATTGACAGTTTTCGAAACATCATGAATTATCGCTCACACACTGTACTAACCTACCTGACAATCAATTCGCGTTTTCTGGCAGACTGCTTGGCACTTCGTTTCTTCCGTTCATCTTTGAGTTCTTTTAAACTCCAACATTGATAAAACAGGTCATAACGTGGGTGAAAAATGCTTGATATAAGTATTCTGTACACTACGACGTGACGTTGGTGACTGACAGCAAGGCCTGACCAAAGCAATTATACAATTGCTTTGGCCTGACTTGCAAGGGATACTTCAGTATTTGCAAGTTGGTGTAGTTCGCTAGGGGGCAGCACATCTTAGCTTAGCTTAGGTCACTGAGTCCAATTTGTGCCAGATAATCGTTTGGAGAACTTCGTTTCGAGAAAATATTTTGGAGAAAATCTTTTGGAGAAATATTTGACCAAACGCCATTCTAGTGAATTATTTGACAAAAATCTTGCACAATGACAGCGTAAAGGGATAATCGAAAGTCAGAATTCGACAATCTCGGCGTAAATGGATAATCGAAAGTCAGAAATCAACAATGTAGCATTGTGGAATTATGGCCCTAATATCGTTCCATAGATAAGTGGATGGCAGTAACAATACAACGAAGTAGCCGTAGCCCAGTGAACATGATAAGTGGATGGCAGTAACAAAACAACGGAGTAGCCGTAGCCCAGTGAACATGATAAGTGGATGGCAGTAACAAAACAACGGAGTAGCCGTAGCCCAGTGAACATGATAAGTGGATGGCAGTAACAATACAACGAAGTAGCCGTAGCCCAGTGAACATGATAAGTGGATGGCAGTAACAATACAACGAAGTAGCCGTAGCCCAGTGAACATGATAATGGAATGTTGTAGCCAAGTGAACGTTGTTATTCTCACTTTTCCCGGTGTGCGCTGATCCCAATACTGTTTCTTGTTTTTTCGACAAATAAATGGACATAATCCAGAGACTATGACGAGTGAATGGTCATTGCCCAGTGGACATGAAATCGGCATGGCTTCAGCCCAAAGAATACGATAACTGAATGACAGTAGCCCAGTGCACATGGAAACGGCATGGGTTTAGTCCAGTGAGCAAGACAACTGAATGGAAATAGCCCATAACATATGATTGGACGTAGCACACTAATCAGGACAACAGAATGGCTTTAGCCCAGTGCAAGTAAAACGCATAGCTTCAGCCCAGTGAACATGATAACTGAATGGCCGTAGCCTAGTAAACAGGACAAAAGGAATTGTCTTAGCCCAGTGCACGTGAAAACAGTATGGGTTTATCCAAGTGAACAAGATAACTGAATGACCATAGCCCAGTGAAAAGGACAACTACTTGGACATAGCCAGATGAACAAGATAACTGAATGGCCATAGCCCAGTGGACTAGATAACGGAATGGCCTTAGCCCAGTGCATTTGAAAACGGCGCGTGCAAATCTCCATAAATCGTACTGATTATGAGAAGTTGACCCATATATGTAGCCATTTTAAGCAGATAGGTAACCCCATGCCTTAATTAAGTCTCAGACAATGTTTATTTTCAAACAAATACATTCTCAGACTGCTATTGATGACGATATACCTACAATCATAGGTACAATAAAATGCAGTGATTGATGCCAAACTAGAAAATTCAGTGAACAATAGCAAACAAGAATTGCACCAAACATTGACATAACAAACCATGTATCACCAGAGGCTGGGCAACATAGTAATATTACATTCAACATTATATCCGCTTTAGCACGATGTCAGCATTTCTCTTTGCCAAGATGACTACACTCAGACCGACGGTGTTTTAACATGATATTCCTTTCGGTAAGATGTATGCATTCTGACCGCCAGTTTCTCAATATTATAACCAGTTAGGTAAGATATTGACTTTTCGACCGCTGGATCCGTAACACCATGAACGATCAGTGCCGGATTAACAATGCAAGAGTGTAAGTTCTTATGTAGCGCAGTATCCAGTCCTCAGGACTGCTTAAAGCGGTTTACACTTTACTCACTGGCAGACCTGTTCAATCGAACACCATCTCGACTTCTCTGTGAAGAATTCAGCTACGCTGCAATTAATACGCGGAGACTATTCGTACACAAATATCCACCACTGTCTATAGCCAGGTACTCATTCATACAGCTGAGTAAACTGAAGCAATGTAGTATAAACGAACTTGCCCATGGTTCGACACCGCCGCACAGGATTCGAACCCGCATTCTCTCAGTCGTGAGTCCGGAGCTCTTTTCGCTGCGCTACTGCGCTCCGTATCTGTCAAGATTAATGCGACGCATGATGTCCCATTCCGTTCCAGGCAAAGTCAAATGGACGAGTCTGCCCTGGTCACTGTAGATCGGTGCACATCATTGACCATTCTGAACTCTTTAACAATACCCCCTCCATCTTCCGATGTGTTGACTGAGAGCGATAGCGAGACAGCGGAGTGTTGCTGAAACTCTGGCAAAAATCTTCATCGTGACTGGTTCAACAAGATACCGGTATTCTGACCGCCGGTTGTAAAACGTTATGTCACAATGTGTGTGTGATAAAACGGTCGATGCTAGTTGAAGCCGCATAAAATTATTACACATTTGTGAAATATCATATTTCCTTACCGCACATGCATATGTACAAACACATGCACACGCGCACGCACACGCAAGCACGAATTCACATACTCACGCGCGCAAACACGTCACATACACGAAAACACACGCACACACGCAGGAACACGCACACAGACATGCACGCAGGCACGCACTACCACGTACACGTGCCACCCCATAACCCACTCACCCAATACCCTAAAGATGCAAGCATTCAGACAGTCGGTTGCATAATGTCATCACTCCAACGATAAATTGACTTAACTTGATGACAAGTACGGAAAGATGCAAGCATTCAGAAAACCGGCTGCATAATATCATCACTCCAACGATAAATTCGAGTTAAAGATAACTTGATACAATATGTTGGATGCGTTGTGATGACTCCGGCTTTGATAATCATTGGAGACGGTAACTTTTCAGTTTTGTTACGCTGATCCGATGACTATGAATGCCGCCAAGACAAGCTTCAGTCTGTTGTATCATTAGATTAATGTTATACTGTGTGGGATCGACTGACAGCTGGATTAATGTATCATACTCACAGCAGTTCTAATCGAAGCCGTTTTCGAAATGATATATGACGTAGGTAAAGTACAAATATAGATAACAGCATCGGGCCAAAGACAGATCCTCGAAGGATGCCATACATCAAATGCATAGTAACTGATATTTCGTTTTCAATGCGCACATAGCAGATTCTCTAACGTCATTGGGAGGGAAACCAATCAAGCACGGTGCCGTTGATCCCTGAACAGCTATTCAGACTTGTAAAAATATATGCGATGGTCTACCATGTCAACAGCTGCATACAGGCGTTGCAGCACCAATATAAAGTTGCCCTGGTTTACAACCTGCAGAAAATCGCTGTGAACCATGTGAACTACAAATTCTATACTGTGGTGTACGAGATAAACTGACGGTCTTCTCTTGGGTCATGACCTTGGCGTGGTGAAAGCTTAAATATGAAGTATTACATGCCGAATATTGTAATTCCGCTAGGGATGACGCACACTTTGAGGTGAGGTGCCTGATTAACAGCGATCCAGCCACAATGGCCGATCAGGTGGAAGAGGATACACTTGGTTTGTTATTTAATATATTACACGGTATGTGTTTAGATAAATAATGTCCAAAATACAAATTTTGTAAATACGGCTTATTGCGCAAGATGTTTGTAGCTTCCGCGGATAATAATTTCCATGAGATTGCCATAGTCATGCGAATGCACGTCGCGTTCGCCAACGCATTAGTAGGCATATCCCGACTTTTCTATGACTTTATATACACTAAGACGTTATATACACTAAGACGTCGAGAACATATTTCACTATTTAATAATTCCCCGACCTATGCAAAGCACAGCCGATTTATAGATATTATAATCGCATTGGTAAACAAAGGTATTATAAGCATCGCTTGTCGTCGTTTGAAAGACTTCGAATGCGACAGTATGATGTCTCTTCATGGAACGTAGGTTCAACCACAGTCAAGTTGGGAGCGGTTGATGGCGGTAGAGCGCCGGACTGTCGATCGAAGGGACGGTAGTTCCATTCCACCTGTTGCTGTTTCGAAACTTAGGCAATTTCGTTCACTTCACGGTGCCTATAAAAAGATCCCACACGGGGGGTAAATGTGTAACCTGTCGTGGACTCACAGAGTGGTGGCGTCTATCTCTTACCCACTGGATGTTGCTCCCAGCGGCCGGAGCTGCTTCCCGGTCGGGCGTGTGAGAGACGCCGAGCAGGCGTATATAGACATGCAGTGTAATACACGGTATCATTGTACCCACTGTGTTTTATGTGAATGTATTTACACAACCAGAGTCAAAACTGTGTCAGAAAATCATCGGTATACAAAGTTATTATCATCGGTACCTCAACGTTGTGACAGTTTCTGCAAAATGTCGGCATTCCGATTGCCGGTTTTCCTATATTACGGTTGGTCGGTGACACATCGACATTACGACAGCTAGTTGCCTGCCATTACAGTTGGTCGGTGTTACGTCGGCGTTACGACAGCTAGTTGCCTGCTATTACAGTTGGTCGGTGATACGTCGGCGTTACGACAGGTAGTTGCCTGCTATTACAGTTGGTCGGTGATACGTCGGCGTTACGACAGCTAGTTGCCTGCTATTACAGTTGGTCGGTGATACGTCGGCGTTACGACAGCTAGTTGCCTGCTATTACAGTTGGTCGGTGATACGTCGGCATTACGACAGCTAGTTGCCTGATATTACAGTTGGTCGGTGATACGTCGGCGTTACGACAGCTAGTTGCCTGCTATTACAGTTGGTCGGTGATACGTCGGTATTACGACAGCTAGTTGTCTGATATTACAGGCAATCGGCATTCCGATCGCCGATTGTCCAATATTATCGTTTCTTCGGCAATAATTCAGCCTTCCGACCGTCGGTTAATTGTTCAGTTTGGTCGCTTCTGCAAGATGACGACATTATCACTCGTATGAGGTGACTTTGCCATTCTGAGAGAGAATTCCCTAATATCAACGCTGGATCAGTGACCCGGATGGTTGCACAGGATCGTGGTCGCTTCTTTAAAGGAAATAAAAACAAGGCATTAGCTAAAATCCGTTTTCCATGTGTACAGAAAGTTTAATATTGCATGTAACATTCGAGAACATTTAAAAAATACAGAAAAATACATTTGTAGCATAAATTCGATTTTAAACCCGTCTGTGTAGCGATTCCCGCGGAAAATAAAAATTTAATGAGCTAGGCGATCACGTGGTATCTTAACGTCACACATGACTCACACTCGCAGCAGGCCGACCCTTTCTATGCATTCAGAGCATGTTTACATGGATAATGTTGGGGTCGAAACGAGCGTCAGAATGAGTTGTTATGCAATAATCCGATGTAATACAAACACTAGTCATCATAGAAAAACAAGCGGTTATCTTACGGTTCCACATGAATTCAATTTTATTCAAAACAATGAATGCAAATGAGCCTACAAATCGACTAGATTTCGCCGAGCTTGGCCCTGGGCTCGTTTTCATAATAATTATATCGAATGCAACCAACGGGAGATAATGTACACCAATATACATACATAGCAAACATATATCGTATCCAGCTACAGAAAGTAACGTGTAAAATCTCATAATATCACTAGAATATCGATATATGAAGGAGGAGTTGTACAATTTATCATAACAACTGAAATCAGTCAGCGAATTGCTGTCGGCCTTAATAGCTTAGTTGGTAAACGCGTTGGTTCCTTTGCGTCTGTTTTACAATCGGGCGACGCAGGTTCAATCCTGACAGCATGCAAACTATTTATTTTCTTTACACTTTTGTTGTTGTTGTTTTCACGAAGTAATACAAACCAAATCATTTAGTATACTATGATGCACTGTTTGTAAATATTTTTGTAGTAATTATTTATTCGCCACAAAAATGAAAATATGGTCATTATATAATGAAACCATATTTTTGTGGCAAATAAATAATTACTACAAAATTAAAATTATTTATATTATTGGTGTACATTATCTCCCGTTGGTTGCATTCGATATAATTATTCTGAAAACGAGCCCAAGCTCGGCGAAATCTAGTCGACATGTAGGCCCATTCGCATAGGTTGTTTTGAATAAAATTGGATTCATGTGGAACCGTAAGATAACTGCTTGTTCCTCTATGATGACTAGTGTTTGTATTACGTCGGAACATTGCACAATAACTCATTCTGACGCTCGTTTCGACCCAAAAGCTATACTTGTAAACATGCTCTGAATGCATGGAAAGGGTCGGCCTGATGCGAGTTTGAGTCATAAGTGACGTCACATCTCGGCATCCCGAAAAGCGCGCCAAAAATATGCATATTCGAAAATGTCCGGATGTACAGCATAAAACGTGGAATTTCTAATTCATTGAATTTTTTTGATTTTTTTTGCTTGGTGGACGTGGAAATAGATAGCAGGATGTAATATAACATAAATTCAAGCAATAGACGTTTTTATTCCCTTTAAGGGTCAGTATTATGAGGGTAAGTCGTACTACTTTATCGCTCGTCTGGCAAGAGGTCAGAAATTCGTACGCCGTCCTATAATGTAGCTACTTCGGAGAGACGTCAACACTGTGATGTTAAAAAGTGTTACTCAACATTTTTTGTGTCTATGTATTAATCGACAAAAACCTGAAGGTCATTACGCCAATATGTGCCTACCCAGTCTAGGAATAACATGTCTCCCGTGACTGCAGACACAACTGTTTCAAATAATCCATTCCAGATCTTTACAGTTCTGCATAAACAAAACACCGCTACAGGCGTAAATCTGTGTCTTGGCCGGCAGCTGAATAAATCTTTCACTGTGGTCACGAGTTTAGTTAATTGAGTGAACAAGGTGGCGTGACAAAGGACGATCTGTCTCATCGTGTAATGATTTATAGAATATTACTAGACTCTCTGCGGTGCTCTAAGGACTTCCAGTTAAGTTCCTTTATCATCACCGCGACGCTATTTCCGGCTTGTCTATAGCTAGGTACTCATTCATACAGCTGAGTGAACTGAAGCAATGTAGAGTAAACGAACTTGCCCAAGGTTCGACACCGCCGCACAGGATTCGAACCCGCGTTCTCTCAGTCGAGAGTCCAGAGCTCTTACCGCTGCGTTACTGCGCCCCACATGCGCCCAGTTTAGGTATAAAATGTCTCCCGTGTTTGCAGACACAACTGTTTCAGATAGTCCATTCCATTACAGTTCTGCTTTAACAAAAAACCGTTGCAGGTATAAATCTGTATCTTGGCCGGCAGCTGAATAAATATTTCATTGTGGTCACGAGTTTGGTTAATTGAGTGAACAAGGTGGCGTGACAAAGGAAGATCTGTTTCACCGTGTAATGATTTATAGAATATTACTAGACTCTCTGCGGTGCTTTAGGGACAATCACTTAAGTTCTTTCATCATCACCGCAACGTTTTGTTTCCGGCTGTGTTTATTCTTCATAAATGGTCGCCGCTCGCCGCTGTACGTTCTCGAATTATCTCATATTTGTTTCGTTGTTATTTAAAATGGCGGTGTTCTCGCTGTTGGGTCCCGATCACCATCGACAAGTTGTCTTTATTACCGACGGATGATCAAATGTGTGACCACTTCGGAATGATTTTGAAATTCCGGTACGCTACATAGCCATTGTCTCCTTAAGATGTAAACTGTTTGACCAAACGGTTATTCTATATCAATACCGCTTCTGCAAGGTGTCGATGTTACGTTTTTCAAATTTCAGAAACCTCTAATTTGGCAAGAGGTCGGCATTCCATTTTCGGAATGCAACCCGGTGAAGTAGAGAATGTGTTTTGAACAGGTATGCCAGGGAATAAATTGTAAAGCGGTTTGATAGACGGACGGCCAAGGACGAGAAAAGTGCTCAGAAACAATTTCGTGGGCAGTTTTTTGTTACAAGCAGCCAACCATTTTATATGTTCTCTATATACCTTACTGATTACGGTATGGGTTGTTGAACTTTTTCATTTTGGATTTTTAGGTCAGAAAATTAGTTTTTATGTAATATTTGACATAAATTTAATGAAAACCGTATTGTGGCTTTATAAGACATAATAACAATGTTATATTTTTTCCAGTCAGTTTAATATTTATCCACATAGGCCACACACTATGCAGTTTTTTCCGATCAGATTTGGGATTTTTAGCCAGATATGGGTAATTTTTGTCCAGAAAAGTTGGACCAAGTTGGACCAAAATGTACTTAAGCAACTATGTTAACCATTATTTTTCAGGATGTAATCGGTGGGTTACAACTTTCCAACCACTTTAGATTTTGTTCACATATATCATCGGTTAGGAAGCGTTGGCAAGACACAATTTGGATTTGTAGTTAATTACGTGTCATTTGTCTTTAACATAAAATTTGACACAAATTCAAAAGCTGTTTTTGCCACATGAGGCCAACTATATTTATATTACAAGTCGCCAATCAGGTATTGTTTCTGTATGTTGGTCACTGGTTTCACATTAAGTTGTTTTTCGGTCAGGTTTTGGATTTTTTTTTACATATAAGTTATTCAATCAAATAATCAAAATATGATTACGTAACCAATTATCCATTACATGTCAGGGTGAAATCGGTGTGGTTCAACCTTCCAACCATGTCGTACGTTTGGCCACGTGTTTCAATGTTTACGATGCCGGAATTAAAATTACATCAGCGGTAGTGGGGTTCGTATGCAACCTTCATACCACATTAACCCCTTTGGCTACTTCGACTGCAGGAGACAGACCTGTTTTTAGACTTGTATCCATATGTTACAAGCTCAATGAAGGCATCTGAAAGTCTTGAACAAACTTCCGTTAACCCCGTGGTTCCAACCCAATTGGTTGCACGTACAAGGAGAAGAGCAGTATGCCTAGGACGGAGCCTTGCGGGACACCTGACGTCAGAGCAGTTGTACCCGAAAATGTGTCACCAAATACGACGCGCTAGGTCCGTCCCTGCAGGTACGAGACCACCCAGTCTAATGCTTTGTCAACAAAGCCGTAGCGAAATCGTAGTCGTCGAATTAAGATGGCATGGTTAATTGTCTAAAAACTGCCCTAAAATCGATGAGAACCAGTGATGTGCCTTGTTTGTTGTCCATGGCTGATTTCATGGCATTGGTAACGTACAGTAAAGCCGTTTCCGTAGAATGGTGTTTTCGATATGCCGATTGGTAGCAGTCATTCATTCCCTGATCATAGACGTGTGTGGATATTCTAAGCGCCACTGCTTTCTCAACTACTTTAGACAAATGTGTGAGATTACTCACTGGACGATAGTTATTCAAGACGTCTTTGTTAAGCGATGGCTTCACCAACAAAGGTCGTACAATAGCCTGCTTAAGCAGTGTAGGCATGACCGCATAGTTTGCACCCTTCCACTGACTAGCTGAATTTCGGATGTAGCTGAGAATTGTGACCACCAAGATATCTTACCAGACGAAACATAGTGTTGTTGTTAGCGTTTTATAAACGATCTTGGAAATATAATGTTTTTCTCTCCAGTATCAAGGCATTGCATTCATCATGTGACGTGACCTACAACTAACGATGCATTTCAAGTTTGGTTTTCCTCCAAAGATTTTCCAATTTCCGTTTTTTCTCACTGCGTCGTACCATGGGTAGGTCGACTTGTTTCGAGTGCGTACAGTGGGCCACGGAGCGTGTTTAGCAATACACTTCGTTAGGTTGGTGTTGTACGTAGCGACTAATTCACCCACTTGCATATCTTTATAGCACGATGTCATATCAGCACAAACTAATTTTATTTCGTCTCACAGTGCACAGTTATCAGTGTCCCGAAAGTTACGTTTTGCAGTCGTCGATACCACAGAAGGTTGCTCCAGTGCGTTTACTGCAATTTCAATACGATGATGATCAGAAATGAAGTCTGGAAGAACTGTGACGGCAGAGATGAGGTTGTTGTTACTATTACTGACGACAAGATCAGATTTGCTTTTGTTGACACTGCGCTGTTTACAAATACCAGGTCTCACATTCAACGGCCCAAGCGTGCTTATTGGCTTGGTACGCCTTGTTCCGGCTGATGTGCCGACCATCGACCAGGCGGTCGGTGGTCGGCACATCAGTTCAGCGTCCGTAATGTTATTGTCCAGGGTTGGATAGGCGGTTGACCTCAGTATCGTAGGCCGAGAAGAAACGTCCTGGACAACGACATGCAGGCTGAACGTTGACGTCCAGGTAATAGACACCATTAACTAACGCAATAAACACAAACCTGACGCCAAAACATACGCCAACCGCAAAGTTAATTGAGTTCTACGTCACAGCTTTTGCGATCCAATGAGAGTTTTACGCGGGATCTGCAGTTCGACTTCGCGTATGAACACCAAACATGAATATTTCGCGTAAGTACAAACGCCGACTTATATCGTACATAAATAGTTATGGTAATTCAAATGTAACTATACAGTAATAGCTACACCTTTAGGATCACTTGCTTGTAAAGAAAGTTGAGATATAAATTACATGTATGCATGTTTGACGACTTTTAAAAAGACCTACGACTTGCTTGTTTTCATCTGCAGCGACGAAGTGAGGCGCAATAACAGTGCAATACACATTTGTTTATTCGACTCCACATGCTTAGCTTAGGCTAATGCATGGCTAAGTGCACCTATATACCATATCGTAATACATGTCTATATAATGTTTATTAAGCCTACACAGATAGCTATATGTGCCTACCATGTATATTAACCTAAACTTATTTGTTTATTTTGTAAACGTAGTTGAGTCGTTGGTTGCATTATGTCTACTTTGGCTATGTTGCAATGCTGGCTTATCATTTGTTTGTGATATATATATATATATATATATGTACATGTATATATATATATATATATATCTTTAAACAGAAACCTAAGCATTGTATTGCGGTTTATATAAAATGTAGATTTATGTCCTACTTACGTTGCCGACAGGACACACACAGTTGATTGAAAAAAACTGTTACTGAAAATATCTTTATTGAGCAAAGTGCGCTGACCAGCTGTCGATCAGTGGTGGCGTTTTTTGCAATCTTTTCCCGCCGTTCATTTTTAATTAAAAAACATACAACGTTTATAACCCTTTTACAAATGTTAACGTAACAATTACCCCGACACCCCTCCCATCCCATGTCACATTTCGTCACATACACCCGCCACTCCTAAGCTTGACATATTTTATGGGTGTCCCATAATACCTTAGACCAATTAAAAAAATATTGCCCATTACGGTACCTCACATCATTGCAAAAAATTGCGATAAAGGTTAAATTGTTCCGTTAACACATTTATACATATATCTATATATTTCGTACATGCATTTCACTGTTAGTAACGCACAGACAATCTCTATATATG
This sequence comes from Paraescarpia echinospica, assembly GCA_020002185.1. Classification (NCBI taxonomy): domain Eukaryota; kingdom Metazoa; phylum Annelida; class Polychaeta; order Sabellida; family Siboglinidae; genus Paraescarpia; species Paraescarpia echinospica. The sequence goes on from CM034541.1 coordinate 42,128,500, forward strand.
AGAAAACAATTACCCGCTGGAGCCGATCGTAAAACCGCTCACTGTGCGCTTAGCTAATGGTTTTTTATTAGAAGTCGACGCGAGATCTACGGTATACTTCAAATTTGAGGTCGCGTTCAGATTTGGCGTACGGTCGCGGCGCTTATTGCATTAGCTAATGGTCTCCAATGTAGGTTGGAAACCGGTTCCGGTCAAGCTTGGTTAATCACAGCTGCCACGCCTCAAGAGTAAAAGTCAATATAAAAGTCGATAAAAACTGAAAGTCTACGGCACGAACGATTCGCAAATGTCCCGCATATATTCCTTGGATATTCACAGTTGAGTATATAGAAACACGAACACTTTATAAAATTCAAAACAATGCAATTTTGACTACTTTACACGTGAGCCCGGGAGCAGTTCAACCGTATATATGCAGCGCCAAATGATGGTTGGGTCCACGCAGTGCGCATGTACAACTCAACAGTGTCTCCAAGCACCCCGATCTCGAAACGTATATCCCTATCCCGATCGCGCTGCGCGATCGGGATCGGTTATTGGAGTTACGTAACCATATCGAGTAAAGAAATTCCAGCAAACAGTGCTTTGTCTGTTCATGTGTCATATGTTAAATCATTTGGTATCACTTCTTTTTAGTATGCATGTATACAGACATGGAATGAACTGTCATATAGCATACAAGGTGCTCAGAACAAGAATCAGTTTTAAATGTCTAGTGAAACATTTTTTGGGTAAAATTGTTTACATTTATAACTGGTATTATGTATATCCAGTAGTAGGTTTTCAAATTACTTAATGCTCAGGAGGTAATCTCTTTCCTTTTGAGTATAATTAGAATAATAGTTAGTATTTATTTTTATTTTCGTTTTATTTATTATTGTTGTTTTAGTCTTTGTTGTTTTATCATAATTTCTGTGTCATGTATTTGTTCGTGTTTGTCCAAGGATCACAATGGAAATACGTGCTTGCTTTTTCATGTGTCATCCTTATATCTGGTAATATAAATATAATAATAAAATAAGAAAAATTATATCATGTACTCTCTATTATGTATACGTTTACATTTTTATATTGAATAAATCACTAAAAATATATCTGATCTCCTCTCAATCTCATGGTCTCTAGTGTTGTTAAACCACATACGGTTAGGCGTATTTCGTAACTAAGATCCCTCATTTCTGGAATCATTTTAGTCGCTCTCCTCTGTACTCGTTCTAGGATATCTAGGTCCTTCTTGCGATATGGCCTCCACGCTTGTATACAATATTCTAAATGAGGCCTAACTATTGTTTTGTACAGCGGTATTATTAGTTCCTTTTCCTTATACGCTATATTTCGCCTAATTAATCCAAGGATTTAATTTCCCTTTGAAGCTGCAATTCCGTACTGCTCTGAAACCTTCATATCAACACTAATGATTAACCCTAAGCCCTTTTCTTTTATAGTTGTACTTAGTACAGTACCCCCGATTGTATATTGTAATCTTCGTTCCCATGTCCTGTGTGGAGGTATTTACATTTTCCAAAATTGAACAACATTTGCCACTTTTCAGACTATTTGATCAACCTGTCAAGATCATCTTGTAAATGCTGTCTATCTCCATCATGTTTCATCCTTCTAAACACTGTTGTATCATCCGCAAATTTCAATACCTTGCTTGTTATATCATCGGCCAAATCGTTGATATATATTAAGAATAATATAGGTCCCAGTACTGATCCCTGTGGTACCCCATTTCGTCACGCACAACGAGGAGACGAAAGCGAGCATTGTTTCAGGACTACTGCCATTAAGAATCCCTCTGATATTATATATCCAGTAAGTCTGAGACAGTATATTCCCATCGGCATCATTGGACCCAGTGGTTATTAGACTCATTGCTGAGTAGACTATAACTGTTCATCGCGTTGTTCTAGGTTTTTTAAATGTTATGTAAATTGACTCGAACAAATGCTTTTGAAGCATCTAGAAATATGCGATATGCAGTAGCCGAATTGATTTTAGTGTAACATTTTAGTCATTTCTTATAGACACACGTAGTAACATTCCATGTTTGGACTTATTTCCCAACTAATAACTACGTAACTAGCAACACTGGCGTCGGGACGTGGCGAATACCCGGAGGGCTAAGGCTTAACAAGATCCAATGGCACCTCCCCTTGAAGCTCTCCAAAACCCCACATTGAGACTCTCTCTTTATACTGGCATTTACAGGTATATTCTTGTCTTTAATTCCCGGTAGAATAACATACTCTTTGCTTGCAGTTGGTCTATGTAGTCATCTGTTTCTGTTTCTGTTTAATAATCGGCAAATCCAAGCTGAGTATCGCGCCAATGATGTTGGTTGCTCTATGAGCATTGCGGACGGCCTAGCAGTTCCTTACATTGTGGGGCGTCCTTTGCATCAACTAATGACGCTTCTAGGATATTCCATATAGTTAACGTGCGGGGGAAAAATGGTTTCTATATATTCTTCAGTGTTGGCTCTGATGTGTTTATGTTTGTAAGGGTGATTTGAGCGTGTGCGTCTGTCTGCAGGTACTAAAATGTTTCTGGACGGGACAACAATTTGATTGTGGGCGATTTTGAACATTAGTAATAATCGGAGGTTCCTTCTCTTCTCCTCGAGATTTGACCAACCTAATTCTTTTATCATATTTGTTACGCTGCTATTGCAATTGTAGTAGCTTTGTAGTCTGCTGGTTTTTGGTGTTACGTGCGCGTTGATATAATCTGTTTTTCTTTCTGCATATTCGCTTGAGAGCAGCCGTCAGCCAAGGGAGATAACATCTGACAGATGACATCTTACTTGGTATACATTTGGTAATGATCGTAGAAATGTGGGTTTTAATGGCATTCCAGTTTTCATTTACTGACCGGTTGACATGCTCTTGGGAATATGTATTACCAAAGGTTGATGTAATTTCCCTCATTTTATTCCAGTCTGCCTTCGAGAACAGGTGGATTTGACGAGATGTTTTTTTTTTGTACTCAGGTTTAATATTTCAGTCTGTGCGGATAATCTCATGATCTGATATACCTGGGATGGAATCAGAGTGCTTGGTTAGAGCTGGCATGTTTGTGCAGAAAAGATCTAAGATTTTTCCTTGGCGGGTGGGAGTACGATGAATTTGGGTTAGATGATGTTCTTCCAGGATATAAATGACCATGTCGTTGACGGCTTTGTTGCTGGTGCCGGTGTTACTTGTATGGTTTCCCAATTTTTGTTTCCAGCGTTAATGTATCCCTCTAGTATGGTGATGTGATGTTTTTGAGTTCTTGAGTGCTAAGATGTTTAGTGCCTTTTCCAGTTCATTCAAGGGTTGCGTTTTACTGTCAGGTGGCCTGTAAAAGGCGCCCGCATAAAATGTGTGTTTATGTTTCAATTATATTTTGGCCCATATTACTTCACAGTCAGCTTGTGTGTCAATCTCCAGTGCAGGATATTTTGTTTTGATGGCTACTATAACACCACCTCCACCTCGCTTACGATCTTTGCGGAAAGCTCTGTAGTTTGGTGGGAGGAACTAAGATGTTTTAATGGTTTGATCGGTGTTTGTTTCGGATAGGATAAGAAGATCTGGGTCAATGGATTCAATGGGATAAGCTAATTAAGCTTTTATGCTGAATATGTCACAACAGTTTATGACAAGTGTTTGCCTGTTGTTTAGCTTGTTTGGAGTTTGATCGGATTTGTTAGAACTATTGTGTGAACTAGTAGAGTTGTTTGACCGTGTTCCGGATATGGGTGCAGACGTGCTGCTTTTAGATTTCGAGGCGGGTGTACCATTTCTTTTCTTTGGGTTGCTTGTTCTTTCCGGGTTGATCATTCATAGAGAAAAGAGGACGCAATGATATATATATATATATACAATACTACCACGCGTTGGAAATCCCCGAACTTGATATGTTTTGCTGTAAATTCCCCCGCACCTAATGAGTTATTGCAAGACAACCCATTAATGGTACTCGCCATCTCGATTGCACCGGTAATTATATCGGTATCAAGATCAATGTGATCCTTACGTATTTCAAATGTTAACTTTACCACGGCTGTTTTTCAAACTATTAACGCTATGTCTGTACTGATGTTTCCACACTGACCCCATGCTAACATCGCCGTGTAAACCCACAGTGTTGGTGGAAAGTTTTGCTTCACAGTGTGCGCGATGCTTCATTTCCTTCCAGAAGATAGGGTGAACCTATTTATAATGATTAATTCGTTTCAGGATTTCCATCGGCAATCTACCAGACGGAGTCGAACTTGGCCGACTTGCTCGGGAGGAACTGCAGTGTACGCATGACCGGAAGTGCCGTAATTAATGTCATGAATGAAGATTCGCTCTACAGAAAATATTGTTATAATGGTATATACATTTGAAGTATGTCTACTTATGAACCATGCCTTTTCCACTTTTCATATTTGGCAATTTCTGGTGATATTGATAATTAATACCATATCGTACATATCCACTTATGGCCATAAAACTGTTGTGCAACGCTTCCACCTCATTCTGTTAATGGCTACTCGTGTTGCTTCGCTCTATGTAGTCCATCCTAGTTGATCTCGTTCTTTCTTTGTTGTTTTTGGGCGACTCATTTTTCACTTTCCTTCGGGCGTCCACGTCATTGCTGTCAGGTAGTGGCTGTTGTCGTTCTTTCTCGGCCCGTGCCCGATCCATATCCATCTAGTTCTTTGTACTTCTGCATTGATCCTATATTCCGCTGTTATTTTCTTAATGTCTCTGTTGGAGTTTACTGTCGGACATCCAATTTTAAAAGAATCCGTCTTAAGAATATAATTGATAATTATAATGTATTGTAATTACCTGGATATACTATTTTTTAAATGACAATAGACAAAGGACCACCTTGATTGTATGACGACTTCATAGGAACATAGCTTTCACTGCATTTCAGAGAAGTCGTTTCCTAAAACGAACGTATCGGCCTCTACCATGTACATCTCTGAACCAACATTAGCCGTGAAATGTATTCAATGGAGTTCACTAGCGGCGGACGTATCCCTCAAAAGAACTTGCCTCGAGGAATATCAACCACCTCGATGGGAAGCCAGAACGAGGACGGACATACGATTGAGAGAGGTGACTGCTGCTATCGTGGAACACCTGGAGTGGGACGATGTTATTATTCTTACAGACGGTGGAAGCGACGGTGAGTGAATTCATTCTTAATCTTCAGCAAAGCGGTATGTGTCCATATTGTACATGATCCCACTTCTGATACCAGTGTCATTTATCGTGTTACCTACTGCCGTATCCCGATGGTTTCTCGCGATTATATACCCACTCGTAAGCTCGTATGTGTGTTTGTGTGTGTGTGTGTGTGTGTGTGTGTGTGTGTGTGTGTGTGTGTGTGTGTGTGTGTGTGTGTGTGTGTGTGTGTGTGTGTTTGTGTTTGTTTATGTATGGGTGTATCATTTCTGCTATTTCTGGATGTTTAAATCTACTTTCCTGGGGTTTAATTTTATAAATGAGGAAGGTCAAGCCAGTAGATAGACATATTGTTAACCAACCGCCTTAGTTACGTAATTACAGCAACTCGGTTGCAGATGCGCTCAGTGGGGCGTGGTATTCGGTTGCTAGCGTTTCTAGACCAGCAGGTGGTTTCACTGTAATCTTAGAGGGTGTTCCACAATGCCTAGTTTGAATTGTATATTGCATTAGCCAATAGAAATGGTGGAAACCTGTTATATGATGTGTAATTAGGTCCGCTTATATAAACGTCTGTTGTACGCATTTCGCCATCTGGGCGCTGGCGAAGGACTGGAACAGATCCAGGGTTGAACGAGACAGGTTGCCTTGCTGCCAAGAGAATGGCAAGTCAAGTCGTGAAGCGTGGTGGGAATCGTTAACGTGGATTACGATTCCAAGCTTTTGTGTGTGTGTGTGTGTGTGTGTGTGTGTGTGTGTGTGTGTGTGTGTGTGTGTGTGTGTGTGTGTGTGTGTGTGTGTGTGTGTGTGTGTGTGTGTGTGTGTGTGTGTGTGTGTGTGTGTGTGTGTGTGTGTGTGTGTGTGTGTAATATTCAGTGTCCAGAGTGACTGTTCGAGCTTCGAAGAAGCCATGCCTCCACGTCAGCGGTATATTGAGGCAACGTTCCAGTTGGACCAACGTATTTGCGTCGATGAGCGATAATTGCGACGAGCTCACCCACCACGGGCCATCCTCGAACAGCGGTATCACAGCGACATCGTCAGAAAGCTTGACCGAATGCGACTCGTAGCGGCCGGCGGTAAACGTATACTGCCAGGCGTCGTCATTCGCGCGAACCCGTTCATCCGACTTCTCGATCGTTTGCGACAGGGCAAGACCTCTCGATCGAATTCGTAGAGGCCGGCGGTAAGCGTCTACTGCCCGGCTTCGTCTTTCAGTGGGGTGGGGGTGGGGGTGTGTGCGTGTGTGCGTGTGTGCGTGTGTGCGTGTGTGCGTGTGTGCGTGTGTGCGTGTGTACGTGTGTGCGTGCGTGGGTGCGTGTATGCGTGTGTGTATATGTATACAATAAAAAAATACATATAATACATATCACATGAACGCTTCATTTTGATGACGTGTTTTTATTGTAAAATATGAATACATTAGAATATCCGATGACAGATGCGGTTCCGCAGTACAGTCATGTGAACGGTAAAACTCCGTCTCACTCGATTTTCACCATCAACGCTGGACAGGAAGCAGCAAATATCGAGGAAGCGTTCGACTTAGTGTCCGAATTCCGTGAAAGACATTTCATCATAGCGTGTGAAATGAACTGCATCAGGGAGGTGATACACCAGGTTAGCAGATTTAGAATTATGTTCAACTTATGTAAAATTAGCGCGCATGGTGAAACCATTACGACAGGCAGCAGTGCAGAATAAACATCAGCATTTAAGGTACGGTGACACTGAAAACAATGTTCCCTATGTTGCACAATACATCATAGCTTGTGACATGAGCTTATGAAATAAGTAGATCAATTCAGTAGACGTGCAACATCTCTTATCATGTGCAGTCCTTTCTGACGTCTTGTGATTTGCATAATCGACTTCCTGTCGCCATCTCAATATTACACCGCTTTTTTCCCAGTTCTGCGGGTAATAGTCCATTTTGAACCCATGTTCATTGGCGTACCATCACTCGTTCATTGGCGTACCATCCCTCGTTCAATGGCGTACCATCACTCGTTCATTGGCGTACCATCACTCGTACATTGGCGTACCATCACTCGTTCATTGGCGTACCATCACTCGTTCATTGGCGTACCATCCCTCGTTCATTGGCGTACCATCACTCGTTCATTGGCGTACCATCCCTCGTTCATTGGCGTACCATCACTCGTTCATTGGCGTACCATCACTCGTTCATTGGCGTACCATCACTCGTTCATTGGCGTACCATCACTCGTTCATTGGCGTACCATCCCTCGTTCATTGGCGTACCATCACTCGTTCATTGGCGTACCATCCCTCGTTCATTGGCGTACCATCACTCGTTCATTGGCGTACCATCACTCGTTCATTGGCGTACCATCACTCGTTCATTGGCGTACCATCACTCGTTCATTGGCGCACCATCCCTCGTTCATTGGCGCACCATCACTCGTTCATTGGCGTACCACCACTCGTTCATTGGCGTACCATCACTCGTTCATTGGCGTACCATCCCTCGTTCATTGGCGTACCATCCCTCGTTCATTGGCGTACCATCACTCGTTCATTGGCGTACCATCACTCGTTCATTGGCGTACCATCCCTCGTTCATTGGCGTACCATCACTCGTTCATTGGCGTACCATCACTCGTTCATTGGCGTACCATCCCTCGTTCATTGGCGTACCATCACTCGTTCATTGGCGTACCATCCCTCGTTCATTAGCGTACCATCACTCGTTCATTGGCGTACCATCCCTCGTTCATTGGCGTACCATCACTCGTTCATTGGCGTACCATCCCTCGTTCATTGGCGTACCATCCCTCGTTCATTGGCGTACCATCACTCGTTCAAGTTCCATCTAATACTCTTTCGGACGCATAATGTACACGTTTTCATAAAATATCATTTCATAATAAATGTTTGCGTAATATTACGTTGATCATCGATTACATTCTTAAGCACAAACTAAATGCAAACCATGAACCGTGCCCTTGTGTAAAACGAGAATATTTTTATTTTTACAACGAAACTAAGGACCTGTCGTTTCAGGCGAACACGTTTGACTACCGGAGAGACCAACACGGTTTCTTCACGCTTTTGCACAAGTGGATCATTGTCACCAAACAACTGAGTCAACTCGATGACATCGACTTGTTTCTTGGCAACATGTCCAATGTGGTGGCTCTTTTGCCTTCAACCGTCTCGCTCCCTATCCACCAGGTAGACGACATATCTTCAAATGGCAACATATTATAAGTTGCAAGGTGAAGCCTAAAATATGCTTAGAAACCAACTAAGTTTTATTCCGACCTCTCGAGGACTAAGATTTGTATGCATCAGGTGACGAGCGACCACTCTGATAAGACAAGACTTGGAATTATTTGCTCTCGAACCAAGACGAAGTAGTCCGATATAAACCCGAACTAAATTGTCAAACTGTCGGAATAGTACAGTTAAATTTTGTGCTGGTGCTACAACCCATTGCGCTCTCTGGCTATGACTGATTATTTTTTCGTCGCCGTTGTCTAAGTGTGTACGTTTATACGTTTGTTCGTATATACGTGTGTGTAGGTGTGTATTGGTGGTGGTGTGTGTGTGCGTGGGCGCATGCGCGCGTGGATGTGTGCGTACGTACGTGCACTTGTGCCCGTACATGTGTGAGATAAACATAACATGGTTATGATAAGGTCTTACACAACAAGTAAAACTGCGTATCAACAAAAGAGGTTAACGTTCTTAAACAACGAAACGTGTAGCCGTCATGTGGTGAACTTGTCTCCAACAGCAAGCGGTGGACGAGCTGCGAAGATCGACGAGAGCGTTGATTTTGGCGTCGAACAACGAGTACTTTCTGGTAGCTTCCACCAACGCCCATTCGCCAGCAGCAGCATCCTTCAATGTACGTGTCTGTAGGTGGTTTGATTCTAGGCAGTGTAGCTCTTTTTAATTGGTGCAAATTGAAATTAGTTTCGCGATATTGAAACATCTATTACTACAAAACAAAACTGTTCTCTGCCTGTCTGTTTGTTTATCTGTCTGTCTGTCTGCCTGTATGTTTGTCTGTCTGTCTGTCTGTCTGTCTGTATGTCTGTCTGTCTGTCTGTCTGTCTGTCTGTCTGTCTGTCTGTCTGTCTGTCTGTGAACCCATATCTCGGTTAGTTGTGCATGCATGGGGCTGAAATGTTGTAAGTGATCTAACGAACCCCTTAGGATGGTTGGTAGATTTGATTTATGTTTTGTAGAAATTCATCCGGGGGTGGGGATCTTGGGGTCACAGTTTTAAAATGGTTATCATCTCATTCAATTTTGTATGTACGGGGCTGAAATGTTTATGCGATCTACCGGCCCATTTGGGTGGTTCCTAAATTTAGATATGTTCGAAATTCGCCCGGGTTAGGATCTTGAGGGTCATAATACTTCAAAACGGCAGTATCAGTAACGTAGCGTATGAGTAGCGTCCTCTTTTGCATACTACAGATGGGGCTGTGTGTCACTCAATGTCCTAATTATCGCCTAAGAGCTACAGGTAGCATCAATTTATTGTATTCAGATGTCATTCAGCCAAGAAAACCACGACTTGTCAAAAAGTAGTGTTAATAGTTATACTGGTAACTGAGCATAAGACATACTACTGGTAATTCAGAATAAGACATACTACACGTTAACGTTCAGATGAACACAGATTAGCCCTCTCATTAGAATGTTAGCTTAGCATGCCTGAGGTACAACGTTCGATACCCGAACTCGACCCATAGTTTTGTCGTATTATTATTGATGACATAAAATAATAATACGTTTCATAACAATACGTTTCGTTTTATAGTGTGGTAGCGCATTTAAAAAACCTATATGATTGCCTTTTTTCTCCGGACAACGCCGGGAAACTCGGTTAGTTCTATATATTTGCATGCCATATGTCAACATATTGAATTATCGGCCTGATATATGCGAGTGTAGGTGAACCGTGCATTTTTCAGTTAACTGCTGCTCGTGGTTACCAAGTGTTCACGTCGTTCTACCAGAGAGATGGACGGAGATTTCAAGAAGTAGGCAGCTACGATGTTTCGACACTGCGTCTCACAGGCGATCAAGAAATGTTTCCGAATGTCAAGTTTGGTCTAAACGGACGACGCTTGATTGTTACAACTAATTACGTACGCCTGTTCACACGTTCTCCACTCGATAGTGCCTTTGCAACATGCATTTTAGTGTAATTGACCCATCTATCACGTGACCTGTTGCCCAGAAAAAAACTCCATCAAGCGATAAAAAATGGATGCCGAACACATGGTGCGTTCCTGCATTCCGAAGTATATTTTGTAGAAATTCTGGCCACAAAAATGTTTCTTTACCACAAAAGCATAACGCAAATTTTTTAAGTGACAACTGTATGTGGGAATGTTTTACTTATGTGATGTCATGGGGCAATAGTAATGTAATTCACGTATATATTGTTGGCTAAGACACAGTTTGATGGAGGTCACGAGCAACATTCTGATTGTGACGTAAGCAAACCGCGACGTACTGGATACATAAATTGTACTCGACTGTGGCGTGTGACACACACACAATCGGACAATTTATTAAGGCCTGTGTCTCATTCGACAACAACGACATACACTTTGCAAAGGCACAATTTGATATAAGAACTTAATTTCCTTAAACAAAACTATTGCTCAACGAACCAACTACATACATATGCATTACGATGATTGTCTTCCTTTCAGTGGGGTCCTTTCATGACAAAGAAGATAACACGTGGACATATAACATATGTTGGCCTCTGCTATGACATGTTAAACGAACTGGCTTCAAGCATGAACTTCAGGTAACGTTGAAGTCACAATATAATGTATAATTGTTAATTATAGCGACAATGTCTGTTACGTTTCCCAGAATCATCCTCTTAGGTATGAGGAGGTCATTATTGGTAAAGGAAGTTCGAACGTTACATTTTGATCGATTCGTCGGCGCAACAATCAAATATGCATCATATCTTGAGCTAACTAAGCGCAGATCGGCGGAAAGCATTGGAGCATGGAAGGCATGGAAGGCATGGAAGGCATGGAAGGCATGCCGTCACCATATTTACTTCAGTATTAAGAACAATGTATTAATAGATATATACTTACACCTGGTGATCGTGCAAATAACTTACTTTATGTTGTTGATCTCTTTTGATTTTCCTGTATGTCTGGGTTAAGGCTGGCCTCGGAAATGGTCCTTGATTTTCGTTTTGTTTTCCATTCATTTTCTTCTCTTTCACTGTTCTTATTCCGCTGTCTTCACCAACCTTTTCCACTCCCCTCTATATATGTTTCGCTCTTATTCTCCACTACTCTCGCAGTTCCTCCTAATCACTCTATACACGTATGCTTGTGTCCAACTGATCCATGATATAAACGTTCCGTTAGAATATTTTCACCAAATATAGTTGACTTAAATCATTCATCACGAATATCTTGTTAATCGTGCATGTTATGTAGAAGAATAACTTACGCCGAGCACATTCTTTCCCTTAATATATTGTAACGTTCTCAAAACAACTTGAAGCAAAACACTCCTCTTTTTATTAGGTGTTTGCATGGATGTGTGTGTGTGTGTGTGTGTGTGTGTGTGTGTGTGTGTGTGTGTGTGTGTGTGTGTGTGTGTGTGTTTGTGTGTATGTGCTTGCGTGTGTGTGTGTGTCGGTGTTATGATGTCCATCACAAGACACACTTGCTCACCCCATTACACCATCGTACGATTGGTTCATTTGTAGCTACACACTCGTTGAACCTCCGGATGGTCAGTGGGGTGCGTTAATAAATGGGTCGTTTACTGGCCTCATTGGACAACTACAACGGAAGGTGAGTGTATAGTGTCGGCTCGGTTGTTTACTAGATTTTGACAGTTTAAATTACAACACAATATGTAAAAAACAGTTGTAAGAAAACAGTTACGCTCCACAACGGTTCCACCTGAGGTACTACATATACGGTAAGTTATACATTAAAATGCATTGATGGTAGATTTTATTCCCATCTTAATTGCAGTTGTGCTACACATATACTACACGTTTGGAGGATTATCCCGCCATTGTATGAAGTTGTATGTCGCTGCTCTAACGAAAGTGCGATAATTGTATTGACATGTTGACATTTCATAGCATTGAGTCAATGACCGAATTCCACCCGCGAAACGTAAAAGAAACTCCGCAAAGAGACATTATCGTCGTCTGTCTTCATTACTGCTCATGGAACACCATGCCGCACAACTAGTACATTCCAAAGTTCAAATGTTAATTTATGCGATGTAACTGGTAACTCACGCAGCACAACTGGTAGTTCATAATTGTACGCAGCACAACTGGTAGTTTATACTAAATGCCTAGTAGTTCGAGATGTACAACTGGAAATTCATGCAGAACTTGCTGTACAACTGCCAGTTCGTACAGCACATATGATAGTTCATGCAACAAAATAGGTAGTAGTGGCACAAATGATAGTTCATGCAGGGCAGCTGGTAGTTCGTGTAGAAAGATTGGTAGTCTTCCCTTTCTACAACACTTGTCTATTGCCATATTCTCCGTTATTTTAGCGTTGCGCAATGTGTGTACTTATTTATTAGTCTTAGCTGCGAGTACAGCTAGGCCCAAAACGACTTTTCTCCAATGCACTCTGTGTTCACTACCTGCGTTCTTCCAGGTGGTTCCATATTTCTTCAGTTCCTCGGTTGTCGTAATTCAGGTGTTTTGGAGTCTGCCTGTTTTCGTTTTCTTCTTGGATTCCATTCTAAGGCATGTCTTGTAACTGTTGTGGTTTACATTGTGTGTGCAATCTTTGTAGATTTTGAATATCTTTCGTGATACTGGTATGGTTTGAAATAGCCAGAAATTCTGTGTTCGCGGTCTTTTCTTGCCATGTGAGGCTAAGCATGTTTCTGATTCATGAGTTGTGAATATATATATATATTCATTTGAGTTGTGCATTGCCTTGTTACGTGTTATTCTCCTTCAAGAGGTTTGTGTTCTGTATATTTATTTTGTTTCCTCTATTTCATGTCCTATTCAACATCTGATTATGTGTGTGACATGGTACAAATGTCATTTACGACGTCTACATTATCGCACTCTATAGTGAATGTCAACTGGATAGTTTGTTCAAACAACACTTGTCACGTTGATGTTACAGTTGAATTACATAACGTGTTTCCTTCATCCGCAGGAAGTGGACATGATTGTCGCTCCGATATCTCGCCAGATACAGCGCGAGATGTACATGGACTTCGCTGATGTGTCCTTCTACCTCGAGTTCACGACCGTTGCTGTACGGAAGCCAGACCCCGACGACATTACAGTCAGTCTGGTCTTCCAGCCCTTCAAATTCGAGATGTGGGTCTGCATTCTGAGTGTAGCTCCCCTTGTGGGAGTCGTTGTCTGGATGTACTCCTGCGCATATGGCGCCATATTGCCACACGCGAAAATACGCACACAACTACACAAAATCGTTGATGCATTGTGGTTTAGCGTTGGCCTTCTGTTTAACCAAGGTGAGGCTTCAGAATCAGCACTGACACGTGTGTGTGTGTGTGTGTGTGTGTGTGTGTGTGTGTGTGTGTGTGTGTGTGTGTGTGTGTGTGTGTGTGTGTGTGTGTGTGTGTGTGTGTGTGTGTGTGTGTGTGTGTGTGTGTGTGTGTGTGTGCGTATATGTATGTATGTAGGTATATATGAATGTATGTATGTACGTGTAGGTATATATGTATGTACGTACAGGTATGTGTGTATGTGTGCATGTGTGCATGTGTGCATGTATGCATGTATCTATGTAAGCATGTAAGTATGTATATGTACATGTACATACTTGTATGCATATATTCTAGATACGTATGTAGTCAGTGCCTGTGTGAGCGGGTGGATGACATTGTGGGCCAGTGTGGTATTATGTCAGCGGGGCGATCTGGGTCCTCCGGACAAGTCTCATACCATCAGCACTCTGTCAAGGACTTTGTATCTGTAATGCTTATTTTTGAAGCAGTTTCTTTCGCCTACTTATTAGTTTCCTACTTTTCGTCTATCGACATTTCATTTTGTAACTTTTTTCAATCTAATTATATACTTCATTTTCGATTTCACGATGAAATGCCATGGTCACAGTGCCAAAACCAGATTATTATGTCGAGCGGTATAAACGTAAAGAACACAGACCAAACCGTGATCGGCATTGCCTTTTTTCCCGACAGGCTGCGTGCACAGCCCGCGTAGTTCCGCCGTTCGACTCGTCTTTGGCAGTTGGTCGGTCTTCTGCGTCATCGTCGTCGCAACGTATGGAGCAAATCTCATCGCTTTTCTGGCGATCACCAAACGCACTCTGCCCTTCAGAACACTGGAAGAAATGGCCACGCAAACCGACTATAAGATCGGCACATTGGGCGGAACATACTGGGTGGCGTTCTTTAGGGTAACGTAACATATTATGGCTTTTATATAGTTAGAATAATATAATAATTATAAACCCAGTCTATGCATTTGTAATCACTTAAACGCGAAAGGCAATGTAATGTAATGGCTATCGTATAGCAATGGGGAGGATTGTGAGAAAGAAAAACACAAACACTTACAATGTATTTCTTTTATAAGAAAGGATTTGAGCAAGTCGTAGCAAACCGTCTGCTGTCTTGTATCAGTTCAAACGACTTATCTAATGTGACACAATCAGCATAAAAACAGTTTCATTCTACAAAATTTTTTCTTTATTTTGTAGAAATTCTGGCCACAAAAATGTTTCTTTACCACAAAAGCATAACGCAAATTTTTTAAGTGACAACTGTATGTGGGAATGTTTTACTTATGTGATGTCATGGGGCAATAGTAATGTAATTCACGTATATATTGTTGGCTAAGACACAGTTTGATGGAGGTCACGAGCAACATTCTGATTGTGACGTAAGCAAACCGCGACGTACTGGATACATAAATTGTACTCGACTGTGGCGTGTGACACACACACAATCGGACAATTTATTAAGGCCTGTGTCTCATTCGACAACAACGACATACACTTTGCAAAGGCACAATTTGATATAAGAACTTAATTTCCTTAAACAAAACTATTGCTCAACGAACCAACTACATACATATGCATTACGATGATTGTCTTCCTTTCAGTGGGGTCCTTTCATGACAAAGAAGATAACACGTGGACATATAACATATGTTGGCCTCTGCTATGACATGTTAAACGAACTGGCTTCAAGCATGAACTTCAGGTAACGTTGAAGTCACAATATAATGTATAATTGTTAATTATAGCGACAATGTCTGTTACGTTTCCCAGAATCATCCTCTTAGGTATGAGGAGGTCATTATTGGTAAAGGAAGTTCGAACGTTACATTTTGATCGATTCGTCGGCGCAACAATCAAATATGCATCATATCTTGAGCTAACTAAGCGCAGATCGGCGGAAAGCATTGGAGCATGGAAGGCATGGAAGGCATGGAAGGCATGGAAGGCATGCCGTCACCATATTTACTTCAGTATTAAGAACAATGTATTAATAGATATATACTTACACCTGGTGATCGTGCAAATAACTTACTTTATGTTGTTGATCTCTTTTGATTTTCCTGTATGTCTGGGTTAAGGCTGGCCTCGGAAATGGTCCTTGATTTTCGTTTTGTTTTCCATTCATTTTCTTCTCTTTCACTGTTCTTATTCCGCTGTCTTCACCAACCTTTTCCACTCCCCTCTATATATGTTTCGCTCTTATTCTCCACTACTCTCGCAGTTCCTCCTAATCACTCTATACACGTATGCTTGTGTCCAACTGATCCATGATATAAACGTTCCGTTAGAATATTTTCACCAAATATAGTTGACTTAAATCATTCATCACGAATATCTTGTTAATCGTGCATGTTATGTAGAAGAATAACTTACGCCGAGCACATTCTTTCCCTTAATATATTGTAACGTTCTCAAAACAACTTGAAGCAAAACACTCCTCTTTTTATTAGGTGTTTGCATGGATGTGTGTGTGTGTGTGTGTGTGTGTGTGTGTGTGTGTGTGTGTGTGTGTGTGTGTGTGTGTGTGTGTTTGTGTGTATGTGCTTGCGTGTGTGTGTGTGTCGGTGTTATGATGTCCATCACAAGACACACTTGCTCACCCCATTACACCATCGTACGATTGGTTCATTTGTAGCTACACACTCGTTGAACCTCCGGATGGTCAGTGGGGTGCGTTAATAAATGGGTCGTTTACTGGCCTCATTGGACAACTACAACGGAAGGTGAGTGTATAGTGTCGGCTCGGTTGTTTACTAGATTTTGACAGTTTAAATTACAACACAATATGTAAAAAACAGTTGTAAGAAAACAGTTACGCTCCACAACGGTTCCACCTGAGGTACTACATATACGGTAAGTTATACATTAAAATGCATTGATGGTAGATTTTATTCCCATCTTAATTGCAGTTGTGCTACACATATACTACACGTTTGGAGGATTATCCCGCCATTGTATGAAGTTGTATGTCGCTGCTCTAACGAAAGTGCGATAATTGTATTGACATGTTGACATTTCATAGCATTGAGTCAATGACCGAATTCCACCCGCGAAACGTAAAAGAAACTCCGCAAAGAGACATTATCGTCGTCTGTCTTCATTACTGCTCATGGAACACCATGCCGCACAACTAGTACATTCCAAAGTTCAAATGTTAATTTATGCGATGTAACTGGTAACTCACGCAGCACAACTGGTAGTTCATAATTGTACGCAGCACAACTGGTAGTTTATACTAAATGCCTAGTAGTTCGAGATGTACAACTGGAAATTCATGCAGAACTTGCTGTACAACTGCCAGTTCGTACAGCACATATGATAGTTCATGCAACAAAATAGGTAGTAGTGGCACAAATGATAGTTCATGCAGGGCAGCTGGTAGTTCGTGTAGAAAGATTGGTAGTCTTCCCTTTCTACAACACTTGTCTATTGCCATATTCTCCGTTATTTTAGCGTTGCGCAATGTGTGTACTTATTTATTAGTCTTAGCTGCGAGTACAGCTAGGCCCAAAACGACTTTTCTCCAATGCACTCTGTGTTCACTACCTGCGTTCTTCCAGGTGGTTCCATATTTCTTCAGTTCCTCGGTTGTCGTAATTCAGGTGTTTTGGAGTCTGCCTGTTTTCGTTTTCTTCTTGGATTCCATTCTAAGGCATGTCTTGTAACTGTTGTGGTTTACATTGTGTGTGCAATCTTTGTAGATTTTGAATATCTTTCGTGATACTGGTATGGTTTGAAATAGCCAGAAATTCTGTGTTCGCGGTCTTTTCTTGCCATGTGAGGCTAAGCATGTTTCTGATTCATGAGTTGTGAATATATATATATATTCATTTGAGTTGTGCATTGCCTTGTTACGTGTTATTCTCCTTCAAGAGGTTTGTGTTCTGTATATTTATTTTGTTTCCTCTATTTCATGTCCTATTCAACATCTGATTATGTGTGTGACATGGTACAAATGTCATTTACGACGTCTACATTATCGCACTCTATAGTGAATGTCAACTGGATAGTTTGTTCAAACAACACTTGTCACGTTGATGTTACAGTTGAATTACATAACGTGTTTCCTTCATCCGCAGGAAGTGGACATGATTGTCGCTCCGATATCTCGCCAGATACAGCGCGAGATGTACATGGACTTCGCTGATGTGTCCTTCTACCTCGAGTTCACGACCGTTGCTGTACGGAAGCCAGACCCCGACGACATTACAGTCAGTCTGGTCTTCCAGCCCTTCAAATTCGAGATGTGGGTCTGCATTCTGAGTGTAGCTCCCCTTGTGGGAGTCGTTGTCTGGATGTACTCCTGCGCATATGGCGCCATATTGCCACACGCGAAAATACGCACACAACTACACAAAATCGTTGATGCATTGTGGTTTAGCGTTGGCCTTCTGTTTAACCAAGGTGAGGCTTCAGAATCAGCACTGACACGTGTGTGTGTGTGTGTGTGTGTGTGTGTGTGTGTGTGTGTGTGTGTGTGTGTGTGTGTGTGTGTGTGTGTGTGTGTGTGTGTGTGTGTGTGTGTGTGTGTGTGTGTGTGTGTGTGTGTGTGTGTGCGTATATGTATGTATGTAGGTATATATGAATGTATGTATGTACGTGTAGGTATATATGTATGTACGTACAGGTATGTGTGTATGTGTGCATGTGTGCATGTGTGCATGTGTGCATGTATGCATGTATCTATGTAAGCATGTAAGTATGTATATGTACATGTACATACTTGTATGCATATATTCTAGATACGTATGTAGTCAGTGCCTGTGTGAGCGGGTGGATGACATTGTGGGCCAGTGTGGTATTATGTCAGCGGGGCGATCTGGGTCCTCCGGACAAGTCTCATACCATCAGCACTCTGTCAAGGACTTTGTATCTGTAATGCTTATTTTTGAAGCAGTTTCTTTCGCCTACTTATTAGTTTCCTACTTTTCGTCTATCGACATTTCATTTTGTAACTTTTTTCAATCTAATTATATACTTCATTTTCGATTTCACGATGAAATGCCATGGTCACAGTGCCAAAACCAGATTATTATGTCGAGCGGTATAAACGTAAAGAACACAGACCAAACCGTGATCGGCATTGCCTTTTTTCCCGACAGGCTGCGTGCACAGCCCGCGTAGTTCCGCCGTTCGACTCGTCTTTGGCAGTTGGTCGGTCTTCTGCGTCATCGTCGTCGCAACGTATGGAGCAAATCTCATCGCTTTTCTGGCGATCACCAAACGCACTCTGCCCTTCAGAACACTGGAAGAAATGGCCACGCAAACCGACTATAAGATCGGCACATTGGGCGGAACATACTGGGTGGCGTTCTTTAGGGTAACGTAACATATTATGGCTTTTATATAGTTAGAATAATATAATAATTATAAACCCAGTCTATGCATTTGTAATCACTTAAACGCGAAAGGCAATGTAATGTAATGGCTATCGTATAGCAATGGGGAGGATTGTGAGAAAGAAAAACACAAACACTTACAATGTATTTCTTTTATAAGAAAGGATTTGAGCAAGTCGTAGCAAACCGTCTGCTGTCTTGTATCAGTTCAAACGACTTATCTAATGTGACACAATCAGCATAAAAACAGTTTCATTCTACAAAAATTGCTCTCATGAAAATACGAAATGGTGTTACATCACGGACACGCACGCACGCACGCACGCACGCACACGAGCAAAGTTTCAGCTAAACATAGCCTTCTGTCTCTACATGACCATGGTGAGACCTTATGCGAAATTGGTATCACGTATTTGAATGGCAGTCTCGGAAATATCGCCATTGGTTTATATATATTCTTTTCTTGATGCATTGATTTGTGTCATATATGAGAATTAATTATGTTTGATGTTTAACAATTCTCTAACTATGTATAATTAGTCTATCTTCACATATTTTACACATTCTTTATGTCAATATCTTCATAACAAATAGATCCGTCATAAACTATTTAGTAGCTGAACTCCAAAAGCAGCATAGTTGCTTTCATGTGTATTCTTCTAACTTACCGTTATCCTTCTTACGATTCATCTCCAAACTTGTTTACACTACTTTACACTAACTATTGATTCCTATATAATGAGTTGATTTATTAGCTAAACGTATCCTAACTAATTCCTTATTTGTGCTGCTGCAGTTCCACATTGGTGTGACCACTTCACATAGATAACACTGGTTACTCGTGGCATACAACCAGCACGATTGCGTATTTGCACATGTTACGCTTACTTTGACTAACACCAGGACGCGGCGTTGCCGGTCTACCAAGACATGTGGCGATCGATGTCGCGCAGCGTGCAGTCCGGTGAAGACGTCCTGTCCACCAACCACACGCTGCACATGCTGAGGATGAAGACCGAACGTTATGCCTACGTCGTTGACAAGACGTCGGTGGAGAGTGAGATGGCGAGGAGTTGCGTTGTCACGATGCTGCACCTTGAGTTCATGCCTCTTCACTACAGCGTCGGCCTGCAGAACAACTCCGCCTACAAGGCCATGGTCAACAACGCGTGAGTTTACCCCTGATGTATCCACGGGTGGAGACGAGGGAAACCTTGGTAACCGACGTAGTATATCCTTCGTCGCGTTTTCTTACTGATATTGTTGATATTGATTCTGTGACACAGATGGACGGACGGAGAGAGAGCTAGATTGTATATATATATATATATATATATATATAATATTTCACGGGATTAGCCAGTTTTATTTGAAATAACTAACTCTCTCTCCGTCCGTCCATCTGCGTCACAGAATCAATATCAACAATATCAGTAAGAAAACGCGACGAACGATATTCTGGTGCGAACATTTTGAAGAAATATCATTATACACAGGTATTTAAAAACTGATCGTTTGTCAAGATAAGTTTAGTTTGGTACACGAATCGCACGGATTCGTTGTACCAGATAGGTAGTTTTTTTTATGAAATCAGAGTGAAACAGGGAGTCACGTTTGGGACTGGTAACTAAACACAATACAAACAATATTCGCACGAGGAAGCCGTGTTTGCCAATATTTATCGGCATTTTTTTAAATTACCTTCCCCACTTTGTGAATGTGGTGACTATGACCAATCAGTGGGCAATAACGGTAGTGAACTTGAAGATACCCGTTAGTCGGTTGTACGGGGCGCCTTTTGCGACATGGTACGATGATTGCAATTGTAGATGTTTCTATTTTCAGCACCGGTTTGTTCCACTCTGCCGGGTTGTTAGAATATTGGCGAAACAAGTACTGGCCAAAGCCCGCCCAGTGTGCGTCCAACGACGGCCCGAAGGCCCTCGGCCTGTATCACCTGCAAGGAGTCTTCTACATCATGTTTGTCTCGATACTCCTCTCGTGTCTCATCCTCCTCACAGAAGTAGCCTACTCGTCGTTCGTTCAGTGCTTGAGAAGATGCGAAGACCCGGTGTCTCCTTCTGTAGACGATGACGCGTGACATAGGCGTTGTATGTCCGTATTGTGGACGGGCAGACGAGCGATCAGGGCTCTCGTTTTGCTTTCACATTTGACTTTGACACAGTTTGCTGCGTGCAAGTGAATATTCTGAGAAAGAGGCTTTCATACGAGACGCGCATGTACTGCGCGCGCGCGTGTGTGTGTGCGTTTGCATGTGCGTGTGCGTGTGCGTGTGCGCATGTATGTGTGTCTACACAATTCCACTGAGCTTAGCAGGCCCGCAGTATGGTTGACATTTTGAGGGTAAGTTTTCTCACCTCCAATTACACACCTTTAGTTTAACCCAAAACACCCAGTTGCACCCCTCCTTGAAGTTTTCCAAATATCTCAAATTGCACCACTTGAGGCTCGCTAACACTTACAATTGCACACCATTCGGAAGTTTTTATTCCTGGGAATTTCGACATAAACTTCAACTCAACAGTAATGATAACGAATATATCAGTGAGATATGGTCATTCAGTTGAACATGCCATTATTGAAGTTATCGACCGAACCACATCTCTAATGGATTCAAATGAAATAACTATCAATATGTTTTTAGATTTATCAAGCGCATTTGATACTTTAGACCACACAATGATATTAGGCAAACTACACCTGTATGGGATACGCGACACCGCTGTAAAGCAAACGGAAAGTCATTTGAAAAATAGAAAACAGTACGTCACTTATAATGATAATATTTCTTAAAACCTGCCTATTACCGCAGTTGTGCCACACTAATATACATTAATTATTAGTAATGATTAAAATCTTTTAATTTGTTTAATATACACCTATCAATTTAGAACATTTGATTGAAATAGTTCAATATGAATGTCCCAGCTTAGGTAACATCGCAGATACAAGATTACAGTTTTGGACACTTTCGATTCTCGTTTCATCTATCTTGAGCAGGAAAGGAATTACTTTTTTATTCCCCAGTTTGTATATCATTTACTTGAATATATACCTTTAGAAATTAAACGGCTAATTTGTTGTTATATAAAAGGATTAACTCACATGATGTGTTTATTTTTTGGGAGCACATTAGCATAGGATTTGCCGCAGAATTAATGTACAGGTCTGGTAATCTAAATTACGACAGAAATGATCAACCGATGTTTGTGTGTGACTGACTACCTTTGCCTACATAATCTAACTTGTGTTGTTTCAGACAACTGTGACGTGTCGATGGCTGTTCTTTATACCAACATGACATAGGATGTCGAACCAAGTCACTGAATGTCTACATCTTTATTAAAGATGTATTAAGTTGTGGAACAAGAGAAAATACTCTTGTGGTGGCAAACCATTCAAGTGTGACGGATGTGCACATTAGTGTTGGTAGAGTGAACATTTGAGGCTTCTTTACAGTCTCTGACTGGTGAGAAACATTTAGAAAGTTATACTTGTGGAGAACCGTCTTCTCAGAGTGGGGCTTTAAAAATGCGATGAGGAGAAACCAATTAAATTTGACACCTGTGTAATTTGTCTTTTTACATCGTGGCGCACCTCTCTTTGAGTTGTAATATCTACAGTCTTATGATCAACACATGCAGTTGTACTCCTGTTAAATGTTGGCATGCTGTAGGGCATATGAGACACATGTGTGCACGTGGACATAGGTTAGAACGAGTGGTTTTGTAAATATGTCTGTCAGTAAGCAGAACTGTACCACTGAGAAACGATTAAAATGTGACACAAGTGGAAAATTGTTTTTAAGTGGTGGTGCCGTACACGTGCACAGTCATGCAGGGGAAAAAGCAATCAAATGTGGTGCACAATTCTCTGGTAGTAGTAAATTTAAGACGCATGTCCGAATTCATACTAGGGAGAAACACTTCAAACGTGATACTTGTGGTGTATAATTCTCAGATAGTGGTCACATGTCAGAATTAATACTAGGGAGGAACCATTCAATTTTGATACCTGTGGGGCACAATTTTCAGATAGTGGTTCTTTAAAGTAACATGTCCGAATTCACACTGGGGAGAAACCCTGCAAATTTGACATATGTGGGGCACAATTTTCAGAGAGTGGTTCGTTGATGAAACATGTCCGAATTCATACTGGGGAGAAACCCTTCAAATGTCGTACCTGTGGTGCACAATTCTTAGATAGTGCCCATTTGAACAAACATGTCAGAATTCATACTCTGGAGAAACCTTTCAAATGTGATAATTGTGGTGCACAAGTCTCTTGTAGTTTTCATTTGGAGAGACATGTTCGAATTCATACTGGGGAGAAACCCTTCAAATGTGATACTTGTGGTGTACAATTATCTAATAGTAGTAATTTTAAGAGACATGTCCGAATTCAAGCTGGCGAAACATGTGGGGTACAATTTTCAATTAGTGATCATTTGAACAACCATGTCAGAATTCATACTTGGGAGAAACACTTCAAATACGATATTTGTGGTGCACACTTCTCAGATAGTGGTAATTTGAACAGACATGTCCGAATTCATACTGGGGAGAAACCTTCCAGACGTGAAACCTACTGAAATCTGTTTAGAAACGGTGGACCCCAAAATGATAACATTGATTGAAACCATGTATGGGAATGTTGAATGTGTTGTTGTCATCAATGACCAGTTGACATAATGGTTGAAAGTAGAAATATAAGTGCGGGCAGAGCTGGTTCCTCTCGCCTGTCCTAAACAGTGTGTTCCTATAGTTCGTCATGGTAGACCTGAAGAGTTTTTCTAACCAGTTTAAGCAAATTACCGACCATATCTTTGACACCAGGTACGCATATGGTACTAGACTAATGTCTACTGTGTTCGAGATGGTACAACTCGCCACAGAAGAACTTCAAGCAGCCTGTAATAACATAATATTTTCCAGTGATCATTTTAAATTCATAAGGTATGCAGACGACACCACTCTTTTTAGTATATAGAATAAATTCCAATCTCCGGATGGCCAAGTCTAAAATCAAAACATAAATAAAAAATAAAAAATATATGCAGGTGGCTAAAGGCAAACAAACTTTCTCTTAACATAAAAAACTAAATTCGTGGTACTTCACATGCCCCAAAAAGAAATAGAACTTCCTTTAATAGAAATAGATGGGACAAATATTGAATGTGTACATGATTTAATTTTTTAGGTATTACCATAAACCAACACCTAAATGGGGACAGCCATATAAACAAAAAAGCGATAAAATAATTGGAATTTTAAATAAACGTAAACATGTATTAATTAATTAATATAATTATTATCTATAATGTATAATTCGCTCATTCTTCTCAAGATTAATGATGGCATGTTATTGTGGGGTCACCAAGCCCATCGCATTTTTAAACTTCAAAGAAAGCAGTGCAAATAGTTTTTACTTCAAGTAAATATAATTCTCACACAGATCCCATCTTCAAAGAATGTAAATGTCTTAAGTTGGATAACATCTATAGTCTCCAACAGCTCAAATTTTATTACATCAAGCTTATACCAGAATAGTTCAGTGGTATTCCATGCACATACAACTTTGCAATTCACCAATACAATACACGTGATAAAAACAACTTATTTATTCCCAGAGTTAAACGTTCATCAGACACAACATTATACAAACTGTTAACAGTACTCCAATAATCATCCTTGATAAAATTTCTACACATAGCTCATATGTTTTTTCTACTTATACACGAAATTACTGTATCAAGAATTATGAATCATGTTGTCATATTTGTAACTGTTACATCTGTTATCCTTAAACTAGACACGACTTTGCATTTGTTTAAACTAATTTGTGTATATACTATGTATACACATACATGTATGCATATATGGTTGATCACGTGATAATCACATAATTATGTTACATCAGTGGTGTGGCTCCCATGATAGCGGCGTATAATTGTCTTAACGGGAGCCTCCCTGACCTTACAATGAATATTATATTGTAGTTTTTGTGCTTATGATGATCAAAATAAATACGGTCTGTCTGTCTGTCTGTCTGTCTGTCTGTCTATATGTAACATACATGTGTATTCAAGTGCAAGGTCATCGTCTCACCCGACAAGCTTATCGTTCTGGTAAACGAAGGACACGAGACTGAGACACTTAGGCAGCATATTGCCCTTTGCAGAGATTATGTTAATAGACGATTAGCCCTAGTACCAACAAGTTTTGTAGACTCATAAATGTAATATGTTTTAAAAGTGGCATCTCCAGTGGCGCGGGAACGAAATTCATATTGGGGGGCTACCGGAGCTTCAACACCACCGAGGGAGGTGGGAGGTGCGTGCTGTGGAAAAATATTTCGCCGCCGCGCGGCCTATTACTGGGATGGGGGGGGGGCAGAAAACCATATGTCTGCCCTCCAATTGCACACACCTTTCACAGTCGACATAAATACACAAACTTTAGATGTCCACCCGCCATTGACGCTCGCCACAAAACAAACATTCACGCTCATATTTAATGGGGTGGCAGAACCATATAGCTGTCCCCCCGGAGAAATTCCACGGGTAGCTGCCTCACCTGCCCCTCCCCTGTTCCCGCGCCTATGGGCATCTCTACAAGACTGAAAGCCAGAATATGTGGAGCATACTGCCCGCAGCAATCAACACAAAAGACACCTTATCTTTATTTTTTTTGAGTTTCGTTGCCTGCGGATCATGATATATATTACCGGAGCAGACAGACTACAAAATAACCAGATCAGAGAGGAGACATATTTAATCAGGCACAAGATACTCCGGTGGTTTGGGAATGTTTGTTTTATACCGAAAGAAAATGTCGTTAACATAGCTTACAAGCAAGCATTTAAAGGAAAGACAAAACGAGGAAGATCACGGAGGGGGTGGAGCGACCAAATCAGACAGGACAGTGAACGCCCGCTATTAACAGCAGAGCGGTGTGTTCTAGATAACTTTAAGATGGAGGGGATTGACATCCAGGAGGACAGCGAGGGGATCAAGTAGGTCTATGCATTTAAGCCAGGTTTATGAGATTGAACAAACTAACTAATTATGTGAATAAATTGTGTTATTAATTAATAAAATAATTATTAATAGTGTTAATGGTATATATATATATATATATAACTGTAATATTTAATACCAACTAGTTAGCAGGGGGTTCGGTTTTGGAAGGTGTTCGTAACCTGTGGTTTCGAACGAAAACCCAGATTACGATCCTGACCGAACGCCACTAGTACAATTGAAATTATTCTGTCGTGGTCTGCCAACGTCACGGAACGTTTCGTGTTCGAGAGTTCGGTGTACAAATTAGACTATGCTTGCTGGCGACATTTAGGCATCGTCATCCACGCGAACTCTCAACACCGAACATAATCTGAATATGTAACACAGTCAGCACAACAGTTTTTAGCATTATTAAAAACCGCGACGTAACATTTTCAATAACAATATAATGATTTGTTCTCTCATACATACACATTGCATGCCCGTGACGTGGTTCATGTTTTGGTGTTGTTGGTGAGGGGGGGGGGAGCGATTATGGACATCCGAGTGCTCATTTCCTAAAAGAAACATACAAATCTGAACCGGAGCGAAGGCGGGGGAGTTTTTTCGCGGTGTCGTTCAATATTTTGGCCGGAGTGTCACTCACCCCTTGGATGTTATTGAACATAAGAGGCATGGAAGCATTAGTTTACTTACCTGACGCAGAATAGATGTTCTAAGCAACCGGTTGTTCACGCATTAATTTTCTTCTTGTGAGATAACATAGCTCAACAAACATTTGCAATATTCTTATATTCAACCTAGCGTATGTATGCGGGTAGGTTAACTTTTCCACTTAGACGGCTTGAACTTCGAGCACCAAACTTTCAGGAATTAATCTACGACCCCTAGAATAGGACATAAGACCTATATCTTTTAAAAAATACCCCATATATGTAGATTCTATTTTTTATGGGGTAACTCATTTGTTCGGAACGTAAAATGAAAAGTGCGCGTAATCGTAAAGCGTAACAACTGCACAAAAACAGCCACTGCGTCATGAAGTTGGCAACGTGAAGAAGACGCTGATACAACATGCTTATATCTATCCTCATGCCAGTTGCATAGCAATACGAACATTATTTGACAATCCTACACTATAACGATGGACGTGGATTTCACATAATGTGCGACCTTCATCATTTTGAACAAGCAACGAGTATTTGCGAGCACGTCATGGTATTTATGTAACGATGCTGCGTTTTTTCTAACATTTGATAAATAGTACTATCACAACTGTTAACCAGACTTGTTGGTAAGTCGCAGGCTGTCGAGTCTCCAGTCATTTCGCTATCGAGTCCGAATCGAGTCTCGAGTAACCACTGAAAATTTCGAGTCGCGACTCCAGTCACCTCTCGGAATTTCAAACCAAATCTCCCCACTATTTTCAATCACTGAATCGTATTCATACATACAAGATACCTATAAGTAATAACTGTTGCGATTATACAACAATGACTAAGTTTACTTAGTGCAAATAAAATGTTTCGTATAAGAACCGTACAAGTAGCATGATTATCGATATAAGTTTTGGCACAGTACTCATTTAGCACACACATGTATCCGTAACCAAACCGGTCGCGGCTAGATGTCCCAACAGACATGTAGAGATTAAGTTATCGAAGAAGTGGTATCACCTGCAATAGCGCCACTCTAAATTTTCGCGCGAAATCGCAGCGTCATTTGCGGTCACATGTCTTCCATATTTATATCGGTGGTACCAACCTCTTGATGCTATATAATTAATAAAACCCGCTACATGATGTGGTTTCATTGGACTGTGACAAGTCTTTCCAATAAATAGCAATCACGATATCACACAATAAAAAGCAGATTATAGCTGCAGATTATCGGCATTACATTCAAACCACCCATTACTTAATTATGCGAGCAAGTCCGAGTCATTTCGCAGTCGAGTCCGAGTCGAGTCGCAAGTCACTGAAATGTGCAACTCGAGTCAACGAAACTGCTGTCAACTACTGAGGTTTCCCGTCAGGAGACGGGCTATTTTGCCAGTTAATGATAATTGAATAAAACTTAGTTATATGTTAAATACTCCCAACCGATCAACATTCTACGTCTGTTAATTGTGTATTTAACATTTGTTCACACGTGATATTGTAGTGTTCCGCGTTTACAGGAAACCGCTTAATTTATGTTTTACCTGACTAACTCATGATATACAAATATTCAAACGCTGCCAACATACCTTATTGAAAGTAAACAAAGTTAAATTCATCATCACATTCACATCAGTTAAATATTAGGGACCCTTGCATGAACCGGCTCATCGGATCCCACAGTTTCCGGCTCATGAGTGCTTGATCACAAGTGTACTTGCAAAACGATTCTCATCGAAAATTACACTGGCGTCTATTAAGAACTATTTCATCATAGGCGGATCCAGGGGGTCTGGAGCATGTGCTCCTTAGATCGCGCGCCCGCAGACCTTTTATAATGATCCTACGCGACCGTGCCCCCCAGACCGTTAGAAATGTGCCCCCGTTCAGGTTATAATAAGGTGAAGGTACGGCGACGCGGTGGCCAAAATTGTTAACAACATTCCCCCCTCGTCTTCCGATATCACCAGTCCAGCCGAGACATTGGGTCAAGTTACCGAGGCGCGGCAGCAACAACAATTCTACACACCATTTGGTTCGGCCGCCAGTGGAGGTTTTTGTGCCCCCTTAGACTCGATTGCTGGATCCGCCACTGTTCATATATTGATATACCATGTACACCATATTATTACCATGCCATTTCAACAACATTGCATTACATATGGTAGCTGTAAAAAGAAAACAACAAAATACAAACTATTTACTCTAAAATACTGTGTCCGTTAAAACACAAACAATTGTGATTCTGCGCGCAGTTAGTCGCCTGTCATTAATCAAATGGCAGTGAAATTGAAAGTAGCAAAACCTGGAGGGGTTGGGTCAAAGCTCTCCTATTGGTTATTGATCGACACCTTCCACTACTACAAACGAGCGCTCCGAAAGAATGTTACATAAGAGTCGTGATCAGCAAGCCATGCATAACCGAATGTACACTGTTCCGTTATTGACGATTACTTCTGAGAACGGCGACGCTGACAAGTGGCGGTTTAAGATATCCGTGGGCTCTATAGGCACCCGGTACTTTCATGGGCCTTGTTGGTAGACCCACGCCAAGGAATTGACGTTAACATTTCACTATTTATATTTACACAGCTATATGTATTATGAGCATAGCGTACATGAATGAATCATCGATAAAACTAATACAATATTAGTTCTTCCTTAAAAAAGTTACCATCTCACATTTTAACGATGCATACTCTATAATTTTACTTCGCGTATTTTCTTGACGGCAAGCGAACTAATGATATCATCAACCGAGGGAGAAGGCATCATCTCCAACTCTGTGGCTAAACGTGTCAGTGCCGACAAGCGCAATTGACCATTCGTGAAACGCTGGTAGTCTGGTGTTTCAGTACCGAGAAAGATCGCACGCCTCCGCAGCTTGACCCGAAAATTGACAGATATACCTATAGCGTAATGTAAAGTTTATAAAAAAAAACTGGTAATCAACTTATTTCCATGATTTCTTGAAAGCAAACGAACTAATGATATCATCAACCGAAGGAGAAGGCATCATCTCCAACTCTATGGCTAAAAGTGACAGTGCCGACAAGCGCGATTGACACATCGCGAAACGCTGGTAGTTTGATACGGTTCAGTACCGAGAAAGATCGCTCGCCACCGCAGCTTGACCCGAAAATTTACAGATAGACCTATAGCGCAATGTAAACTTTATAAAAAAAAAACTGGTAATCAAATTATTTCAATGCTGGATTTCGGAAATACTTAGTCCACAAAATATATTCTCGGGTATTTTTGTGGGCTCTTAACCTTCGTTGGCCTTAGGCAGGTGCCTATAGCGCCTATTGATTATTAATCCGCCACTGACTCTGACAACAATGCAATCGACGGCAGTGACATTTAATGTTCAGCATAACACAATCCATTGACGCGGCCTCATTGCCTGTTGTCACTGATGGTATTGTCCGCTAGATCAAACACGGGCCAGCAGATGGTCGGTTGATATCATCGTCGGCGTCGTGAATATTTAAACGAACTGCCCCTTTGAAAGAGACGCGCTGGTGCAGCTTCGAGTCATTCTCGTCTGCTGGTGGATGGATGTAGGTGGCGGCTCAAGCCGCTTACATGGTCTATTTCAATTATGTTGACCGATCAGTCACCTGTCGTCAATCTCCATAGTATTCGTCAGCAAACTTCAGGTCGATGGCGACTGTGGAGGATGTTAGCTTGGTTCCACGTCATTTCTTCGGTCGCAACTGGTAAGAACTGTTGTCGCTTCACATGCCTCTGTGCCAATGTGTGTATGTCACGTATTTTTTCGCACACACCACCTGACCAATTAACGTAATGTTTATGAGAATGTCACCAAAATGCTTATATGTGTAGGATTACTCAGGTCCGTAGTTAGTGGATTCAGAGGGTTCGTACGAATGCCATTTTTTCGAACGCGAACGTTTGGAAATGAAACCCCATTTTCAGTGAAATGTTGAGTTAAGCCAATCATGGGTAAGTCGTGCAAAATGATGGGTCGCGCTCGTCCTGGGGGCTGCCTTTTGAATTTTTTGGTTATCTTCAATGGCGACAGCGGTGCAGTTGGATGTCTTGGAGAGGGGGTAGGGGTGCAGATGGATGTTTTGGTGAGCCTCATGGGGGTGCAGTTTGAGGTTGTAGGTGGTATACACCAGTGATGCGACCATCCATAGTTTTATGGTCAGCAATATGAGAGCCAACAAATTTATTATAATAATGTAGTCTTCGATATATATTCGATCTAGTTTCTAGCACATCTGAAAACTAACATAACATCATGTAAACATACTGATATGTACTGATATCTTTATTAATATTGTCGACTTTTCTCTTTATTCACTACCTACAATATAAAATAGGCAGTTTTTCTCCGGGTGTGAACGTGCCGTCTCGTCCGTATATATATATATATATAAAACTGCGCATTTATTTTAACCAGTGGATATATCACAGGTCAGGAATATCTTGTTTTGTCACCTCAAAATCGCCAGGTTGTTCAAAGCCAAGACAAGATATCTAACCAATCACGGGAGTAGTAATATTGATAATAGCAGAATTGCTACTAATTAAATGCAAGACCAACCAATACATAAATAAATAAATATATATATATATATATATATATATATCAAATGTGATTACAATTATATTCAATAATTCATAACAGCATTAAGTGAAGAGGTGTTACGCTAATCTATGTATTATGTATTGTCTCAATGAGTAACATCGCGATTAATCGACAAATCGCCAGTGTTTTGTGTAGTCATGTGTAAGTACAGCGCGTGTTGACGGATGTATGACAACGTTTCTGCAGTATAATGTGCGGTTCAGCGTTTTACACAAACGCACATACACATACACACACACACACACACACACACACACACACACACACACACACACGCACACGCACACGCACACGCACACGCACACGAACACGCACACGCACACCCACACGCACACGCACACGCACACACACATATACATACACACACACGCGCGCAAACACACACACTATTTTAGCTAGAAATGTGTGTGTATGTTTGTGTGTGTGTGTGTGTTTGTGTTTGTGTGTTTGTGTGTTTGTGTGTGTGTGAATGTGTGAATGTGTGCGTGAGCGTGGATGTGTGTGCGTGTGCGTGGGCGCGTGAGTGTGCGTGCGTGCATGTATATGCCAACTTCTGCCTAAACAACAGGCAATCCGCTGTTGAGAATCCGGACGACGTTTCCCGGGAAGCGTGTAACTGTCAGCTGAACTAGCGAAGTTAATAATGATTGTTTTTTTTTGTAATTTTATCTGTCCATATAAGATGTAAGAAGTGTGATAGAAACCTATCGTTGCTGTGTGAGTATTATTGTTATTAGAAACATTTTTATGGCGCCATATCTCCGGGACCAGCCCGTTCATAGGCGCGTACACACATTATGAACTTTTACATGGAATTGTAAGAAATGTTTAAGAAATTGAAATAAAATATTACACTAAAATTAAAAAAGACTGCATATATTAAGATATTAAGATACATCAAAGTAAGTAAAAGTAAAGGTAAGTTCTTATATAGCGCAGTATCCAGTCCTCAGGACTACGCAAAGCGCTTTCCACGTTACTTCCTGGCAGACCTGTCTAACTGAACACCATCCCGACTTCTCTGGGAAGCATTCAACCACGCTGCAATTAATGCGCAAAGACTAATCATACATAAATATCACCACTATATATAGCCAGGTATTCATTCATACAGCTGAGTGAACTGAAGTAATGTAGAGTAAACGAACTTGCCCAAGGTTCGACACCGCCGAGCACCATTCGAACCCGGGTTCTCTCAGTCGAGAGTCCGGAGCTCTTTACTGCTGCGCTACTGCGCTCCACATTACACGACATCATTTCTAAATAATTATATAAAAAGTTATAATATATTAAAATGTCGTATTATGCTATACAATAAATAAATAAATAAAATTAATTCATTAATAAAATATATGTTCCCCATAAAGTGTCCCACAGTTCAGTTCCACAGTGGAAGTAATACAATAAATGAGTTTGGTGAGGTGAATCTTGAACCAAGTCAGACTGGCTATTTTACGAATGTTCTCTGGCAAACAGTTCCAAAGCGTTGAGTCGACTTTGAATCTTTCGACACTACATTCCGTAGTACATGTACCATCACTAATTAATACAATTATTCCCTGCTTGAAAGAACGTAGTTCGTGGAATACAAAAGTATGTATAGTGTATTAACATATTGTGTTAGGTGTTGTGATTGGTTCCGTAGTACTTGTACCATCACTAATTAATACAATTATTCCATCCTTGAAAGTACGTAGTAAGGAGTACGTAGTATATAAATGTATGTATAGTGTACTAAAACACTGTGATAGGTGTTGTGATTGGTTCCGTAGAACTTGTGCCATCACTAATTAATACAATTATTCCATCCTTGAAAGAACGTAGTTCGTAGAATACAAAAGTATGTATAGTGTATTAACATATTGTGTTAGGTGTTGTGATTGGTTCCGTAGTACTTGTACCATCACTAATTAATACAATTATTCCCTGCTTGAAAGTACGTAGTTCGTAGTATATAAATGTATATATATAATGTACTAAAACAGTGTATTAACATATTGTGTTAGGTGTTGTGATTGGTTCCAGAAAGTACTCTGTACCATCAGTAATTAATACAATCTCATTCCTCGCTTCTTGAAAGCACGTAGTTCGTAGTATTATAACGTATATATAATGTACTCAAAACATTGGTACCAGGGTGTTGTGATTGGTTCCGGTAGTAATTTGTACTCCCATCACTAATTAATACAATTATTCCCGCACAGCACGTAGTAATGGAGTATATAAAAGCATGTATATATAGTGTACTAAACATTGTGTTAGGTGTTGTGGATTGGTTCCAGTAGTAATTTTGTACCATCACTAATTACAATTATTCCAACTCTTTGAAAATACGTAGTAATGGAGTATACAAAAGTATAAGTAGTGCACAAACACGAAGTAGGTGTTGGGTGGATTGGTTTCTGCAATTTGTGTCATCACTAATTAATACAATTATTCCATCCTTGAAAGAACGTAGTTCGTAGAATACAAAAGTATGTATGGTGTATTAACATATTGTGTTAGGTGTTGTGATTGGTTCCGTAGTACTTGTACCATCAGTAATTAATACAATTATTCCATCCTTGAAAATACGTAGTACGGAGTATATAAAAGTATGTATAGTGTACTAAAACATTGTGCTAGGTGTTGTGATTGGTTCCTTAGTACTTGTGCCATCACTAATTAATACAATTATTCCATTCTTGAAAGTACGTAGTAAGGAGTACGGAGTATATAAATGTATGTCTAGTGTACTAAAACACTGTGCTAGGTGTTGTGATTGGTTCCGTAGTACTTGTGCCATCACTAATTAATACAATTATTCCATCCTTGAAAGTACGTAGTACGGAGTATATAAATGTATGTATAGTGTACTAAAACACTGTGCTAGGTGTTGTGATTGGTTCGCTTCAGGATTTCCATCGGCGATCTTCCAGACGAAGCCGAGTTTGGTCGACTTGCTAGGGAGCAAATGCAGTGGACGTATGGCCGGAAGTGACGTGTTTACTGTCGTCGGAGTGGACTCCATCTACGGAAGATGTTTTATTAAGGGTACATATATATGTATATCTTGTATATAGCTATAGAGCCAGTACGAACGAATCGGAACACAATCAGTATCCGTCTTCTGCGTCTGTATGAGGCGGTTATAAATAGTAAATACGACTAATCACGAATAGTCGTATTGCCAGATGGAGCAATTGCTCATTGTGCGAGTTGTCCTCGCGACAGCTAAAAGTTGTGGGGCATAGAAGCGGAGAAAGAATGAAATTGAGAGAGTGAGTGAGTGAGTGAGTGGGTGAGTGATTGAGTGGGTGAGTGAAGAGTGAGTGAGTTGGTGAGTGAGTGAGTGAGTGAGTGAGTGAGTGAGTGAGTGAGTGAGTGAGTGAGTGAGTGAGTGAGTGAGTGAGTGAGTGAGTAGGTGAGTGAGTGGGTGAGTGGATGAGTGAGTGGGTGAGTGAGTAGATAAGTGAGTGGGTGAGTGAATGGGTGAGTGAGTGAGTGAACGAATGGGTGAGTGAGTGAGTGAGTAGGTGAGTGAGTGAGTGGGTGGGTGAATGGGTGAATGAGTGAGAGAGTGAGTGGACGTGTGAATGAGTGAGTGGGTGAGTGAGAGAGTGAGAGGGTGAGTGGGTGAGTGGGTGTGTGGGTGAGTGGGTGAGTGGGTGAGTGAATGGGTGAGTGAGTGAATGAGTGGGTGAGTAAGTGAGTGAGTGGATGAGTGGGTGAGTGAGTGGACGTGCGAATGAGTGAGTGGGTGAGTGAGGGAGTGAGTGAGTGAGTGAGTAGGTGAATGAGTGAGTGAGTGGGTAAGTGAGTGAGTGGGTGAGTGGGTGAGTGGGTGGGTGAGTGGGTGAGTGAGTGGGTGAGTGAGTGGATGAGTGAGTGGGTGAGTGAGTGGTTGAGTGAGTGGATGAGTGGATGGGCCCTTGAGTGAGTGAATGAGTGGAGTGAGTGAGTAAAGTAGTGAAGTGAGTGGGGGAAGTGGGTGAGAGTGGGTGAAGTGGGTGAGAGTGGGTGAGTGGAAAGATTGAGTGAATGGGTGAGTAAGGTGAATGGTGAGAGTGGGTGAAGTGAATGAGTAGGTGAGTGAGTGAGTGAGTAGGTGAGTGAAATTAGTGAGTAGGGAGTGCGTGAGTTGGTGAGAGGGTGAGAGGTGGGTGATGGGTGAGAGTGTGTGAGTGTGTGAGTGATTGGGTAGAGTAGGTGGATGAATGAGTAGGTAGTGACTGGTTAAGTAGAGTAGGTAGTGAGTAGGTGAGTGAGTGAGTGAGTAGGTAGTAAGTGGAGTGAAGTGAAGTGGGTGTGTGAGAGGATAGATAGTGAGAGTGAGAGTGACTGGAAGTAAGAAGTGAGTAAGGTAGTGAGTGGGTAGTGAGTGAGTAGAGTGAAATCGTAAAAGTGGTGAGTGAGTGGATGAGTGAGTAAATGTGTGAGTGAGTGGTTGCATGCGTGAGTGAGTGAGTGAGTGAGTGAGTGGAAATGAAAAGTGAGTGAGTGAGTGAGT
Organism: Paraescarpia echinospica; assembly: GCA_020002185.1. NCBI lineage: Eukaryota > Metazoa > Annelida > Polychaeta > Sabellida > Siboglinidae > Paraescarpia > Paraescarpia echinospica. The sequence continues at coordinate 42,164,346 of CM034541.1, forward strand.
ATGAGAGTGAATGGGTGATGAGCAGGTGGGTAGGTGTAGTGCATTAGTTACTGGAGTGGTGAGTGGAATTGTAGTGACTGGGTGGTGAGTGACTGGGTGAGTGAGTGGGAGAGAGAGAGAGAGAAAGCGAAAAGGGAAATGAAAAAGGAGAATGTGGGAGACAGGGAGGTGGACAAGGCGCGAGAGACACACTATTACTACGCCCAACAACGTGGTGTCTGCGTCTAAAAAAGGTGTACAGTTTAAAAGTTTTTATGCTACGCAGAATAGTTGCATGGATAACATAATTGAGGGGTTCGTCATCTGATGCTAGCATATTGTGACACTATTTTCAAATTGAATTCACAGCTTGTAACTTCAGTGTTATGGCTATATAGATTGGTTTCAGGTTGGCAATATAATAATAATAGTAATAATTATTATAAAATAATAATAATAATAATAATAATTGTTGTTATAATAGTCAAATAATAATAATTGTCCTTAGTGGAGTGGACCAGTCGAGGGAGCGAAGTATATCTCTATACTTTCATATTGTCATTCCAGATATTGGAATGCGACTACGGCCAAGTGATTATTGGAAGTTATGGGCGTTAAGATCAATCCTGTTTGCGACAGAATTAATTTGTGTAATGGACCTTAAACACAATGAGGCCTATTGTCACGTGACATCAGATGGATGTGTATTGTCCACTATTGCTCAAGGAGCTGTTTGAACCAAGCTAATTGACGACTGCTGCAATCAATGGAAAGCATACCTTTTGTACTCTCCACAGCCATTGTGTGTTAATGACTGTACCCAGTTAGGCTTAATTAATCAAGTTAAACAGTGACATTACAAATGACGAAACTGCGCTTTGTTGGGACTTTGACATTACTCATAATTATTGGAAGTTTAAAATTATCTTTTTCGTAACGGCTGCGTTGAAGCATAGGTTTGGGACTTACCATCATAAGGATGAACCTAGTTTGGGTCATTTAAGTAAAATAGTACCCATATAATTATACCCATATAAGGATTTGCATGAGTTTTACGATATGGGTTTTGTATTTTAGCGCGTCGTTTTAGTCGCATCCAACCATTATCAATATTTGTCTTCGCTTTGAGGCGTCTCTGGGGCTGTATGACCATGCTAGCAATCACCCAGCCTATGTAGTGTCAGTCAGCGACACGGCGCTCGCTGACCTTCCACCTATTTGTCTTGGCAGGACAAAGCCTGTGGCCTTGAGTCATCAGTATATGAATGTTGTGAAGAATCGAGAACAAGTGTTTAACACCGTTATGCATTTGTACACATTAACAAACCAATTCCACGGAAACTGGCAAACAATCCATGGCGACGATGCTTTGATTGGATTGTGAAGTGTGGCTGTCTACATGTCGCAGCAATAAAGATTCCTCGAGGTCACGTGGATATATATATATATATCCATATATATAATATATATATATTAATTTATTTATTTAGATATATATATATATATATCCATATATATATATATATAGTTATTTATTTATATATATATATATATGTAGAGAGAGAGAGAGAGAGAGAGAGAGAGAGAGAGAGAGAGAGAGAGAGAGAGGCCGAACGGAGGGAGTGAGAAAGGGAGGGAGGCAGCGAGAGTGGGAGGAGGGATGAAGAGTTCGTCTACGTAACATCACTTGGGGTCAAGCATACTGCTGTGGTTTTGGGATAATCTCAATTGAAACGCTACAGAGAAGATTACGACACTATAGTTCTCAAGAATAAGAAGACATACATTCGGCATCATTAGGCGACACAACATTCCCTGGTGGTCTGCGTTGGACATATCAACTCGTTGATAAACGCAATAAAAGAGCTGATAATTAATCCAGTGATGACAGCAATAACATCCTAATGCTGGACATCCGATATCATGTCGATCATGCTGACATAGAAACTGTGCGCCCGGTTGAGAAGCTATGCTAAGAGGATAGCATCTATGTCAAAGATAGCATCTAAGTAGCTAACAGGATAGCATCTATGTCAAAGAGTGTCTTGTGTACCAAACGAAACACATACCTATTTCCACCAAGCAGAATAAACTGCACCTCTTCGGTTGGTCTACAGTTCGAACTAAGTCATTCATATGCCATGTATTTATGCATGACACTTCGCGAATGCCACTCAGCGGTATCTTGACGATATTTTGTTTAAATCTGTGAAACTGAATCGTACTATGTTGTAAGTGGATGAATAAGTTATTTTTTCTATATTAATATATAATGGACCGTTCTCATTGTATGGAAATTGTAAGCGAACACATCTGTTTTATGATTTCAGAGATTCCTGCCACGAACGTGTCAGTCCCAAACATGTACATATCTGAACCAATATTAGCCACACTATTCAATCGGTGGAGTTCACTAGCGGCATATATGTTCCTTGAACGATCTTGTCTCGGGGAAGATCAACCGCCTCGATGGGAAGCCAGAAGGAGGCCGGACATACGACTGGGAGAGGCGACTGCTGCTATCGTGGAACACTTGGAGTGGGACGATGTTGTTATTCTGACACACGATGGAAGCGACGGTGAGTTGTTTCGTGTGCCCTGTTGGGTGTTCGTTATTTTGTTGTGTTCTAAAGTTCAATGAGTTAAGCAGTGTGCACCGTGTGGGTTCTGATCCCAATGTTGATACCAGTGTCATACAACATAAGATTTACATCAAAGTTTCCTCGGATTTATATGAATACTGCATTACGGTCGTAAATGGGCGGTGCAGTGTTCCCTCTAAATTAGAACAATAACTGATTTTTTTGAACAAGTGTTTGCATTACCAATATTTCGTCATATCCATATATGACGATAGCGTCATGGTGTCTATTAATAGACTATACCGATATCTTGTTAACGCTTTTTTAATGACACATTTGAGTTGTCCGATAACACTACCCTTTCTTACTGAATTGAATACCCCGAAACATGTTTGCTGTCGCAATACAGTCGAGTGAACGGCAAACTGGCGACTTACTCGATTTTCCCGATCAAACTTGGAGAGGAAGCGCGAAATATCGAGGATGCGTTCAACTTAGTGGCCGAATTCCGTGAAAGACATTTCATCATTGCATGTGAGATGAATTGCATCAGGGAGGTGTTTCATCAGGTAATTCGGATTACTTACATAAAGTTAGCGCCAATACCTACATAGGATGCTACCCATAACACTAACACGTGCCTTCATGTTACCGTTATGCATAATGGTGTCTGGTGATTCTATTAACTCGTCTACAGCATCTGAATCCACACATATTTGTGTGGTATTGTGAGGGAAGCAACAAAGTTAGCTTTGCGGTATCAATTTAACAACTGGAAATAAATATACTTATTTTATTGCCGTTCGCACCCGAACAAGTTAGTTATCCACACTTTGTTCCAGTTCACAAACAAGTAGTTTCTTTAATCAGGGCAATACTTTGCTAACAGTTATGATTAACTGTAGACGGCATTACAACTCTTATGCATTAAATTCCTTGTTTCCGGAGGTATATTAAATCACCATTAGTCCAGTAGAAATCAGCACATTTTTTTACCAAACCCGGATATTTTTGTTAAAAAGCCAATTTTGGTTTTAGGATGACCAGTAGTGTTTCCTGAACTTCCAGAAAAAAATCAACCAAAATCAACCCTGGGGAACCTCGATTATTTTCATGAACTATATACGTACCCTGTCAGTCATTTTTTGTAACATTTTCTTTCTATTGGCTGACCATATATAAATGCAAATGAGTTTTGGGGCACTGACTTCCACTGGCCAGCAAGTTAACGGTTACGATACTTAATTGTGGTGATTTGTATTTTATGTATCCATTAACTCGTTAATATAAGAAATCAAGTGCTTGCCACAAGATTAGATCTTACAATTGTGTATCGAAAGGCAATGTTTTAAAATCCAAACGCGAGCGATAATATCACATATATATTAATTTAACCAAAATCCGTAGTACTTAATAGAACAAACCGTTTTTGTAAACCCCCTCAAGACATTTTACGAAGTGGATGTATGTTCTAAAAAAATACCAGCTATTGTATTAATTACTTGCTTACAGATTGTTAGAAAAGTTATAATATATTTATGTACTGATTGTTCTGGGTTATTATGCATTTATATGCTTGAGCGATTTCAAAATGTGTGATATGGAAAGCCAAAGATAACATTGTTCATAATTTTGTAGATAAGGCGTAACGGTAGATCTTGGCTGATTTATTAGTGAAAAATTCATAGTTAGTAAGATAGCATTTTAAATCCGAAATCTATGTTTGAGTAATTATATAAAGTAAAGTTAGCATCTGTTGTTGAACATATTACCCATAATAACAGTACACATAGGCATATTATGAAGATTGCCTAGAAAATAGTCATACATCTTTTTCAGGAACGGGTCACTGTGGTATGGAGCAACGTGTCATTTGTTAAGAAGGTGGTGGTGGCTTAATGGTTAAACTTAGAAAGAAAGGGATATATTCAATGGTGACGGTGTCAAAACTACGAGGTGGTGGGTTGGCTGAATAATTCAATAATGCAGGTGATCATTATGTCCATGAAAAATGTGGAAAGACTTACACTGCCTCAAAAAATGTGACTAAATCATTTCAGGCAACAAACTCACTGTCGCATCAAACAGAACAACATTGATCTGGCCAAATTCCTGACCTTTCTGCGAAGTCACAACCCATTTTCCACCGACAATGACGAGCACCTGCAAAATCTTGCTACTGGGGTCATAGCTGATGAGAGAGTCAATGTAGACCAAGCTGTGGATATTGGAATGAAAATCCACCAGAAAATCACAGATCAGAGGTACGGAGACATCGTTTTCATGAAGTCAGACCGAGTGAAAACCTTCGCAGATATGAGGAAAACTATCAAACTGAAAGATAGAAAAGAAATGCGCGTGTCGTCGACGGAGACTATTGACGAAAGCATATACTTCTGAACCACCAGATCGCAGTGTCTTCTCACATGAGTTAGCAGCCATAGCCCCAGCTTTATTCCACGACAACGGCACAATGCGAAGGCCAGTGAAGTCTAAATTAGTTTCGTACATCGCTACCCTCGATCCCCATGTTGTCTACTGTGATGGAATTGACGACAAAGCCACAGTTGTGGATGGATGTGCCGTTCTGCATCAGATACCCTGGCCAAAGACAGGTACCGTTCTTGACGTGTGTTCATTTTATGTGATGTATGTTCTCCACTTGGCAGCACACGATAGGGCCTGGTTCATAGTGTTCGACAGCTATGAAGTGCTCACCAACAAGGAACCCGAATAGAAGCGACTTAAATTGGGCAAGATCCTTTCCACTGATGTGTTGGTTGGACGTAACACTCCCATGCCTTCAGACAAAAGTAGTTTTCTTTCAAACAAGCACAGCAAACAGCAACTCATTAATCTCCTCTCTACTTGCTTGCTGATAGAAGGTATCGAGGTGCGTCACGCTGGCGAGGAAGGATATGCGGATACTACAATTGCGAAGTGTACCCTAGAAGTTGCAGAATCCCACGAGAACGTATGTATCCGTTGTGATGATACAGATCTGCTTGTAATCCTGCTTTTCCATGCACCTGAGAAGTCCACTATTTACATGCAAACCAAGCAGACTAATCAGTATCCGCACTGGTCAACATGCTCTCGGAAAGGAGATGTGTACGTGCCTGCTATACCATTCACTGTTTGGGGTGTAAGTGACATTCATGTGATCTTAGTTAAGATGTTAATTAAATCCCAGAACAACGTTGGGACGGAGTGCTATATGAGACATATATTACTAATTCTTTAATAAATTGGTTAATTACTTACTTGATTAATTATACTGCATAATTAATGTGTGGGTTAATAGACCAGTATACATATCATTACAAGTGTATTAACCAATGAAATGAAACTGTTAAACATATGATTAACAGACGCAAACAAAAAGTATTACTTCGAAATTGGACCGAAACACCCAAAAACAAGGATTGGGGTAAAACAAAGTTCCCCATGGTTGATTTTTTTTTTTTTTTTTTTAGAAGTTCAGGAAACCCCACTGGTCACCTTAAAAGAAAAATTGGCTTTTTAACCAAAATGTCCGGGTCATCGTCAATTTCTACTGGACTATATGTTCCATTCACCTCGTTCTATTTATGTTTTGCAGGCCAACACGTTTGACACAAGTAGAAACCAGCAGGGATTCTTCACCTACTCGCATAAATGGATCATTGTCGCGAAACAACAAAGTCAACTTGGTGACATCGAATTCTTTCTCGGCAACGTTTCTAACGTTGTGGCTCTAGTATTGCCAAAAACTGCACACCATATTCAACAGGTATATTAACGTCTCAAGTGTAACTAATCATTTGACTGCACGTGTTATTATAATTGTATTGTAGCTCAACATTCCTACTTGACGCCTGTCTTGTGAATTGTGAACACGAGGCCAATTGGGTTGACCGAAAACTTATATATTTACTGCCACAAGAAGCGGAAGCCGACAGTCTACAGCAAATGGAGAATTATAATTCCAACAGTTATGTAACATAATATAGATAAAACGACGACAACACGACGGCGATATAGTGTACAGTTTATTGTTGTTAAAATTAAAAACTTTATTAATCGTACCTTGTCGACCTGTCTTCAACAGTGGCAAGTGGACGAACTGCGGTGTTCGACCAGAGTGCTAGTGTCGACATCGGCCAACGAACTCCTTTTGATAGCTGACACGGCTTCCCTGACACAGATCGCTGCATTCAACGTAGGTTGACCACTTCAAACAAACGCACAAACAATTAGAATATAATCATGTAAGCATTCGTTCAAGTAACTATATATACGAGGACACACATCACTTATTATCATATACCTCAGATACACATGAGTTAAACACTTTTAAATGAACTAATGTAATGTTTAATTTAGATATGGATGACTCATACGACTATGACAATCGTGTCTTAATTGGAGTCACCGATCCCGTCTGAATTAATTACGATTTGTTTATTTCTTAATTTTAAAGCACACTGTATATTATGCAGGGTTGTGTATGCATCATAAGAGCAGGTTTCCTTGGTTGAATGTAATAAACTGACAATTAATATGTGCCATGATGTTTTGTACACCCACGATTGGACAATGCACGCAATTATAGTTAATATTTCTCACTGACTGTTCTTCAGTTAAACGCGACTCGAACTTATCAAGTGTTCACGTCGTTCTACCAGAGAGATGGACGGAGATTTAAAGAAGTAGGCAGCTACGATGGTTCGACGTTGCATCTCACTGGCGATCAACAATTGTTTCCGAATGTCAAGTTTGGTCTGAACGGATGACGTCTGATTGTTACAACCAATTACGTTCGCAAAATGTTGCGCGATGCATTCAAACCGACGCCATGTTAATTCTTAGAGGGACGTTTCCCGTTCTTTTGTAATATATAATCATTTAATGCAATATAAACTGTATGTGTTCTAACGTATAGAAAGCTATATGAAAGCGGCGCAATGCCATGTAACAACCTGTTTCCGCCTAAACCATTTAAATTTCAACAACAAAATGCTTCTTTAAAACGCATTTTGGTGGTTATAATAGAAATGTGTTATACTTTACAACATGCATAACAAAGAGTGGATTATTGTGTTATTTTTAGGCAGTACCAGGCATACAGTCCAGTCGATTGCAGCACTGTTTGCAATTTTCACTGTTTATCGAATGCGCGGAATAAGGCTAAACAAATTATTATCGTTGTGACAAATTATCCCGTCTCTGACACTACTATGACTTGGTTACCGACAAAGTCAAATCATTGCGTATTTCTATTTAAGGAATTCTTTAGATGGGATTATTACTGGATGAAGAAAAGTTGATCCTGTTTCATCGTATTGGGATTCAAAAATGCATTCGTGAACAACCATTAAATGTTGCCGGTGTACACAAAAACTACTCATGAAATGTGCTACTTAGCTGTTTTAGCAAGTAAAATATATAACAACTACAGCGTATATTGGTCTAGGGAACCTTAGTTCACCCCTTGCAACCATAGTTCACCCATTGTTAACACATTAGTAGGTATCTTGTTTTAATATTACCTTATCATACACACACGCACGTGCGCACGAACTCCCGCACACACGCACACACACGCATACACGCGCGCACACACACACACACACACACACACACACACACACACACACACACACAAACACGCACGTGCACGCGCACGCACACGCACACGCGCACATACTTGATTGAACGTTGATTGAAAAACATGATGAAACTGGTTACCAATTGTTCCAGTGGGGTCCTTTCATGACGAAGAAGACAATAAACGGCCAAATAACGTACGTGGGCATGTGTTATGACATGTTGAAGGAAATGGCAGCGACAATGAATTTCAGGTACTCTTTCCATTCTCTGTGGAGTGAAATCCGTCCATAGTGGATATTTTCAAGTCTGGGCGGTATGTCTGTGACGGCCATATTACCGCTACGGGTAGTTCTCAATGTAATCTTGTCATTCAGTACTTTCAGAAGTGTCCATTATAGGCAGGTGTTCGTTACGGACAGGTGTCCGCTGTAGCCAATTTCAGTGAATAACATATTTGCTAATAACAAAACAAACTGTATACTTCTCTGTGACAAATACCGTTGATATTTGATATGCTGTACAGCATTAGAATTTACAAGTGACAGGAATGTACTGTCGCTGACCGACCGTATAACAAGACTCTGGTTTTTAATTAATGGAACTATGTCGGTTCCTTCTTTATTAATATGTATTTAGATATATTGTTTTTAATAGTAGTGTAGATATACTATATGTTTACTACCTGAAAATTGTGTTTAATAAGCCCGAAACACAATTCGCTATATGAAAGTTACGCGCGCATAATGTTCAATTTTTATTGTAAATTCTACCCTTCCGTTTATAGTTTAAAATACCTGGTGCATCGACATTTAAAACTGGTCAACAAACAGGGACACACTATTATTTGATTATCACATAGCCAGATGGGTAAAGGAAAGGACGTTGTTGCCAAAGGAATGGGGAATCTGCTATGTCGATGTCAGTGACTTTAACAAAACACAAGCGGTAGAGTTCTCAATTGAGCGCATGTCCAACAATAATATTATAACATCAGACGCTGTTATATACTCGTAGCGTTTGCAATGACACGAACACATATCAAGTCTACTTTGCAGTTACACGATCACGGAACCCGCTGACGGAAAATGGGGAGACTACAAACGGCAGTTATACCGGCCTCATTGGGCAAGCCCGCCCGCCCGCCCGCCCGCCCGCCCGCCCGCCCGCCCGCCCGCCATAGCCGTTGTAGATTTGCAAATGCTGACCTGGCTTTTCCCAATCGTGTTTTGATGTCTTCTTCTGCACCTCCTTGGAGACTGATGATGCCGCCAACGTAGGTGAACTTGTTCACATATTCCAGTGCATGATTGTCAATCATGATAGGTTGCTGTGTCAGGTTGCTGCTTGTCAATAGTTTTTTCTTTTTTACATTAATTGAAAAACTAATGGAACTGGCTTGTTGTTCTAGGTTACTTACTTTCTTGTGTACTTGATCTCGAGTGTGAGAAGACAGAAGAAGATAATCTGCATATATTAGATCTTCGAGTGGCGAGCAGAGATTCCATCTGATGGCAGTCCCCTGTTGGTTGATCGTACTTTTTTGTAGTCCAATCGATGGCTAGGGTAAAAAGAAATGAAGACATGACACATCCTTGCCGGACACCGGATTTCACAGTGAATTTTTTGTTGAGTTTCCGACATTGCACACCACACCATACTTTAAACTTGTGTGTGCGGGCGTGTGCGTGTGTGCATGTGTGTGTGTGTGTGTGTGTGTGTGTGTGTGTGTGTGTGTGTGTGTGTGTGTGTGTGTGTGTGTGTGTGTGTGTGTGTGTGTGTGTGTGTGTGTGTGTGTGCGAGCACGCATTAATTTGACGCCTACATACATACTAGCGCTGCTTGGCTACGGTGATTGCCTTAGTACCGCTCTCGTACAGTATTCGTTGACACGCAGGAGGCTGATATGATCGCTGCCCCGATATCTCGCCAGATGCAGCGCGAGGTATACATCGATTTCGCTGAGGTTCCGTTCTACCTCGAGTTTACAACTGTCGCGCTACGGGAGCCAGACCCATACGAAAGTACGGTTGGTCTGTTCTTCCAACCTTTCAAGCTGGAGGTGTGGTGGTGCATCCTGGCCGCCATACCTATCACTAGTGTCGCTCTATTGTTGTATGTCCGGGCGTACGGAGTCGCCTTGCCGCAAACACAGAAACAGGCGAAACTACACAATGCAATTGACGCGCTGTGGTTCTGTATTGGTGCTCTACTTCAGCAAGGTGAGACACTCGTTCTTAAAGAAAATAAAAGCAAGGCATTGCTAAAATCCGTTTTCCATGTGTACAAAAAGTTTAACATTGTATGTAACATTTGAGAAAAATAAAAAATACAGAAAAATACATTTGTAGCATAACTTCGATTTAAAACCCGTCTGTGTAGCGATTCCCTCGGAAAATAAAAATTTAATGAGCTAGCCGATCACGTGGTATCGTGACGTCACATATGACATATGCTCGTATCAGGCCGACCATTTCCATGCATTCAGAGCATCTTTACAAGATAGCTTTTGGGTCGAAACGAGCGTCAGAATGAGTTATTTTGCGATATTCCGAGGTAATACAAACACTAGTCATCATAGAGGAACAAGCAGTTATCTTACGGTTACATATGAATCCAATTTTATTCAAAACAATGAATGCGAATGAGCCTACAAGTCGACCAGGTTTCGCTGAGCTTCGGCTCGTTTTCAGAATAATTATATCGATTGCACCCAACCGGAGATAATCTACACCAATAAACATACATAGCAAACATATATTGTATCCAGCAACAGAAAGTAACGTTGTATACTCTCATAATATCACTAGAATATGAAGGAGGAGCTGTACAATTGATCATAACAACTTAAATCAGTCATTGAATATCCGTTGATCTCGGTAGCGTTGGTTTCGTGTTCTTTATTTTATAATCGGGCGACGCCGGTTCAAGCCTGATACTAAACCATTGATTTTCTTGACACTTTTTTTTAAATGTTTTCACGAATTAATATAAACCAAATCATTGTTATACTACGATGCATTGTTTGTAAATATTTTAAATTTTTGTAGTAATTATTAATTCGCCACAAAAATGAAAATATGGTATCTATATATAACAATGTTTCTAACTTTTATTTATCAAGACAAATATAATGTAATGAATATATAATGTATTAGTTATATATATATATTGTGCGGTAATATATTGCATTTATATATGTGAAAACAAATTGTGATTTGTTTGGATAAATACAATTTAGAAACATCGTTATATATAATTACCATATTTTCATTTTGTGGCGAATAAATAATTACTACAAAAATAAAAAAAACAGTGATCATAGTAAAAAAAATGATTTGGTTTATATTACTTTGTGAAAACACAAACGAAACATTGTTAAATAATCAATGGTTTGGTGTCACTTTGAACCGGCGTCGACCAACTGTAAAATAAATTACTCGAAACCAACGCGTCTACCAAACGAGCTACCGAAATCGATGGGATATTCACTGACTGATTTAGGTTGTTATGATAAATTGTACAACTCCTTCTTCATATTTCGATATTCTAGTGATATTATAAAACGTTACTTTCTGTAGCTGGATATAATATATGTTTGCAATATCATGCACAGGATTACATCAAAATCGGTACTAAGTGTTGATCGTACTTGGTGACTGATTTGTTAATGGATTGCTCATTCAATAAAATCATTTCTATGCAACAAAACGCACAAGTATGCGAAATGATATATATATATATGTATATATATACAGTATATATATATATATATATACACACACACACACAACCACACACACACACATATATATATCTATATGTATAAGTAGTATAGTAGGTACAAATCAAGGTACGCTGATGCGGCGCGCATGAAAAGGAAAATGACGTCACTTGTTTACTTGCTCTTTTTGCTCAATTTCACCTAGTATACATGCTCTTTTTGGTAAATTTTACCTTGTCTACTTGATCTGTTTGCTCCATTTTACCTTACCTACTTGCTCTTTTTGCTCAATCTTTTACCTTCAATAGATATGACACACGAAACAACATATATACAAGATGAAACAATACTCAAAGAAGCAAAGTCAATGGGTAAGAGGCCAAGGTATTTTACTCTTATTCAGCACGTCCACATAAACAATCGGCACGCTCACGTGACCTTTATGTTTTGTCGAAATTTTATGAAAAGGCCTCCGTCTGCTTTCACTACGAGTCCACGTGTACAAACTGCATTCTTTCCATACTGAAGACCGACACGATTTGAATCTGCCACACGCGACACCGGGACATATTTAGAAACAAAATCAAGGTCTCTCTATCTTCTAACATGTATTAATGCTATAGTTTTTACATACGACAGTTGCATTTATCTCAGTTGGACGCCTGGTTGCAAACTGGTTTGAACTGATATTTGCTGATGTTGTGTAGAACTTACAATGTAACGAGAATGTATTGCATTGCAATCACAATGTATAACTGCTCGGTAGTCAACCGAACCGCACGACTGTGGTGTGAGACGGTCGTGGTCCCTTAAGTGATTAAGGCGAATCTAAAATAAGGTGTTACGTTAGAAAAGCTGTCATTAATGAAGGATTAATAATTAAACGTGGTGGTTTCTATCTGACGGGATTTATTCAAAGGTGAAATGCTTTTTGGCGTAGATTCTGACGGACCCTATATATGTAGAAAAAACCTACGTACAAGTTACAATCATTATATAATCGGAACTTCTCTGGTAAATCAGTCAAACTGGTGGCTATCTGGTGTACGTGGTAAATCGGTAAAACTAGCAGGCACTCGGAACTCGCGCTCGTGTATATAGTCCCTATTTATTTAATAACATTGGTCAATAACGGCATTAAATCGGCACACGTAGTAATTCGGTCCAACTGGTAGTAATTCGGTTAAACTAGCAACCATTCGAAATGTTCTTAATTGATGTAATACCTTAGGACAGTGACGTCATTAAATTGGTACGCGTGGTAGATCGGTCAAATTGGTTGTAATTCGATAAAATTAGCAGATATTCGGAACTTGCGCACATGTATATAGTCTCAATTTTTTTAATTACATAGGCCAATGATGTCAATAAATAGGTACGCGTGTTAAATCGGTCAAACTATTAGTATTCGGTCAAACTAGCAGGCATGTGGAACTTGAGCATGTGCATATAGTCTCAATTTATATAATGAAATTAAACAGGTATGTGTGGTAAATTATTACGCGTGGTAAATAGGTCAAACTGGTAGTACTTCGGTCAAACTAGCAGGCATTGGGAACTTGCGCAACTGTATACAGTCCCAACTTGCAGTCCTCTAGCGTATAAACAGGGTACTACGTTATACGTTAGCGCCCCTAGGTAGACATAAAAGTTTGCATAATTTCAATACCACGACAGTATTTTGGCTGACGTCATGCTGAAAATACCCAACTGCTACACCCCTGCGGCCTTCAATGACAGTGACGAAGATGAACTTTCTGTGAAACGACCAATTGTGCCGTTAATTCTTTATTCACCGGAACCGGAATCCCAACCTGAACCGGAGGTCGCTGTGAATCCAAAACGCATTGAATTATCTGGGGCAGACTCTCCGTTGTCATGTTGGCAACCGAAAATGCTGAACTGGTGGAGCATGTACCATCGAAATAAGGCTGTTTGGAACTTTGATGTGGCTACAAAAACGGCAGAAACACTCTCGGAAAACTTTGTGCAATGTGCGCGACATATACGTGTAAACACCGTGACTCCTGAAACAACTGCGCAGTAACATGCCTCTTTAACGATGTTAGTTTAAAGTACAAACAACGGATGTGCGCGTCATTATTCTCATGAATACTACTGAGAATAGTCGTGATTTCTTTGGTTTATCCATGTGAGGTCACGAAACATTGTGCTTTTCATTGGCTATCTGGTGCCATGACCGTAGTGGCGAACAGGTCATCATTCGTATCTCGACAACCTTGTGACTAACACCAGGCTTGGGACACCCAACTACTACTACACACCTGCGGCCGTCAGCGACAGTGACGTAGACGAACCGACTAGCCGACCGTTTGCGGCGTCTGTAGCCGACCACCGTCACCGTGTGTCAACTGACCGCAGTCGTCGTCTGTCAGCCGACCCCGATCACAGCCTCTCTCAGCCACGGATGTCACGACTTCCGCCCACACCGTCCACGTGACAAAGTCTGGCGACACAGCCGACGTCACGATTTCCTCTCCTACAGCCGTTGCTGTTGCGTGGTCGTTGACACTACAGAGGACATGATAGACTATGCGGCGTCCATGTTGAAAAATGAGTTTGCACGTTATGTGGCAGAAATCATTAGATAGCGCGTAAAAATCGATTGCTAGGCATGCGAGAGAGATGACCTCAGTCAACTCCATTACCATTGCATTTTACCCAATTATATTTTAATTAATACGCACTTTAGTTATGCCATAGAGCGTATCGATGCTACGTTGTTTCTTAGATATTGGTTGAATGCTATAGTGCTTGCGGAGTTAAATATACCCCAGGCACAGTCTGATCACTGGAATGTTGTCACGAGTCAGATGCATGTCAAATGGCAGTCGTCGGAGAGGAAGAACTGTATGGTGGAATTGGTGTTAACGGTCCTTGATGGGGAAATGTAGAAGACGACGTGGTCAATTGTGGAAGGTGTTGCTCCGACCGTAGTAGTAGTAATAATAGTTTGTTACATTTCTTCAACACGAATAAAAAGGTGCAAACCTTATCTTGTGTCGTTTTTCTCATTGTATAAGTACCGTGTACTCTAGTCCCGTTGTTAATTTCCGTGAACTTAGCCCTACTTCCATTTACCGTATAGGTCTACAAAACCCCATATCATAGTAAAGAGCTTTACTATAATAACAGTTAATGTGGTAGGAAACACGACAGTGACATAATTTCCGGTAAGGTCACTACTTTAACCCTTCTTCCATTTACTATACAGGTCTACAACCTTCCGATCGTAGTATAACGCTTTACAAAGACAACGGTTAGTGTGGTGGTAAAGGCGAAACTAACATAATTTCTGGTAACGTGCGTTGTCAGCCTCATTTTCAAGGCGACCTTTTAGTCCAGTCAATCGCAATAGAACGTTTTGTGGCATTTTAGATTCTACTGTATATTCGTGTTACCAGAAAAAGTCCACAAAAATCCACTTAGTGGAACATTGTCATTTTCGCATATTGCCAAGTGGTCTCACTGAAATTTAGAGGGTTCACGTAATTCGTGTGGTATAACTTCTTTTCTTTGAGAATACTATAACGATGATGTATATCATTGGAAAGGTAATACATTTAGCTACGTAACCCCAATTTTTGGCCTAGTCTAGTCAATCTATGGTTTAGCCTCAAACAAATTGTAATAGCAATAATTATGGCGTTTTTAGTTAACACTATATGTCTGCATTATTAGATAAAAAGTCCACAGAAATTTACATGGTGGAAAATTTTCATTTCTGATGATAATGACAAGTGTTCGAAAGTCGGTGACGGTCATTTTTTTTTGTAGTAAAGGCTACGGAAAGGCATTAAGCTGAGAATTATATATTCTTTGTGCAATTTATACTCATGATGTACACCTTTGGAAGGGGTATGGATAGATTAATACAAAAATATACATAAAGTTTAATTCCATTTAGTAATAACATGAACATCATTTTCTAAACACACTGAAGCCCGAATTTTAGCCGCCATGGGGAGTAGCTTCGCGATCAACCGAATATTGCTTACATATATATAGTAATAGTAAAAACACAGTTTATGTCCTTAGCTGCTGTTTCTAAATAGTAACCACGTTTTCATGAATGTGTTAGTATGTTTTTTATTTGGTTGATTTTTTAACTCAAGTACTTATTTCAATATCAGTTATCTTCACCCAAACCATACGCTATAAACAAATTGCAGTGAGGTGAGTACGTACATCCTTATTATTGCTTAACATGTATTGTTATTTATTAGTACATGACACGTTCAAACACTGGTGTCGTTGAGAGCTTCGACGGAGATGTTAGTTGCCATTTGACACACCACGCCACCACGCACACCCAGAAGTACACTCAAGTCTGTTCTTTCGGCAACTACATCGAAACGGATTGTAGCTTGCCTTGTCAATGCCAATAGCTCACTCGGTCGCCTACTGAAATGTACACGTATGACAGAATCACTCGCTGCGAATGTCAACAAAGATACACGTATACTAGGCTATCGTCGTCACTACCCTTTTGTATGGGACAGAGGCGTGTTTCCTCTACAGAAAGCAAGTACAACTACTTGAACGGTTCCACTAGCGATGTCGGCGCTCCTTCACGGGACTGCATTGGCAGGACTATGTCTCCAACAAAGAGGTCCTGGAAAAGGCAAACCTCAGGAGCATCGAAACCATGTTGATGCTCAGACAGCTTCACTGGGCAGGCCACGCCTCGTGCATGGATGACATCAAAATGCCATAAGTTGTATTTTATGGTGAGCTTCATCAGGGCAACCGAGATAGAAAGCCCCCTACTGGCGCTAGAAAGACCAGTTGAAGCAGCAACTCACCCTGGCAAGACCACAAAGGTTGGGAACAGCTAGCAGCAGACAGAATCAACTACAGAGCGACTAACATGAGAGCTGCCTAGGACTTTGAGCGTTCCAGAAGAGAAGCAGACGGGGAGACGCGTAGGCGGAGGAAAGAATCTGCGTCTCAGGCAGGTTCAGACCAAGTCAACCTTTGCCCAACTTGCTCTAGCGCCTGCAAATCCAGGATGGGTTTCTGCAACCACCAGAACGAGTGCCGCCTCCCAGGGACGGCGATCTTCCCACTGATCTTCACAAGCGAACAATCTGCCCCGCATAACGGATGACCGACAGGAAATGGGCTGGCACTGCTGGGAGGTCAGTCATCTTTGGAACATGATACTTGTCTTTGACAATCAGGTTCTAGTACGTGGCTTTTAGAGTTTTCTAGGATCCTTTCCACTGTTGGTTCTGAGAGTTGATCTTGAGGCTGTGATTGTGGGCAGCAGTTGAAGTACAGGGTAGATTTATCCCTGTGCGTAAGCTGCGCTTAAAGCTACATTTTCAATTAAGTGCTTGTACAGCAAATAATCAAGGTTTTTGCCAATGTTGCTACATTGGAAGCGCACAATAGCCTGTTTTCCTGCAGTAACCAATTCTTCAACTGTTGCTATGGTGTGATATCTTAGCCCATAGCTGGGCCCAGATATTCTAACAAATCGGTGTCTTCACCAATGAGGATAGATTCGATTTTGTCTGATGACTTCAGTGCTGTCTAACGATCATTAGCTTAGGGTCCTCTGCATGAATACAACATTACCCAGGTTTCTCAAGCTCATTGCTCAGTAAGTTTATGAATATGTGCTTGTTTCTCTGTTGGCCAAAAAATCCTCCGTTAGGAGGAGGGCATTGCTGGTTAGCCGCCTTCCAAAGCATCATCTGAAGATTTGCCCTCTGCTCATAATCTGTGGTAGGCAACGCCATGATGCGCACTGGCTTCCCATTTTTTCTCCCACACTCGTCTTCAGAAGGCGGCTGATCAGCAAGGTCCTTATCATTTGGACATTCACCTCCCAAGCAGTTTGTGAGGGAGGTGAAGGACGGTATTTCGTCACCCAGCTTTGACATTGGACCCTCGGATCCTCCAAGTCTGACTGATGTCATAAGCTGTGATTGCAAAACAGAGAGGAAGATATGCAGCACTGACGGTTGCAGTTGCCACGGCAATACTATCTCATGTACCATCTACAGCTGGCGATGGGTGTTGTAACCCTCTCACAATTGGGGACGATGCGTATGAAATATATTTGAAATCATCGCACCTGAAAATCATTTTTTTTGCATCAACATTACGGCTCTGAGTGATGTAGGTATTTAGTTATAGCAATAATTGGTTTTGATGGGCGCCATATTTAAAAATGGCGGATGAAAGCAAAGGTATTTGAAATTGCTGACCACAGTTCTACACATTAACATAGACATGATGAATTTGTGTGACGTAATTGGTAACATAATGTGACATTTGTTTTGACGACAGCCATCTTTAAAAATGGCGGATCCGAAAGTATGTGAAGGCCAAAAGTAAAATATTTGAAACCTCTAACCTAAAAAAATCCATGTTTTGACACCAAAATTAGGGTTGTAGGTGACGCAGTTGTTAAGATATGCGGAAATGTTATTTAGCGGTCATTTTGTAAAATGGCAAGGTACACTGCATTATATTGAGAATTTGAATAGACACTTGTATGCATTCAACCACTGTCAACTATATATGGATTGATAACTATTTATCCTATATTACAATAAGATTCGATGTGTTTTCTGTTGTTGATTGTGCTATTATTATTATAGGGGCATAGACAATAGATGTGAATCAAAGTCATTGGAGATATGCATACAAATTGCATTGGAGATAAGCATGTAATAAGATCCAACGTGGCCGATATCTGAAAGTTTTATGAAATTACAAACATGCAGCCGTTATATACATCTGGTGATGTGTTTATCTTAACCGTTGACCATGAAAATATCGGTCTTGACACCACTTTTGTGACATCATCAGGAATAGTTGCAAAGCTATTGAAGAAAATAAATATTTGAGTAATGAAAGCCCTAATTTACATATTTGAAAAAAATGCCCTAGGTTGTCCCGAGGACAGCCAGGCTGAATTGCTTCAGGGACACCATGGGATAGAAAATTCACCAAAAACATTATACTGTAGAGCATCCATTTATTAATTTGCAATTTGGCTAAGTCAACGTTAGGTCGCAACGCTACTCCCCCATAGCGGCTAAAAATCGGGGTTCACTGTGTTTAAAAACGATTGTTCACCTTAATATTTAACGAATTTATACGTATTATATATCACTGGGTAGAATAATCCATTACCTTAATTACATACCAATAAGCCAAAACGTCACTGGCAGCAACTTTTGACCACATATCATTGGCGTCAACAATGACAATGTTCCACCACATCGATTTCGGTGGATTGTTTTGCTGGTAATATACACATACAGTACTAACTAAAAGCGCTGTCATAATTACTATTGCAATTTGTTTGAAGTTGACCCTCTTTTGGGCACAGGTAGACTGGACTATTTCTAGGTGAAGTAATACTAATAATATAACCTGGCATTGACAACTGGCAAGGGGTACAACTAAACATTAAACTGTTTTGTTGCCTATAAAGGCTATTAAACACCCATCAATCAAACGCGGTAACAATGTCGTCTCATTTGTACTTGCCATTACCCAACAACGCATACAACACCGGTACATTGTCTTCTATCGTTTCATTGTTTTAGCTTTGTACTACACTTGCGTATTAATAGCAAAGTGGATTGGACATAGGACAGACGAGGTGAGATTGACACAGGACAGATGATGTGAGGTGGGCTTAGGACAGACGAGATGAGACTGTGAGAGAGTTCTGCTTACTACCCAGCATGGCTCTTTCTTGATAGAGAGAGGTTGACAAGTGAATGGCCTTAGCATCAGCAGCTTTTCGTAGAGTCAGTAACAACATGTTTTCATACCGAGGTAACTTCGTAAACATTTTGCTTACCAACACGGTAGACTTGTACAACTTTTTTATATTAACGCGTGGACGTCGTAAATTCGTGCGACTGTAGTGCATTTTTTTCTGTATCTAACTAATTAGGTAAATTGTACCCGCTATATAGTACCACCATGTAAGGTAGAATTCCACTTGTGCACTAGGGGCGCTCCGCCGTACTAGAAGTCATGTGACTGTCATGTCCGCATCTACAGTTCCACCTTTCCGGGAATGTGTTGAAGAATAGATGGCGTTACTCTAACTAGTAACATTTTTGTATGTTGGGTGGCGCCGGATGTTGCCTATCTCATGGCCGTGCACAGTTTTTATATTAACGGAAGTCGTGCATCCGGAAGTGAATCGTTTGAAAGCTGGCCGCTTCCCAATAATACGTGCTACGTCCGAAGTGTCGTCATACCCGAAAACACGTGATGTATGTTTGGTCTGATTGATTATATAGATGACGTGACACTAGCAACTAATTTAAGTACCTTGATTTAGACTATTATCATTATTCTCATTTCGAATCTCGTGAAGTTAACATAGTGTATGGATACCTCATACGATTCTCATGGCCGCACCATTGGAGGTGAACCCGAACAGGTCGCTGCCTCTTGGAATGAAGGTATAACTCGAACAGGTCGCTGCCTCTTGGAATGAAGGTGTGTCACGTGAGTTTCCTTAGCTGTTTTGGACATAGTAAGTTTTTCAATAAAAGCCTTTTTGAAAGTAACTTATGCGAACTGGTCGCAACTACACTGGCATGAATTTACCTCGGTAATGTACTAAGCTGGCAAGAAATTACGAGGTTCACGCGTTCATATGCTAAAAATGTACTACACTGGCACGAACGTACGACTCATACGCGTTAAGGTAAGAAAGTTGTACAACTCTATAGTGTTGGTAAGCTAAATGTTTACGAAATTACCTCGGTAATGTACTAAGCTGGCAAGAATTTACGACGTTCACGCGTTCATACACTAAAATGCACTACACTTGCACGAATCTACGGCGCTCACGCGTTAATGTAAGAAAGTTGTACAAGTATACCGTGTTGATAAACTAAGTCTTTATGAAGTTGCCTCGGTAATGTACTAAGCTGGCACGAAATTATGATGCTCCCGCGTTAAAATAAGAAAGTTTTACAAGTCTATAGTGTCGGTAAGATAAATGTTTATGGAGTTACCTCGGTAATGTACTAAGCGGGCAAGACTTTACGACATTCACGCGTTCATATGCTAAAATGCACTACACTGGCACAAATTTATGGCGCTCACGCGTTAATGTAAGAAAGTTATAGATGTCTACCGTACTGGTAGCTAAATTTCTACGAAGTTATCTCAGTAAGAAAATATGTTGTTACTGATTCTACCAAAGGATGCTTGGGTAATGTAAGATACAATGAGACGCCATGGTCACCGCGTTTGATTGATGGCTGATAATAAATAATAGCCTTTATAGGCGACGGGGCAGTTTAATGTTTAGTTGTACCCCTTGCCAGTTATAAATGCCAGGTTATAGTTTTAGTATTACTTCACCTAGAAAGGTCGCTTCGAAAGTGAGGCTGACAACGCACCTTAACGGAAATTATGTTATTGTCGCCTTTCTTACCACACTAACTGTTGTCATAGTAAAGCGTTATACTATGATGGGAAGGTTGTAGACCTGTATAGTAAATGGAAGTAGGGCTAAAGTAGTGACTTTACCGTAAATTATGTCATTGTTGTGTTTCCTACCACATTAACTGTTATTATAGTAAAGCGTTTTACTATGATGGGGAGGATGTAGACCTATACGGTAAATGGAAGTACGGCTAAGTTCACGGAAATTAACAACGGGACTAGAGTACACGGTATTTAAACAAGGAGAAAAATGACAGAAGACAAGGTTTGCACCTTTTATTCGTTTACAAGAAATGTAACTTAAACTATTATTACTACTACTACGGTCGTAGCAACCTTCTACAATTGACCCTGTCGTCTTCTACATTTCTCCTTCAAGGACCGTTAACACCAATTCCACCATAGAGTTATTCCTTTCCGACGACTGCCATTTGACATGCAACCGACTCGTGACAACATTCCAGTGATCAGACTGTGCCTGAGGTATCTTTAACTCCGCAAGCACTATAGCATTGCTAAAGTGCGTATTAATTAAAATATAATTGGGTAAAAGACAATTATGATGGAGATGACTGAGGTCATCTATTTCGCATGCCTCGCAATCGGTTTTTACGCGTTGTCTAATGATTTCTGCCACGTAACGTGCAAACTCATTTTTTAACATGGACGCCACATAGTCTATCATGTCCTCTGTAGTGTCTGCGCCGTCAACGGCGGTAGGAAAGAAAATTGTGACGTCGGCGGTGTCGCCAGAAGTTATCACGTGGACGGTGTGGGCGGACGTCGTAACATCCGTGGCTGAGAGAGGCTGTGATGGGGGTCGGCTGACAGACGGCGACTGCGGTCAATTGACACGGTGACGGTGGTCGCCTGCAGATGCCGAAAACGGTCGGCTAGTCGGTTCGTCTACGTCACTGTCGCTGACGGCCGCAGGTGTGTAGTAGTAGTTGGGTGACCCAAGCCTGGTGTTAGTCACAAGGTTGTCGAGATACGAATGACGACCTGTTCGGCACTATGGTCATGGCACCAGATAGCCAATGAAAAACACAATGTTTCGGGACATCACTTGGGTAAACTAATGAAATCACGGCTATTCTCAATAGTATTAATCATAATATTGACGCGCACATCTCTTGTTTGTACTTTAAAATTAGAACGGTAGAGAGGCCTGTAATTGGGCAATTATTTCAGGAGTCGCGGTGTCTACAAGCATATGTCGCGTACATCGCACAAACGTTTTCCCGAGACTGTTTCGACCGTATTTTGGTACGCGCTCCACCAGTTCAGAATTTTCGGTTGCCAACAATACGGCACTGAAATCCTTTGATGCCTTGAACTTTGCGAGCAGCAAATGCCGCATCCAGTGAACACGGACATCGTTCCAACCAGATCTCGTCTCCCCAATCTGTTTGCTGTTCCGTTTGGCAAGCGCGCGTGTTTTGCTATACTGATGCGCTCTGTGCATGCGACATGGCCGTGGTACAATGTATTTCTATATTGATAGGTGTGCTCGACCGAATTAAGCACCCGACCCGGCATGGGTAAAAGTCTCATAAGGAAGAGTCGGCCGGCCCCAGAAACGTCAATGCGTTTCGGTTTCAGTGACCTAAGGTTCAAGTTGGGGTTCGGGTTCAGGTGAATAGACGATTGCAGGCACGACTGGTAGTTTGACAGACATATTGTCTTCGTCACTGTCGCTAAAGACCGCAGCGGTGTAGTAGTTTTCAACATGACGTTAGCCATAGTACTTTTGTTGTATTGCAATTATACAAACTTTTTCTCTACCTAGGGGCACAAATATATAACGTAGTACTCTGTCTATACTGCAAGTTGGGACTATATACACTTGAGGAAGTTCCGAAAGCCTGCTAGTTTGACCGAATTACTACCAGTTTAACCTATTTACCACGTGTAGAAATTTACTACGCGTACATATTTAATTTTATTAAATAAATTGAGACTATAGGTACTTGCGCATGTTCCGAATGTTTGCTAGTTTGACCGAGTTACTACCAGTTTTACTGATTTACCACGCATACCGATTTAATTACGTCATTGTCCTATGTTTTTACATAAATTAGGACTTCATACACGTGCGCAAGTTCCGAATGCTTGTAAGTTTGAAAGAATTACTACCAGTTGGACCGAATTACCACGTGTACTTATTTAATGACGTTATTGAACTATATTATTAAATAAATATATACTATATACACGTGTGCGAGTTCCGAATGCCTGCTAGTTTGACCGAATTATCACGTTCCCCTACGCAGATAGGTACCTGTTTGACTGATTTAGCATAGAAGTTCCGATTTTTTAATCATTGTAACATATACGTAGGTTTTTTAAATATATAGGGTCCGTCATAACATATGCCACTAAGTATTCCACCTTTCGAATACAACCCGTGAGATAGAAACCACCTCGTTGAATTAATAATCCTTCATTATTGGCAACTTATCTATCGTAACACCTAATTTTAGATTCGCCTACATCATTCAAGGAACCACGACCGTCTCACACCGCAATCGGTCGGTCTGGTTGACTATGGCTCCGTTATACATTGTGATTAAAATGTAATATATTCTCGTTACATTGTAGGTTCTGCACAAATACAGATGTGTACAGCAAATACCAGTTCAAACCAGTTTGCAAAATGGCGTCCAACTGAGATAAATGCAGCTGTCGTATGTAAACACTGTAGCATTGATACATGTTAAAAGATAGGGAGACCTTGATGTTGTTAATAAAGATTTCCCAGTGTCGCGTGTGGCAGGTTCAAATCCTGTCGGTCTTCATTTGGGAAAGAGCGTGCCGAATAAGCAGGGACTTCAGAGTAAAAGACCATGACCTCTTGACCTTTGACATTGCTTCTTTGAAGTGTTTCATCTTGAATGTTTGTTGTTTCGTGTTTCATATATGTTGAACGTAGCAAATAGAGCAAAAAGACCAAATAGACAAATTAAAATTGAGCAAACAGATCAAGTAGACAAGTAACATTTAGCAAAATGAACAAGTATACAAGGTGAAATTGAGCAAAACGAGCAATAAACAAGTGACGTCATTTTCCTTTTCGTTCGCGCCGCGCCAGCTTACCTTGATTTGTACCTACTATATTATATATATATATACACTTGTATATATATATATATATGTATATACATAAGATACTAACGAATAGGCTAGAGAAGACACTCGACGAAAACCAACCACGAGAGCAAGCAGGATTCAGAAGCAGGTACTCAACGACAGACCATATACACGTCGTAAACCAACTGAAAGAGAAGTGCCGAGAATATAATATATAATGTCGACTACGAGAATGCTTTCGACTCGGTGCAAACTCAAGCAATACTGACCTCCCTTCAAGAACAGGGGATATAAGATGTGTACATCGATCTCCTGAAAGATATCTACACTAACAGTCCACCTACACAAAAAGAACAACATCAAGAGAGGAGTACGACAGGGTGACACCATATCGCCCAAGCTGTTCACGGCAACACTCGGAAGAATATTCCGAAGACTGACCTGGGAAACCAGAGGCTAGAGGAAAGACGGAGAATGTCTCAGCCATCTTCGCTTCGCCGACGACATAGTCATATGCACTACTACACCGCAAGAACTACAAAACATGCTGCAGGAGCTAGCTGATGAAAGTAAAAACAAGGTCTAAGGATGAACATTTCGAAGACAAAAGTGATGCTAGAAAATGACACACCAATATATATCGACACGACGCAGATAGAGAACGTTGAAAACTACGTCTATCTGGGACAACGATACAGTATCAGAGAAAAAAACCAAGACAAGGAGATTCAAAGAAGGATCACCGCCGGCTGGACAGCTTTCGCTAAACACCGGGACATCTCCAAGGGTAACTTTGGAACCTGCTTGAAGAGACAAGTCTTCAACTCATGCGTACTTCCAGCGATGACATGCAGCGCGGAAACATGGGCACTCACCATCCAGGCAAAGAACAAGCTAGCAGCCTCACAAACAAAGATGGGAAGAAGTATGTTAAACATCACATATCGGGAGAGAAAAACAAACATCTGGGTAAGACAGAAAACAAAGGTCATAGACGTGATAGAACAAATCAGAAGACAGAAGTGGACCTGGGCAGGGCACATTAGCAGACTACAAGATAACCGATGGACATCGCGTATCACAACCTGGAGACCTTACGAAGGGAAACGATCTAGAGGAAGACCGGCGATACGGTGGAGACGAACTAGACAAGTACCATCATCATCATCATCGTCATCATCATCATCATCATCATTGTGCAGCCGTAGTGTCCCGTGGTTGGGCGAAGGCCTCAGCATGTCGTTTCCAAATATGCCTGTCTTGCGCTATCCTCTGCCAGATGGTGCCCTTCCAGTACTCGTCTAGTTCGTCTCCACCGTATCGCTGGTCTTCCTCTAGATCGGTTCCCTTCGTAAGGTATATATATATATATATATATATATATATATATATGTAGTATAGCAGATACAACTGAAGGTACGTTGGAGCGGGGCGAAGGAAAAGGAAAATGACGTCATTTGTTTATTGCTCGTTTTGCTCAATTTCGTATTAGAGTCATATTAGGTTCATCTGTCAAGTAGTAGTGTTATATATATATATATATATATATATATGTATATATATATATATATATATATATATGTAGTGTTATATATATATATATATATATGTATGTATATATATATATATACAACGTATATACGCACACACACACACACACACAAAGTTATTAATTGAATGGCCATTGTTTCGGTATTTAGAATTGTAGTATTTTTCCGGCTTACCGTATCATTCAATTTTTCTTTAGGCTGTGAGAATAGGCCGAACAGTCTGGCCGTTCGATTCGTTTACGGCAGTTGGTGGCTCTTCTGCATTATCGTCGTCGCAACGTACAATGCCAACCTTGTCGCCTTTCTGGCCGCCATTCGGCGCACGCTGCCGTTCAAGACACTCGAAGAAATGAACGAACAAACCGAGTAAAAGTTCGGCACGCTTGGCGGCTCTGGATGGGTGGCGTTTTTTAGGGTAACGTGAACAATCGTGGCTCATAGCTAATTTTCTTCTTACTTCCATATTTTAAAAGTGGAAACAACAATATGCATAAGCGGATATTGGATACCATCGTTTGGGACATTTCGAATGATATGTTCATAAATAATTATATAGTACATTTGACATTCTGTTAGATAAGACTATTTATCGTTTTAGAAAACGTGTACACATGCGTTTGAAAAGTAAATGGATCAGCATGTAATGTTTGTGCGATAGCATAAATATTGTTAATGAACCAAAGAGGTTTATATCACGACGTGTCTGCTGTACAAATCATGACGTGTCTTCTGCACTAATCACGACGTGTCTTCTGCAGCAATCACGGCGTCTCTTCTGCATCAATCATGACGTGTCTTCTCTAGCAATCATGCAGTGTGTTCTGCACCAACCATGATGTGTCTTCTGCACTAATCAACGTGTCTTCTTCACACGACGTGTCTGTCTTCTCCACCAATCACTACGTATCTTCTCCACCAATCTTGACTTATCTACTCCACCAATTACGACGTGTCTTCTCCACCAATCACGACGTGTCTTCTCCATCAATCATGACGTGTCTTCTGCATCATTCATAACGTGTGTTCTATTATTGTAATGAGAGTCCGCGAGGATTAGCTATATTCTGTGTATTTATATTATGGGATTTATTCTTAGATAACACTTGGCGCCTAATGTTTGGTCGTGTAGTGGTATAATCCACCTTAGAAAGGAAGTAGAATTTGATAATTGAAAGATTCAGTGTTATTGTTTATTATGTTCTATTAAGATTTGGTTACGGGATTTCTTTATTCTGTTTATTTTTGTTAATTGAGATATATACCAAAAGGAAGACATCTTGTAATAAAGTTTATTAAATTTTCCTCGTTCTTTGTTGCTTGTTCACGATAACCGTTCTTTCTCATATGCGTTGACCTTGATACATAAGAACCCTATTAGACTGAGCCATCTAGTGTACGGAGACCTCGCTAATCCGTGACACTCACTTGTGATTGAGAGTTCGTCTCGAACATTCCAGTATTCTTGGACTTCCCTCGGGCAGCATGTACGTTCGTTGGGCCAACCTGACTCGACCATTCTTATCAATGTCTGCATGCCTTGGTCAAGTGACTCGACTGTTAGGTCACGCCCATATGTGTACTCGTGAAACCGTTCGCACGCGAACACCACTGCGAGCAGTTCCTTTGCTATTTGCGCATAATTCTGCTCCGCGCTGGTCATACATCTCGATGCATATGACACGGGTCGTCGCTCTTGTAGCAAGGCAGCTCCAAGACCTTTCTGTGACGTCTTTCCGGGGTTCAAAGTAGGCGAGAACTGGACCTGGTTGTTTGCACAACAGCTGCTCCATGTCTGCGTAGGCCTTCTCCCTCACTGCATCCCAGATGAACTCGTTCTCTTTCTTGGTCAGGTCTCTCAGTGGGGCGGAAATGTCCGACAAGTTTGGCGCGAACTTCCCCAGGTACGTAGCCATTCCAAGCTCGGTCTCCAGCTCGTCCCTTGTGTTCGGTGGAGGCATCTCACGTATGCCCTGGGTCTTCACTGGGTCTGGTCGCAGTCTATTGGCGGATAGTATGTGTCCAAAGTATGTGACTTGATTGGTCCGGAAGACGCATTTATCCGGATTAAGTCTGGTATCTCGTTCTCGGGTCCTACGTAGCACTGCATCGAGCTTGGCGTCATGGTCTTCTCTGTTTTTGCCATACACCAAGATGTCGTCCACGATCGCGTCAACGCCAGCCAATCCCTCGTATGTCAGGTCGATTTCCTTCTGGAAGACATATTGTGCCGAGTTCACTCCAAACGGCAGTTGGGTGAACCGGTAACGTCCGAAGGGTGTGTTGAACGTGGTTAGCAGGGAACTCTTCTTTTCTAGCTTTACCTGCCAGTAGCCACTTGTTGCGTCTAGCACAGTAAACACCTGTGCACCATGCAGCTTTGTCCCGACGTCCTCAACGGTCGGGCAAGAGTAGTGCTCGCGTTTGAGCGCCTATGCAAATGCCTAACGATCCATTCTTCTAATCTACGATCCTGATGTAGTTCACCCACTCGGTTGGTTCATCTACCTTCACGATTACGCCAAGTGATTTTTCTTTGTCTAGCTCGGCTTTCAGACGGTGCCGTAAAGCGAAGGGAACACGCCTGGGTGCATGTATCACGGGGTGTACTTCCCATTTGGTCTGCATCGTGTGAATCCGCGGGAATTGTCCAAGTCCACGGAATAGCTCCGGGTTCTTCTCAGCAATGTCTCTGGGGACGTTCTTGGGGAGGCTCTCCATCTTCACTGTGGACATCTCGGTCTGGATCATCTTCAGTACGCGGTCCTCAATTTGTA
Organism: Paraescarpia echinospica; assembly: GCA_020002185.1. Lineage (NCBI taxonomy): Eukaryota > Metazoa > Annelida > Polychaeta > Sabellida > Siboglinidae > Paraescarpia > Paraescarpia echinospica. The sequence goes on from CM034541.1 coordinate 42,193,099, forward strand.
CCAGCCCCATGGCTCTGCATGAGTTGAACCTGGTGATGGGAGTCGCTTTCATGTCTGTGATGAAGAATTCTAGGGAATGATTATTCCCCCCGAGCTTGCACTCAATCAAGCAAGTGCCTGTGGTGGGTACATCGTGTCCACCATATCCTGTCAGTTTGATTCGGATCGGATTCAAATGTTTGGTGCGACTCTCGTCAAGCTTGTCGAATGCTGTGATAGGAAGCACGTTGATCTCGGCTCCTGTGTCCACCTTGAACTTTATTGGGATATTGTCACGCCCAACGTGGAGGAACGTGTACGGTTGTCCCCCAACTTTGACATCGCTAATATTGGCTGTGAGGCATCCGATGACAGCATCTTGGCTCGCTGCGTCGTAGTCGGAGTCGTCAATTGTATGCACTCGTTGCGGAGGTCTCTTCTGTCGTACAACAGCACCTGGAATTGCAGATATCTTTAGAATCCATTCGCTGATACAAGAGTCTCAATTCTATATCCGCAGTTACCTTCTGCCACCCCTCACAATATTTGGCATATGCACATCCCCCGGACGTTTCCGCCGCCGCCGCCGCCGATAAAGCAATCTAAAAATATAATGACGCTACTCGCACTCGTGCACTCCATGAACTTATCGTCGACATGACGAAGTTAATTAATACCATCACTCAGGTGTCGACATCTTCGTTAGTAATCGCTACGTAACCCTAACCAAGATACCATCTCCCATGTAAAACTTAACGTTTTCCCGAATACCCGACCTCCCACCAAGCGACCGGTACTTTGTATAACACATAGAAATTGAAAATTCGGAAGAAATGTAGAGGTAGTGTTTTGAACTTAAATGTTTTTAGGGTACACTCCAAACACTAAGGCAGTGTATTGAAAGTACGATTTCCAAATATCAACAAAATAAGTTAGTGTCACCTGCACATAGAATGAAGCATTACAAATGTCGATTATATACATAATAAATAGCTTTAGTCCTAAAATCGAACCCTGTGGAACACCACAACATATATCAAGTTCCTCCGAATCACATGTTTATACTGGACAAATTGTTTTCTATTTTCCAAATAGCCCATTTATGTGCTGTACCACGTATACCATCAAATGTAATTTCTTGTGTAGTATGTTATGATCAACAGTGTTAAATGCCTTCTTTAGATCAACAAATATGCCAACAGCATATTATTTTTTACGATCGAGTGCATTTGTAATTTCTTCAACCAATTCCAGAAGAGCAAGAGAAGTTGACCTGCTAGATTACCGGCTTGAACAAAGTACATCAAATTTGTTTATGAATTTGTCCAACCATTTATTTTATAGTTTCTCTAGAATTTGGGAAAATTGTGGTAGTAATGAAATAGGTCTGTAATTTGTAAATACACCCTTTTCTCCAGATTAAAAAATCGGAATAACTTTAGCTATTTTCAACTTGCTCGGAAATACCCCTGCTTGATTTGAATATTTGATTAAATTGTTTTACAATCTGAATAATGATTTTCTTATCCATAGTCATATTAATATCGCTATACTCTGTTGACATTGTAATTTTGAAATGTTGAACAATTCTAATAATTTCTTGATCATCAACTGGACTTAGAAACATACTATTCTCTAGTCGTTTCCCCAAGTAATCATAAATAGACACATACTTTACAGGTAATGAAATATGCTTTGCTAGATTTGGGCCAACAAGTGTAAAAAGTACTAAATCCATTTGCTATTTCTGTCCTGTCTGTAATAATTTTGTTATTTCTCATAAAGTATTCAGGATACGAAAGTGTGCTAAATTGTTTGTCAACAAAGTAAACAAAGTCAAAGTCCTACAAAACACAGCCATAGGAATGTTCAATGTTGGGGTCAAAGATATTTGGCTCAGTTTATTTGTTGAAGTCATTGAAATATTGCGCAGGCTTTACAACACGAGTCTTCGCACTGTCTGGTGGGCCGTTTTCTTTAACGAATACTTTACAGTTCCTCGTCCGGGTGGGTTGGATCTTGTTTGTTTTGCCTTTAACATTAACAACTTATCCATGAATCAAATGAATCAATCAACCAATATTCAATGAATGGTTGAGTGAGTGAATGAATGTTTGAATCAATCAATCAATTAACCAATCAATAAATACAGTAATCTTAATTTCGGTCATACTCTCCTTTTCATACCAGATGCTTGTGTTTGCCAAGCTCCCGTGGTCAATCGCTACTCTTTCATTCACCGTCTGCTTCCAACTACTTTCAGTTTGTCTGTTGCCAGACGTTTCGTCATTCAGGTTTCTTCTCTTAATCCGTTCATCTTCCTTCTATCTTCTCTTCACGTCATACATTTATCGAACCGTAACTAACTGCTAGATGTTACGTATCCGTCTCTCTCTGTTAGTGCCAGTGGTCCCAACCCATATACAAGCTGGTACCACGCAGGCTTCCAACACTTTCCCCTCTACCGTTTCTTCAACCTCTCTTCCACGATAAACGAACCGTGGCATATGTTATTGTAGTTTATGCTATATGACATAATTGTGAGATAATGCCATCAGATTTTATTGTTTTCCGCATTGATATATTCTATATAACTCCTAGTGTGCTGGCAGAGGTCGTTATCGCAAAAATCAAATGTATTTATTCTCTCAATTAATGCATGTTGTCATATCACTATTAATACAAAACACATGCCACTGTTATAATGCAATGTGGATAAATGCGATTGTCACAGGATGCCACCTTACCTGTGTACAAAGACACGTGGAAAGCGATGTTGCGAAATACAAGACGTGATGCAGACGTCCTTTCTACCAACCATACTTTGCACCTGCAGAAAGTGAAAAACGAGCGATACACCTATATCGCAGACGTGACATCGATTCGGACGGAAATGGCGGTTAATTGTCACATAACAATGCTCGACCTGCGGTTCATGCCTCTGCTGTACAGCATCGGCTTTCAGAACAACACTGCCTACAAGCCCATGGTCAATGAAGCGTAAGTCAACACAGCTTGGTGTTTCCCGGATGGGAAGTGGTGTATCTAAAGACATTGTGCAGTTTTAGCCACAAAAGCTGGCTCACGCCCGTTGGCCCCAGCATATTTAAACACTTAACCTATCTGCTGACTTTAAATAAGATTGAACTAGATACAACAATATTGACACCTGCAGCAGAAAACCCATATGGCAGGAGGACAATGCGGTTGTAGGTTGGATTAGCGCCCCAAATCCCGTACACTGGAATGTCACTCACTCGTCAATCATTATACTTATATCTGGCTCTTATTCCAAAAAGGTATAAATCTACATATGTATGCAAGTATGTATATGTGTATGTATGTATGTGTGTGTATGTATGTATTATGTATGTATGTATGGATGCGTGTATGTATGTATGTATGTGTATGTATGTATATATATTTGAATGTGTGTACATGTCTGTGTGTGTACATATATGTGCTGGAGAATAGATGTTCTCACGTACGTACATACATGTGTAGGTATGAATTTATGCATGTATGTGTGTATGCTTAAATTAAATTGAACAATAGTCAACTGCGCTGGAAGTAATATTTTATTTCGGCATTACAATTAATACTGTACCAGTTGATAGCGCCATGTCACATATCAGCTTGATATGAGCTTGACGGTGAGAAAGTGTTCTTTGAACCAGTATATGATGTGTGTATGGGCATAAAATAAATACATTTCCGTTGTAACTTTGTGAATTACCAAAGTTCAAAAATTCGTAATATGACGGTGACTTTCTTCGACCCTCGATTCACCCTCACAGCACCAATGACAGCTCTACAACACGCCTCGTTTGACTGGGAAACATTGCGCTTTCAAATTAAAGCGTATGTGTGTATGCGCGCGAGTGTTGTGTATTTGTGGGCGGTATTGAAGTCGACCTGTTAGGTGGTGCCTACCGCTCGCCTATAAATTAATATCAAATGTGTGCTGTGTCAATTATTAATGGAGCCAGTATATTGTATATAATTTAAACATTCAGAATGTATGTCACGCATGTCAGAACACAAGAAAGGTACATTTTATTATTCATATAAAACAGAACCAACAAAACCAATAAATAACACCAGTGACGTAGTTGAAGCGACGATAAAACATTTCGGGGATTAGTTTCTAAATATGTCCACGAAAATCAACGTTTGCGTTCTTTCAGGTTCGGATGCTGGCTACATACAGTTGGATTACTTGGACGTTGGAGGGGGAATCCCAACCGACGTCAACATATCGCACCTCCGCTGAAGGCCTTTGGACCTCGGCCTGTAGCAGTCACACGCACCCTTCTACATCACCTGTGCCTTGATCACACCCCAGAATTGACGAACTGAGAATTGAAGTGATATTTAGCTAGACTTTACCGCACTCACTTATTTTTTGGAAACTGAATGCCACATGTTCAGCTTTGATAAAAAAGCAAGACGTTTCACATTTGGCTGTCGTGTGTTGAAACACTGCATTGGAGCCAGAAAGTAATATAGTAATATCAACAATAATAATCACACTTACGATGACGTGCTTAGGTGCCTATATCCATATATGGGCATGTGTGTTTGTGGATGTGGACGCATTTGTGTCTGTGGGTGTGCGCGCATGGGGGTATGTACATTTGTGCGTGTGTGCATATGCGTGTGTGCGCGTGAGCGTGTGTATGTATGCGTGTGTGCGTGTGTGTACGCAAGGGTGTATATGCGTATGCATATATGTAAGTATTCTTTGTTTTCGTGTATGTATGATGTATGCACAAATGCATGTGTGTATATATGCACGTATGCACGTATGCATTGGTATGTTCGTTAGCAGATAAATTAGAATTTGATTTAAAGGCATTTTAAGTAGTAGTTTAGGATGAATGTTATACAGTATTACTGCACTGTTAGTGTAGTCAACAGTAATAATGTGTTTCTAGTACTTGGAATGTTACATATTCAATATAAGTTAAACATTCAATGTTACGCAGCCAGTATGAACAGGGTATTTGTAGTTTTGTTTTTATTATGCGAATACAAAATCTTAGCAGCATTGTGGTTACTGGACATAACTAATACGTTATTATTTAGCCCCGCTCAGACTATAGCCTCGGGACGTTGTTTCATGCTGGTTCTTCTTGACACGAGTGCAGCATTCGACACGATTAACATTGACGAATTGTTGAACACTCTGGTTTCACGATTCAACATCGGCGGTATGACAGTTGATTGGTTTAGATCATACTTGACCGGCAGATCTCAATGTGTCACGATTGGTTCGTCTTCTTCGAACGCAATCCCCATCTACCACGGTGTACCTCAGGGTTCAGTACTTGGACCAGTGATGTTCAACGCATATACGACACCCATTGCTGACATCTGCAAGAAACACCATGTGATTTACCACCGATTCGCTGATGACATCCAGCTATATGTCAGCTATAACCCTAACCCTGTCTAACGAACTGGAAAACGCTAAACAGCTGCTCATCCAGTGCATCGCCGAGATTAGAGCCTGGTTGCTGATGCATCAACTTAAACTCAACAATGACAACACTGAGTTTATCGTGCTGCAGTCACCGCACAATCTATGTGTTTATGGCAGCCCCAGCTTGGAACTACCTGGACTTACCCTGCAATCAACAGATGCAGCGAGAAATCTAGGCTGCTACTTCGACCGACACATGCAGTTAGACCGCCTCGTCTCCAGATACTGTTCTTCGGCCTACTACCATCTACGCCTGATCGGCAGAATTCGTCACCCGCTGACGCATGACGCGTGCCATGCTGCAGTACGCTGTCTTGTGCTAAGTCGCCTCGACTACTGCAATGCTCTACTCGGTGGATAGAACAATGGACAGACCAACCGACTTCAACGAGCACAGAACTCAGCCGCTCGCCTCATCAACCGCGTAAGACGGCGAGATCACATCACACCAATTCTGCAATCACTGCATTGGCTGCCGATCAGAATGAGAATCACCTTCAAGATATGTACTTACACATTTAAGATCCTGCATGGCTTAGCCCCGAACTACCTCAACTGTGCGATAGTTCGCAACGCGTCCACACGTGCATTGGGATCGGCGAGTGACGCAACGCTTCTCGCGGTGACGGTGTCTAAGAGAACTATCGGGCGGGGAAGCTTTGCAGTGACAGGCCCACATATGTGGAATAGCTTGCCAAAGTGTGTGCGATCTGTTGGAACATTGGCGGCTTTCCGGAAACAACTTAAAACCCATATATTTTGCCTGCACTGCATGCCTAGATTCCAGCACTGCTGCCACATTTAAGTGACACTGGTTTCTATTTTATAGTATTGATTTTGATTGGTTTTTAATTTAATTGTTTGAAATTGCATTTTTACACCCTATTTTATTTATTTTTATTAATGTATTTTTGTATCTTTTATTTTATGATTAGTATTTACTTACTTAAAAACCACTATATTAAAAAACGGAATTATTATAATAATTGTTGGGTACAACTTCTACAACAGTACGCAATACTTACGGCTTCGACCAGCCAATCAATGCAATCGGCAATCACCATGACAGAATGGAATGGAGAAAAAGAAGAACTGATCGAAATGTGGCGGGCGTCCCCCATACTTTATGCAACTGCAGCAAAGTCGTACACAAAAAGGGAGAAATAAGTATGCGGCTGTTTCCCATATAGCGAAGCATTTTAACACGTTCCGTAAGTATGTTTTAATCGACTCAAAGTTATTGCAGTCTGCAGATGCAGTGTAGGCTGTAGCATTTGCAATTATTAGGACCTATTCGAAATACAATATTCAATAAGGAAATATTATGTATAGAGAGAGGTAGTGTGGGTTCAGATGTAGTCATGTTTCAGAAACACAGACTTCTATTTTAAATATTCTTTGTTCAGCTTTTTGCACGCCATGGCTTACTGATTTCGTCAGTGCCAGCCAGCAATACCCTCGGCCCTGGCTGATCGCTTTGCGAAACTCTGAATTTAAAGGAAAACAAACGGCAACGTTTTTGTGTTAAGCACCTAAAAGAGTTAACGCAAATTAACCATTTGCATCTACAATCAAAATTTTCAGTTCAGTGGTTTACTCAGAATGTAGTCTTAAAGTGGAAGATTCTAACGAAATCTGCGATAACATGAAGACTGCCATCTTATTGTTCACGCGTCGATTTGGTCGAAAGCAACCAATAAACGAGCAGCATTATTTTTGCTATGTACGTCACACTGTCTAGAGTTCGCGTAGTTGGCTCAGTTGTCAATACTCTTTATGGATCGCAAGAAGGTTAGTTCTACGATGTACTCGGTAACCAATTATAATCTTGTGCCATTTGAGTTGTAAGATATGCTGGAGGCAAGCTAGAACGGTAGCAGAATGAACTACATTGCACAATGGAGTTTAGACTTTAGAAGAAAGCTAAATGGCAAAGTTAACGGCAATCAAGTCGCGTGAGCGATATACAGTAACGAATTATTGTGGGCTGGAATAATTGTCGTTCATAATAACATTGCAAAACTTACTTTTTTTGTTGTTAAATGAACAAAAACTTGTAAATACGATCTGGTGAATAGGTATATTATCCATTCATATTGCGTTAGACATTGTCATATATCGAAATGTTAGCCTATAATTTATGTCATGATGTTATTATGATAGCTTATTATGTCTACTCTGAATATATACCATTTTACAACAATTACATACCTTTAAACCACTCTTATCCATGGAATAAGGGTGTCAATATCAAATAATTGTTATCCATTATGCCATATTTTATGGCCATTTTCTATTAAAAAAAATTCTGCATTTGGAAGAAGGATATCTCTGGGAGTAATTATGTGATCCACATATAGTTATTAATGAGCTCACCAGATACACCATGTTTGTATTAACAAAATACTGGCATCACTTAATAATCATATATGTTGAAATATATTTAATGAGATACCATGTGCACACATCTTCACTAACTTGTTATTTGCATACTAATAACAAAAACAGGTAACAGCTGTTGTGAAAATATCTTGAATTTGGATCAAAAATATAAACAATTGTCTTTTGCATTTCAGCTCGATCACCAATATGATGTGGCACATGGGAAAGGCATCAACCGCAAGTTTATTGCGAAGGCCCGAGGCAAGGGATGCGAGGACCTCCTTCATTGGATACATAATGTATCAAACCATCTGTGGTGGTGTTGTGCAACATGCAACGGTGACTCACAGTTGCTGGAGTAAGTACCAAACTTGATATGTATTCATTTTATTCCTGTGGCATGTCCAAAGCAACAAGTAACCCTTAGATTTTCAATCAGTAGATGATGAGTAGGGACCACGACCCAAGTAGTGATTATTGTTGCAAGGTGAATTCCAGTCACTGACTTGAATCCCAAATTCACTAAATCAGCTCCTGTGCATAACTAACATTATAATCAGTTTTCGAAATTACTGCATTTCATAGGCACCAACTCGCTTTTATTCAGGATGGCTACATAAAAGTACCAGCCAGCATGACTACTACCTTATCAGTAAATGTATTTGCATCACTGTATCACCCGTTTTTCGTCCAAATTTGAAGACGGATCAACGACTTCTGGGAATCCCAATATATAATGACCCGTCCGCCCATTAGCACGAGCAGCTGAGCGGTATTGTGTATTCGAATCATTGCTTCTACTTCCTAAACATTGCATGTAAAACGAGCCACGGTTGGTTGAAATTAGTTTTATTATGACCACCTGACCTGCAGACATCCACTGATCTAGTGAGCGATTTCATAGGCTGACCTTAAATTCAAAGTTTCGCACAGCGATCAGCCAGGGGGTACTACTGGCTGGCACTGACGTAATCAGCAGCAGCGACACCGTTGAGTGGTTATGTCGCTGTACTCACTGGTTGCTTACATTTTGCTCGTGGGTTCGTATCCCACAGAGAACTTCGTTAGAAATTTTATTTACCCGACCTTTTTTAAATAAATGTTTATGATATGAATATAATATATTCTGCTATTCATACATTATGGAATATTTTCGTTACAAATCAAGTAATAGAAGCATTATTTATAAATTGGATGGAAAGAAATAGGAAGGACAGATGAATCTGCGTAAGAAAATTGCAACATTGTGTCACCAAATTGTAACAATTTGACTATTTATTACAATAAAGCAAAAGGTTGGAAATGTATTTTAGCGATTGAAGGCAAACATGTTTAGAAGTTGTTTTAGTGAAATATTTACGATTTTTGAACGACCAAAACTGATTTCTTGAAAATGCACCACGGCATACAATCGGTACCGATAATAGGCCCTATTTACGGCAAGCCTTCCATAACATATTACAATCGATAAGAGGTAATTGATATGTTGCGAGATGATAATGTCCGGCAAAGAATCAAAACTATTTTGTCTATGATAACTATGATGTTAACATTTGTTGAATCTCATTGGGCTATTCATGTTACTCATCATATTCAACATTGGCTTATATCAGATTTATGTATTATGATTAATCTTAAGTAGTACATTGATAATTATAACTATTTCCGTTCTTTCATCAAACCGTAAACCAATTGTTATGTTAAAGTATTTCGGAAATTATTTATAATTTATGTCATACTTGTGTAGCCAGCTCATGTTGTAATAGGCCTAATATGAAACATGCCAATGCTTGAACGGCTAATTTGTTACAATAAAATATATAGTTTTAATCAACATAGGTTGTACTAGATATAGAGGGAATCCGAAGTTTTCGGCGCGTAATATTTATATTGCTCAGTTTCGACAGGAGCGCATCGTTAATTACAACATAACCCGCTAGATGGCATAACTAATTAAATCTGGTCCATATCCAGATGACCGCATTCACTAACACCGTGTGTATAATGTCTTTATTCGTACATGGTTATCTAAATCTCCATAATGTACGTGATCTCATCAATCTCCCCAATCTCTGTGAAAACTGAAACAATAATAAAATTACTTACTCAACTGCTGAACTAATGTATAGAACATAAGCTTATAACAGGGCAACACATTTCAAGACACGTTATACTGTCTACTTTCGTCGACACCACGTGCGCTCGCGTCGTTCTGTCTGTTTACGTTCTCTCTCTCTCTCTCTCTCTCTCTCTATATATATATATATATATATAATATAAGTGTGTGCAACTGTTGCGACAACCCCAAGGCAATCGCTCACCTTTTAACATCAGAACTGCTCCGTCGCGACGCCAACACCGATTATGAAGATCACAAATAAGTGTTCCAACTATTGTGGTCACAATGCCAACTTTTTGTAACACACGGATTCGTATTTATTAAAAAAAGAAGTGTTTTAATGAGTCGCGCACACATTTCGACACATTGCGGTTGACAGCTATACCGGAAATGATCCGGGAACGCAGCCAACACGGTCGCGAGCTCTCGCGGCACACCTCCTATGGGTAATATTCGCCCCCTATATAAATGCAATCGCTTACAATTTCGCCCGATACATTTATAAAGGGGCGAATGTTACGCATAAGGAGGTGTGCCGCGAGAGCTCGCGACCGTGTTGGCTGCGTTCCCGGGTCATTTCCGGTATAGCTGTCAACCGCAATGTGTCGAAATATGATGCGTGTGAGTACGGTTTCATAAGGTTTTCCTGAAGAGGGAAGACATCGTCAGCGATGATATAATAACTCATTCGTCGTTGGTCTCCTGGGAATGGTGCAGGATCTGGGACCATTGACGAACGCCGAGCTAGAGCCTGTTGGAGACTACGTGCGTCAAACACGCCGCCATCACTGATTCTTCCATTGCAGCCGACATCTAACCACAGGAATTTGTAATCGGCATCAACGAGGGCCATCAACACGATCGAGAAACTTGTTTCCCGTCTAGAGCGCCTAAACAGTTGAGTAATTGCCACCGCGTTTCAAATACTGGTTTCCTGGACACTGTAAAGACAACTGTACATGTTGTTAAGGCAAGTATGCATATACATAAACATGGTATACATAGGTATACGCATGAAACACCGTCATATATTTGTATGATGTATGATATATTATATTATAGTTGTTATTGATATATATATATATATATTATATATATATATATATATTTATATATATATATATATATATATATAGTGTTTGTGCATATATGTATTTTTTATTTTGTAGTCGGAGGCCAGTGTGTGCGAAAGGGAAGACAACGACATATCAGTGTATGTAAAAAAACGTGGCATGCAAATTTAGAAAAAAATAACAGACACGAGGGTTCTTCTGATCGTTCAAAATGAAATAGATCAAGTAGTTTTCCGAGCTAATATGGGACTGTTTGATGGCTACTCACAACCACAGCCACCACAAACGCAACCCCACATCCCTAGCACCCCTTACACCCCTTACACCCACATGCCGCCCATGACCAGTACTTCCACTCCACAGGGGAATGAACATAACTTGACCTGATATCACTATGACAACTGTGCACCCCCCTCTCGTGAAAGTCAGTCATTCACTTCCATGCTGGATATGTGAACACAAGCAATGTTTGATGTCCACTGCGCCTGCTTAGTGCAGGCAGTGTATTTTATACTGGTGAATGATAAACCATGCCACTTTAATTGTTATATGTATATTCACTCAGTTGATGAAAACTTCACGTATAGTAATATCATCTTCATATTATTACAGATGCTGATATAATTACGTTATGTCTTAATGTTGCTCATCTATGGCACTAACTTGGTACTTCGTGGCATGAATATTACATTAAATAAATATATGCTAATTGCTAATAAATCTAAGCACATACATCGTGCCTTTTAAATTGGAACTGAACACGTTTTATTCCATATATTTCAATAAAAATTATGTACTATATAAGTATGCATAAATGATGACAGAAGTCTACTCATTTATGACACAAACTGAAAGACTGATTTTGTGTTCGATGCCAAAATCGGCAAACTAGAGCACTGCGTATCGCAATCCTTTTTTGCGATGTAAACTCCAAGAGAGTGGTTTGAGTCGCGCCTATCTATTCAATGGATATTTTCGATTTTGCTCGATTTATTTCATAAATATACATTTCTGGGAGAAAACAAAACTATGGAGTTTAATTATGCACATCATTTCGTAATCAGGTCAACAAATAAGTTGTTTATTTATTCGGCGTCGGAACGAAATTAATATTGAGGCGGCTGACCCCGGCGCTTCAGTTAGTAATAATAATAAGATATCTTCTGTTATGCCTAAATCCTTGGAAACCAAGCTCAGAGGCGCATCAAAACAAAAGGATTGGTCAATCTCAAAATCCAAAAGAGTTGGTGCAGCAACAGAAAAAGCCCTAGTTCCAATGTTAATGTTGACTCTAGGAACAAAAAGTAGGTCAGAACTAGATGATCGAAGCTGGATAGGTTTTCTTGCAGGAGTAAGCAATGTATGCAAATATGATGGTTGCTTACTGGACAGTGCCTGGTATGTAATGGTACAGATCTTAGATATTATACGATATCGTACAGGAAGCCAATGCATAGACTTCAAAACTACTCTTGCTAGACAATTTTGGACACGCTGAAGTTTTATGATATCCTTGCTAGCGATATTGTAAAGGAGGGATTTTGCAATAGTCAAGTCTGCTGCTAACAACGCTGTTGCAATAGTTTTAGCAACAGAAAATGGCATATACCGGCGAATACAGCGAAGATCGCGAATATGATAAAAACAGCAGCGACATGTTTGAGATATGTGTTGTCGGAAATTGAAGTTACTATAAAAGATCACTCCTAGATTCCGCACCGAGGTAGCTAGCGTGATATACCGATTCAAAATACGCGTAGGGAAAACACATCCAGTTTACTACGCTGCATTGGAGTACCAAAAATGATCAATTCAGTTTTATTTGCATTTAATTTCAACTTGCTGTCAGTCATCCAGTGAAAGATATCAGTCAATCACTAAGTTGGTTAAGGGAGCGATTTGTATCCAGGGTAGCCAAAGAAATGTAGATCTGAGTATCATCAGCATAAAAATGGTGATCTAAGTTATGTCTTTGTATAACAGAGCTTAGTGGCGTGGTGTAAAGAATAAAAAGCAAAGGTAAAAGAACACAACCCTGGGGAACACCAAACAAAGCCGGCAGTGCAGCTGAAAAGCAGTTCCCAATCTTTATAGTTTGGTATCTATCAGTTAGATATGAAGAACACCAGCTTAGAGCTGTGCCAGACATGCCGTACCACTTTAATAGGCGTTCAATGAGAATGTTGTGATCAATCGTGTCAAAAGCGGCAGAGAGATCTAGTAAGGTTGTCACAGAGTGGTTTGTATAGAATTTAATCAGTCTTTAGAACAGTGGTTTTGTATACAAAGTATGGTTGATGGGATGGTGCTGCCATCTCTGGTATGTATTGTCGCGGAGGTAAACGCTGGTGCCCTCTGGCGATTAAGGCGTGTAACGTTTTAACTGCAGACGAGTCAGATTTAATTAATTTCATTTGTAGCGTACACCATTGATTCTATGGTTAGGTATACCAAATTGGATACCAGTAGAAATTATTTAAAATTACTGATAATATGGCGACCTTGCAAACTACTTATGTTGTGGTTATAAGAAGATTATATTATGAACTTATAAAAGTTGTTTACAGAAAGGTAGGTGTGAAAAACACTAGGGTCACACCTAGCTTATGAATAGAGTGTGTGTTTTATTAAAATTATGGATTAATTCATGAGAGTTGGAATATACGATGAATATTGTGGTATCCGGCTCGATACAGGGAATCCAGTGATATTAATTATGTAAGTAATTCGCGTAAGTTAAAGATGGAATGAGCACTTATATAGCCAGACGTTTAGCTCGCAAAATCTATTTTAAACTCAGCAAGTTGAATGGATTGCTTCGAAGTGTGAATGGTTTCGGGAGCCGGTTTTTGAAGCGACTTTAATTTGTATTAAGTGTTGTAATTGGTCAGACTAACTTCCGGCCATCAAGCTATGTAAGGGCAGGACGGCCATTCGAGGCCAGACGAACATTTGAGCAGAAGAAAGTGTTGCACTCTCGTCTCCAGGAATTGGGCTGAAACGTGTGTCCGCCCAACGCCTGTAGTAACTACTTCTACGATTTCAACAGTACTGATTAGTTGTGAGACGCTGCACTTCTCACGCGTTGAAGAAGACTGAGCGATAACCGACTGCAGTTCCGTGTTAACGCGATCTTCGAATGCGAGGCCACCACCGTTTCGTCTGCTAGCTGTCGTAACACAGACTCCGTGACAGACCTTCGTGACATCGTTTCCGTTTTGTCGCCTGGTGATTCGGGTGGGATCGTCAAGGCAAATCTACCGTCAAATTATAAACATGCGTGCGTGCGTGTGTGTGCGCGCGCGCGCGCGTGTGTGTAATGCATTGAGAAGATTCATCTATAGTTGAGCCCTCTAGCGAGCGAATAGCATGGAACTACACGCAGTCGATCCGTAATTATTGCAATTCCTGTCATGCTCATGTTACATTAGTTACACTGATGTATGAGCATTATTTTCACGTAAGCTCCGAGCATGTCGTTTGGTAATTAACAGCATTATTTGAGGTAATGTCATTGCGATTACGGCGCCTCGACATTTCACGCACCACACATTATTCCATTCAGGCGGTTCAAATGTCGGGTGTCGTTGATGGTATTGTTATCCTGAAAAGAAAGAACCGGACATCGATGGAAAGGTTACAACATCGCCAGCGTCATACACGAAACGAAATGTCACCTAAAATGTCGCACGCAGAAGCCGTTTCGAGTTAGTCTCGTCAGCAGGAGGATGGGCGCAGATCGCTGCTAACACCGGCCACACGACGTGTTTCAATTATGTTGTCTAGCCAGTCACCTGTGACCAGTATCTCCAGAGTCCGACAGCTAACGTCAGGCCGACGGCGACTTTGGATGGTGCTAGCTTGGTGCCACGTCATTTCTTCTGTCGCGACAGGTAAGAACTGTTGCTGTCCCTCATGAAAACGTGAATGCTGCTTTCGATTTGCCCATTACATCCAGCAAAATATGTTGATATCAATATTGGTTAACAGCGTCAGTTATTTATGTGAATATGTGTGATTACTGAATGGTATCCGTCGACTGAACGATACATTATGATATGATATGATATGATGTAACGATATAGCCGATATCTCAGATGACATTCCTGAGGAAAAGCTTGAATGATAATTATAGAACACTATTAATTCAAGAGCGTCGTACTCAACCTGTCACGTTGAGTTTATGGCATGGCTACACAACTCGTCGTGACGTAAAGCCTACAATTGTATTACTTATCGCGCTAGACGATTAAGATATTAAAGCTGAAGTCGACTGTAAAGTTTGCTTTGTTGTCAGGATATGCAGCGTGTTGATGGTGACAGCATATTTGCAAGTTTGTTCGGTGACTGTAGTTTGGTAATAAATATATGTTGTGACAATGTTTTCGCGTTGCCATAATACAACGCTCCTGTTCAATATTGTGACAAGTAAAACACTTGTCTGATGACAATATTTCCTATGTCACACTATAGTAAGCAAATACAAACCCAACCAGATGCATTAAGTTTGTTAATAAAGGTATTTATTTTGATAATACATTCTTCTATTCCTTTTTTCTGGTTGATGTTTTCTCATGGTTGTACAAATAATGTTTTTAAGATTCGGGGCGTGTATCTGGTTCTCCGAACACGACTAAGTCGACGCCATGTAGTAAAACAAAATATGTTTTTTTAAGGAAAATGTACATTGGCCAGTAGGGATGATGGACCACGGGAGGACGGCATCAATCTCAAATTTGTTGAATGTAAACACATCTCAGTACAGGAGAAGATCACACATCTTATTTCAAGCATATTCAATATATATTGTGATTTTCATACACCGCTGAGATTTGTAGAGATAATTGCAAGATGATTAATCGTAAACTAATTTCAGAGCGTATGATAAAGTGACAACAAGTCTTGTACTTGCTGGTGTTCCAGTGAGTTGCATAATTGCATATCGGTATTTAACTGAACTAGTTTACCGTCAGGTGACACGCGAGTAAACAAACACTCTGGTGATGAGAATCCGTTGCCCAACACACTTGTCATTTTATTAAGACACATAGAAAAATAGTCTATAGAATTGCAGATACTTACTGTGCCGTAACATCCGGAAGAGAACGAAACAAATACGCGTTTTGTCCGGTATCGTCAAACCACCTCGTTGACACTTGCTTTTTCCCATTTCCCATTTGGTATTTCATGGCATCTGAGCACCGTGTGTCTAAGCCAGTTGTAGAGTGTATTGTAATAAAACAGCAATCACATCAATTATTTAGATCCCAGTTGGAAACGGCTGATCTGAATCTTAGCACCTAGTAAAATGCATATTGATTTAATATCATTTTAAGGTAACCGGTGTACTAACACACATGAGTATTGCATTAAGTCACAAATGCCGACCGTACCAATGACAATTAAACATTCGTTCTGGCTTCCGGGCACAAGCTGATAGCATATGTGCTCAGAATGGCGGCCAACAAAGAGCACCTGGCTGATTATGCAATAACAATATGCTAACCCCAGCTATTAAGATTTTAAGGGTTTTTATTTATAACTTAGCTCGTAGCCTTGTAACATAACGTATTTTGTGTTAAAAACGGTTTAGAGATAAGATGGTGACTTTAAAATTCTAACCCAGTAAAAAGCGGAAAGGTGTCTGCTGGAAATTGGCTGTTGAAAAACGAGCCTACAACCCATTTAATCAGTCCTCAAATATACAACGTGGAGTGTTCGTATACCTGGACTGAGGAATTTAATAATGACCACAATTAGTTAAAACATCCGACAGCGGCTTTTTGTATTTTGAAAGCGTTCTTTCAACATGACAATGGATATTGTTTGATGGTGAATTGTCCTTTTGCGCACAACATCTTCGTGAAACAATCTTATGGTGCACGTTGCACCAGAACTGGTCAGGCCTCTCGCCAAATTAACAAAACTATGCACTCACTAAGCATCCATGCCAACTATAATAATCAATGGGATCTAATCCATGCCATTCGCTGTCACATAACGAAACATGAGCACTGAACAAGATGAGTGTTAAAGCACCGAACAAGATGAGAGTTATCAGCACAGTGATGGAATGCCTTTCACGGGATTCAGGAAAAGTCGTTGCCATTTGGGGAATAAAACTGGTGTGAGAAAATAAAACCTGTTGTTATAGCGTTGCATGTTATGACAATAACAGAATCCCCGCTGGGTCAAGATGAATATGTGGAATTGAGTCGCTCATTTAAAAAATCTATATTTTACAGATACCTTAAATAAAGTACTCACATTCATATGTTGTTAGTGCGATTCTGGCTCAATTTGTGCACATGCACACAATAAACATTCGTGCATTGTGCCTGTAGTTGTGTTAGCTGTAAAGGATGATTCGCTTCAGGATTTCCATCTGCGATCTTCGAGACGAAGCCGAGTTTGGGCGACTTGCTCGGGAGGAACTGCAGTGTACGCATGACCGGAAGTGGCGTGATTAATGTCGTCACCGAGGCCTCCCTTTACGGCAGATATGTTGATTACGGTATACGCTATGACACTATGTATATAGAATATTCGCGGTTCCTGAATTTGTCAAACGGAATATTGACTTTGTTAAAGTTTTGGGGAGAAAATAAATACTGAATCTGTGTTCTATGCAGTACTGAAAACATAGCACCACAAAGAATTGCATACATGAAACGTTACATTTTTGTTCAAATTTGTGCAGACACACTAGTTGCTTATGAACGTCTCCCTAGATTGAATCAGTTAATCTAAATAAATGCAGTAATTTGCACTTACATGTTAATGCTACCTAAAAATCAATATTGTTTTACGTACGACTTTGCGTATAGTGTTACTGCCCCCAAATACAATTTAAAAACAGCAACCACACAACTGAATTACTGAATTAAGATATATATCGACGAGAGTGTTGGATTTGTTGATTTGTTGTGTGAAATTAAGCAAGATTTATGCTAACCGTGGTTTCACTGTACCTTTCAGAGAAGACAATTTCAGCCAAGAACATAGTGCGCCCTACCATGTACATCTCTGAACCAACATTAGCTGCCTTATTTAATCGATGGAGTTCATCAGCGGCAGACATATTCCTCGAAAGATATTGTCACGAGAAAGATGAAGCACCTCGATGGGAAGCCAGAAGGAGGCTGGACATACGACTGGGAGAGGTGACTGCTGCTATCGTGGAACACTTGGAGTGGGACGATGTTGTTATTCTGACAGACGGTGGAAGCGACGGTGAGTTGTTTCATGCGTTCGCTTTCGCACCTTTGACACCAATGCAGTAGTCGTGTAACGTAATTCAGTGTCTTCATGTTGTCTTGCAATTATGGCACTACGCACAGCCTTAGGTGTGTGTGTGTGTGTGTGTGTGTGTGTGTGTGTGTGTGTGTGTGTGTGTGTGTGAGCGCGTGTATGCGTGAATGCATATATAAGCCTGAATTCAGGTACGTATGTTCATATGCACGTATGTACGTAAGTAGGTATGGTACGTACTTACGTATGTATGTATGTATGTATGTATGTTTGTATGCACGTATGTACGTACGTACGTAAGTACGTATGAACGTATGTATGCATGTATGCATGTATGCATGTATGCATGTATGCATGTATGCATGTATGCATGTATGCATGTATGCATGTATGCATGCATGCATGTATGCATGCATGCATGATTGTATGTGTGTATGTGTGTATGTGTGTATGTGTGTATGTGTGTATGTGTGTATGTGTGTATGTATGTATGTATGTATGTATGTATGTATGTATGCATGCATGTATGTATGTATATATGTATGCCCGCATGTATGTGTGCATGCATGTATGCGTGTATGCATATATGTGATGCCAAGTCATCACACATCACCATGCTATCCATTCCTTTAACACACAATAGACTCCTCACTACGACACTACTCTCACCTTTGCAATGATGTTACTTGGCAGCTATTCATGGAATTGCATATCAAACATTTCAGTTTTATATTGAGTCTTTAATTTTGTGATGCTTGATGTACTGTAAGTTATAAGCGACCTTTTCATTCTGACCAGAAGTGCTGCCGCGGTACAGTAAGATGAACGGAAAGCCAGCGACGTGTTCGATTTTCCCAATAAACGTTGGACAAGAAGCGGCTAACATCGAGGAAGCGTTCGACTTAGTGGCCAAATTCCGTGAAAGACATTTTATTATAGCGTGTAGTATCAACTGTATCAGGGAGGTGTTTTATCAGGTAAGCGGAATTAATATTTATTTTGTACAATATTTCGAGTTGCTTGATGGGCCTCTGAGTTTGGTTTCCAGGGATATAAAGCGCAGTAGAAGTTACCTTATTATTATTTGGTCAGATTTCGCTTGCGAACTTTAGACGTCAAGTGTGGAACATAGTTAATTCATTGTTAAAAAAATGTCTTACTCTCAAAGAATAACCCTGAGCTCTGCTAATCTAGCTGTCGTTTCTAAACGAACAACGTCGTTAACCGAACGTAGCCCGAATCCAATAACTGTGATTTCCTTCTTCAGAGCAATGCCATGTAATAACAGTCGTTATCTATTTCTGTAGATGACACAATTTGAGGTTGAATACAACATCAATATTTTATAGTTATTCTCCTTTTGTTTCTCAGGCAAATACATTTGACGCACGTAAAAACCAACAAGGTTTCTTCACCTTCTCGCATAAGTGGATCATTGTCGCGAAGGATCTGAGTCAACTAGAAGACATCGAGGTATTCCTTGGCAACGTGTCAAACGTGGTGGCTCTTGTACTGCCTAATACTACACACACCATTCTACAGGTATTGTAACAGTATTGTAACGGTTCACGGGTAACTATTTGACTTCTTCATATAGGGGTTTGTGTGGTAACTTACATTAGCATATCCATTACGAATCGGTGCATGCTAAAGTGTTTGAGGCAACGTACAAAGCATAGCAGACATTTTGCAGACAAAACAGCTACACTATTGCTATTGTTAATGTGAATATAATAATTTATTATTTTAAGTTTAAAACAATTATATATATATATATATATGTATATATGGTCGATTCTCATGAAACATTAACAAATGGTGTTCGTAGGGGGGCAAAAATAAACATATGCGTATAAAGTTGTATTTTCTGTTGTACGAAAAGAACATATTGACGTAATCGGAGTATAAGATTGGGCAAGTTAAATCCTCAAATTGAGCATTTGAGAGCAAATAAAAATAGCAAGTGTTTAAGTTCTGAACCCATACGTCTGCACACAAATCTCTACTTGGAAACTTGCTACAACTATTTCATCTCACATTTACCTGTGAAATTTAATTTTCAATGTATGTAAAGCACATTTGTGTTTTAAATTATGTAAGAAATATGTTTCGGACTTCTTTTTCCATTGAAGGGGGAGCTTTGAAGTGTTTTGCGCTCTCTCAGACTTGATGTTTTATAATGGTTACTTTCTGTTACATATTACCACTACAAGGGGAATGGATGTTTTATCTTTAAAATACATTCATGGCAAGGAATACACATTGAGCTTTTCGTATACCTTATTTACACAGATTTATAACTATCAATTTGTAGAAAGTTTAGAATTTGCATTTGTACGGTTTCATATAATATACTTTTCAGTACAATGGAGTAAATTACTGGGGAGACCATTGGACAACTCTAACTTGTTTTAAGAACGTTTTGGTATACATCCGACAGTCTAAATTGATTATGTTAGTGATATGTAGGTGATTTCTGTCCTATTCTTATTATTCTAATTAAGAAAACGCCGGAGATAATGTGTATTGTGTATTAACTGTCAAAAGGTCATGATATAAGTATTGGTTGTACAAAGGTTACAGATACCAAGCGCTGATGTTACTTCATATACTTTGCAAAAATATTGAGGTGTGGGCTAAGAAACTGTCGGAGACGTACGGTTGCATGCCTATGTACGGTTTCAGTAGAATATAGTATTTTTTATTATTTGACCACTTTTTACTTAAACTTTGTCCACGTACATACCCGAGTGTAAATGTAAAACCATTCCTGTGAGTGTTCCATATATGTGTTTCTCAATCATTCTTATAATTTTATTAATATACCGAACAATAGAACATGAATACAATGTTTTCATAACGTTATTTATTTAAAGTCTAACCGACCACTTTTTTAATTTGTCGAAAGGTAATTTTAAGAACAATTAATGAAACTTGAACTGAATGTTCCAAAAGCACCACCGCTCTCTCATCCTTCTCTTGAACCACCTCTCTTTCGTCCATCTCCCTCACCACCTATCTCTCGACCCTTTCCACCAGCACTTGTGTCTCCCCTCTCCTCAACCACCTGCCTCTCTACCCTTTCCACCACCACCTATATGTCATCCATCTCCTCCTCCCCCTCTCCAGCGCCAGTTGCGTGCTCTCCCAACCAGAACATGTTGGATGGAACACTCCGTCCTTCTTGTAGAAGCAATCCTTGAAGCAGGAAGTACTGCAAATGTTCACGACTGGGCCCGGGACCACAACAGCACACGCTGACTTTATGCCACGGACTTCTGGAACATTCCATGTTTCGATCTCATCCTTGCAGTCCTGGATGACTTTGATGTTTATATCCAGGAGGGTCATGGTCGTGTCACTAGCACGAATTTGCGTGGCAGAACTCTTACCTCGTGGTGATTACTCTTCCAGCCTTCACCAAGTTGTCAGTCTTCATTTTCATGCCACCACCCATTCCGTCACAGGGGCCTTTCCTGTAGCTAGCCTCCAGCCAGGTGCACGAAGCTCAAAGACCGAACAGTGATGGAAATTTTGCTACTAGGGCACATATTGTGCGGTTCCGATACGGCGAAGTTGGCGAGTCTGTGATGAAGTGCAGAGTCGACAGTTCCGGAAGGATTTAATTGACTTCCTTCAACAGTGTGAGCAGTGACACTTGTAATCTACACGTAGCTCTTGATACAAAGCTTGCCGTCCTGCTTGAAGTGTACCACCATTGGGTGAATGGTCACCTGGGACTTGACATAGTACACTGCCGTTATTTCGTTCTGGTATCTGCACACCTAATTTTCAGCATAGTCCATCTGGACCGTTGCCTCCGTCTTTTCCGCCAAGGACTGCTTCAAGATGCGGATCTGGTGATATTGGATGGTCACCCGGTGACAGTGCTCACGGAACTCGGCCATGCCGGATATGAGTTGGTCTGTGAAGTCTATTGTACTTTGTACAACTTGGGTCAGTTTCACCTTCTTGAAGACTCTGCCCTTATGTTCAACAAATTGGGCTTGCCATGTTCGGTACTGAACTTCTGTTTTCGCTTGGCGTCATCTGATTCCCGAAAATAACGATAAATGGTGTGATTGGGCCAATGAACCAACTTGCAGTTAGAGCCGACGTACGGTTTCGGGAGACGTAGGGTTGCAAAGACCCATAAAAGCAAAATAAATCGAAGGGAAATGTATCTACAAATTACAATTTTGTCATATAGTTACCTTGTTATGTGTTATTTATGACCAATTAATATTTCTTACTAATCTACAAATCTCTACTTACAATGCATATTCAAACTTGTGACGTATGGTGTCATCAAAAACTTCCCCAAATCGTTTTAGTCGCTCAACACAATTTATTAGCCAACATTTTGGGTTTAAAACAGCACAGGACCTATGTATCCAGCTGTGGCATCAAGTTGAGTGTGAAATTTGTTATATTTAATGAACTGTTGTACTGCATTTTCCTATATGAATGACTGCAGACGGACGGTTTCAGAAAAGTTACCCAACATGAAAATAATCAGGCGAAATCAGGGTTTTGACCTGAAGTTTTAATTTTTTGATCAGTGATACCTGAGACATCGACCTTCATAGCCAAACATTAACTGTATACCTTGCATATTTTGTCCGAATAATACAATGCGTTTTAAAGTACTGATGGCATATATTTCACAAAAATAGAGCAGAAATTACCCATTTTTTTGGGACAGTACTCAGAGATTCCATGATGCACATACAAAAGAAGGGTTCCCCAGAAAGCCCCAACGAAGCCTTCCAACTAGTATATTAAATACGTTATAGCCCTGGAACCTGTTTGTCAACGTTTCGTGGGAATCGACCACACACACACACACACACTCACACACACACACACACACACACACACACACACACACACACACACACACACACACACACATATATATATATGGCTATACCACATTCTATTTGTGCTATTTCTCTGCACTCTGCAGCAATTGAACTCTGCAATAGGCGCCAATGTGCACGTTAATGAATACATTTGCAAACTGTATTTAACGTTTTGATCAGAGGGATATTACATGTTCACATAATATATAAAATGGTTATAGTTCATTGTTAATTAGTCTCGTTAATACCTGAACATGTCTTCCGTGTAAACAAATATGCGATTTCTTATTTGGTAAATATAATTTGCTTATAGTTTGCATAATGTATGGTATTATTGTTGTTGTTCGAATTCATTGCCATTCCATAATATTGATAACATACTCTGTTATATTTGTCAGCGGGAAGTGGACGAACTGAATAGAATGGCGAGGGTGCTGGTCATGACAGCCGCCAACGAATACCACGTGATAACTGGGACGCCATTCGTATTACGAATCGCTTCCTTCAACGTACGTTGGTTTCTTTATACTTTATCAATACCCGATACATTGGCGCCGAAACCGGTGGATGGGGCTTCGGGACTTCGAGGCTGAGCCTAACAATATTTTTGGTTGGGAGATAGGATTAACCCCAAATATTTAGGAAAAGAGGTTTTTGGTGAGCCTCAAGGAAGGCCAATCGGAGGGATTTGGATGCCTCATTTTGGATTTTATTTGGGGATCTTCGGGTGTGTGTGTACAAATTGAGGTGTTTTTTAGAATCTCAAGGTGTTTTTGGCCAATCTCTGAGGGGGGTGCAATCGGAGATTTTTTGAGAGCCATAAGGCGAGAGTAGTTGCTTTGTCTCAAGGGGAGGGGTGCAAATGAAGGATTTTGGTGAGCTTAAAAATGTGAACGTCACCGCGAAAAATATCCAGTAGTACCCTTCCCCGTCTTTCGACACCATTATCCGACAGCGGATTGGTGCTGAAGCTCGGGCTCAGCCCGCCTAATATTAGTTTTTCTTTGTTAAACAGGTATTGATAATTTTATACTAACGCCATTTATATTGCTCCACATTTGTTAAAATTTATCCAGTTCATTCTGCTGCATAAATGAGTACCTGGCTACAGACAGTGGTGGATATTGTGTACGAATAGACTTCGCGCAGTAATTGTAGAGTGGCTGAATAGTTCCGAGGGAAGTCGAGGTGGCGATCGATTGAACATGTCAGCCAGAGAGGGTATATCTAAGGACTGGATTGTACTTTTCTTATTTAAATGACCATATGTATTGCAATCTTCCACAAGTGATTGTTAAACGCTTGCAACGAGTGGAATTGACGCTATTTAAACCGGAAAACATATTACTGGTATATTACAACAGTTATATTGGCTGCCACATCAGTACAGTTGTAGAATAGTACCCAGCGATGGATAATGTTGTAGCACTACTTTTCTCGCTGAGTTGATCAAGTAGCGGTAATCAAGTAAGTACTTATACCGATTTATTTTGTGTTAGCTTTTATGTTTATTAGCTTTTATGTATTTATTCAACTGTTTCAGTGCGATTATTAGTGTTGACGGCAAAGTAAATAACTGAAATAAGTTATTTCAATCAACCCTGACACACGCACATCCACCCTCCACATACACGCACACGTCCACACGCGACGATCTGCCCGAATAATGGCTTCCGTAAGAAGTGTTCCTGTAAATGTTTTGTTTTTGTTAATCATCGGATGATGCACTCCCCATGGTAAATCTACCATTTGGCATGTTTTTAGATAAACACGTCCCCGGCTTACCAAATGTTCACGGCTTTCTATGAGGGAGAGGGAAGGAAATTCAAGAACATTGGCAGCTACGATGGTTCAACACTGCAACTCACTGATAATGAAGAGATGTTCCCGAATGTCAAGTTTGGTCTGAACGGACGGCGCCTGATTGTTTCAACGAATCAGGTCAATATTACGCAAAACAGACATGGAAACAATGTTTCATTAATTGACAACATATAGCAACATTCTTAACTGATAGTCTTTAAAAATACAACACATTTCATGCAGAGATACTTCAAATAATATGGTCTTATATTAGGTATTCCACACCACGTGCGCCATATTTGGCAGGAGGGGTCATAGGTTGCATTTTCACGGGGTTTAACTATGATGGTTTACAACAGAAATGTGTCCCACAAATGTCAACACTACATAATATGCTCCTAATTAATTTACATAAAATATCCATCATAGCCACAACACCAAATAACTCCTACTTGAGCCTCACATGTGACGGTATAATTGCAACACTGATTGCAATAGAAGCTAGTTTCACAAGTTGCGCAGGGAAGAAGATCACATCACGAAATATTAGCCCACAACCCTCTTATGCTGTTTTGTTTCTTTTTCAGTGGGCTTCTTTCATGAAGACGACCGTTATAGACGGTGTTGTGACATACACGGGACTTTGTTACGACATGTTGAAGGAAATGGCAGCGAAAATGAATTTCAGGTAGTCGTTTCGTTCATCCGCACAACGCAAGTCCATGTAAAAGGCCAACTTACTAGCGGATAACCAATGCAGTACAGGCGCTTAAGAAATATTTTAATAAAGTATGGCTAGTGAGACAGTTTGGAACAATTCTCTATCAATGAAATAAGTATAATTTTTGTATTCTGTGCTGCAGAATTAAGCCTGTCAAAATGATGATAATACGCATGTGCTAACACAACCTCGCGTACAACATTAATTGATGACATATTTTCAGTACAGCAACGTAAACGCTTTACTGGCCACCATTGACGAACCACACTGTACCAAGTAGCAACGTAAAGAATGTTGAAATGTCGCCTTCGTTACTGTAGTGTGCAATCAAACGGACAGCTTGAATGGAAATTACGTTTACATCACGTTGTTGATGCATGGCTGCTAGTGATTGTATTACTGGTTCATTTGCATATACACACCTATGCTGGCCCAGTTAACACGATTATTATAGTATACTACTGCTTGCGAACATGCAGGTGATTATAATAGTAGACTAAATATAGACTATTACGGAGAAGGCATATTGACCTTTTATTGATCGTCAACGCGAAATCATGTTATGCAATTACAAAATGCAATGACAACCTTTAAGACAAATAAACGAAGATGCGATTTAGGAATTATATGCATTGCTGATGTAACAATGTCATGGAAATGTGGGATCGTTTCTTCAAAGTAAAGCATAGCTATTATGTTAATTAACTAGAACATATATAATTTAATTAATTGCAAACTAAGGGAATAAAGCAATGACAATTGCCTTATCAATGCTGTGTTGCTGACATTGATAGTCGTTACGTGGCATATGTTTTGCATATATGGAAATTTATTTCAGAAATAGCAACACAATCGAAATATCGTGTTTCTTTATTTAGCTACACGATTGTACAGCCCCCTGATGGAGAATGGGGAGTCTTCTCAAACGGAACTTACAACGGCGTGGTTGGACAATTGCAACACAAAGTTAGTTGTATCCGTCTGTTCGTCCGTCCGTCCGTCCGTCCGTCCGTCCGTCCGTCCGTCCGTCCGCGCATAATTGTGTGTGCGTGCGAGCTTGCGTGTATGTATGTGTGCGTGCGCGGGTGTGTGTGTGTGTTACTGTGTGTGTATGTTATTGTGAGTGTGTGTATGTGCGTTTGTGTGTGTGTGCGTGTTTGTGTGTGTATGTGTTATTGTGTGTGTGTGTGTATGTGTTTTGTGTGTGTGTTTGTGTGAGTGTATGTGTGTGGGAGTGTATGTGTGCGTGCGCGCGCGTGTGTTATTGTGTGTGTATGTGTGTGTGTGTTATTGTGAGTGTGTGTATATGCGTTTGTGTGTGTGTGTGTGTGTGTGTGTGTGTGTGTGTGCTTGTGTATGTATGTTTTATTGTGTGTGCGTGTGTGTGTTTGTTTGTGTGTTTGTGTGTGTGGGTAAGTGTGCGTCCGCGGGTGTATGTTGGTGTATTATCATGTTCCTTGCCAGACAGCATTCACTTCGAATTAAACGTTCATTGGTTCATCTACGACACATCAGAAGAAAGTAACACCGTCGTTTGTTCAAAATTCACCAAACTTTGTGTACATGTTTTAGGGTTCGAACAGGAAGATAGACATACGTATGTTGATTTCTCCTAACTCATAAGTTTACGCGTATTTTATGTGTTTGTTCCGAAGACCGGCAATCATCTGGGGACGTTTTGCTTAACTTGCGTTAACGAGGCGAATTGTTTAACATTTACGTCATATAAAAGTCATCCTCCGGGTGACCGTCTACTGCGTCTATTGTTTGAAGCGGATTGGCATTTTTGCAAGTACAAATACTACGTACGTATAGGAGAACAACTTGCGAAACGGGTCCCCAGTCTTTTGGCTAAATTTGTGGTGGTATCGCTAAGTACCTAACAATTAGGCATTACTTGGTAGAACATTGGTAGGAAGCGCGAAACGCAAATGAAAACAGGTGACCTTAAAAATTGTTTTTTTTTACACTTTTCCTTAAAATATTTTCAAAATATAACATGTCCATCTGTGCGTGTTGACAAAAACCCTTAACTGTGGTATGCGTAAGCCAAATGTACGGAAGCCTGTTGGTGCCACCAAAATAAAACTTTCTATCTCGTAATTACGAGATAGTAGAGAACCGGAAATGGAACGTATTTTCAACCAATCAAATGCGGAGCAAGTATTAATTATACGGCCTCCGCTTAATTATATCAACCGCACACGTGCAGGTAGCGGGGGATCTGTCAGAACTGGTGTTGGATGCCGTGGAACGTGACGTTGCGGCTGCTATATACTTCCACATAGGTTTAAGTTACATGGATTTTTACGTTGTTCTGGCCATCAACCTTCGCAAATAGGCGAGCGGTAGAACCACCTAGCATACCTATTTAAATGCCTCCCCCCTACACACACACACAAAAGTTATGTCATTGGAAAGCCCTGCATTTCCCCGTCATAATTAGGCATGTCGTAGAATTGTCAATTGGTGTAGTAAGCGTGAATCCAAGGTCAACCAAGGTCACCATCAAACGATCAATTTTAGAAACTGGACGCCTCCGAAAACTTCTTAATATTTCAATGGCTATTTAGTTACTTAATTTAACTAGAAAATGGCCATGTCATATATCCATGGAAAGCGCATTGTCTCACCTTCAAAATCGAGTACGATATGATGCTGTATCCAGGAATGATAAGAGTGACGTCCAGGTCAAACAAGATTAACCAATCAAATGACGAATATTCGAAAGTTTACAATGCCGCGAACTACATACAGTTACATTGGCTGTGTTTCTACTTCACGACTACGGAGAAATCATACACTGTATGAAAGGACAATTTCTCCCCGTCAAAATGCGGTGTGACGTGGTGCTGTCAGGTGAAGCAGTTTGTGTGGAGCGGGGTTCAAACAGGGTCACCGTTAATTGATGAATGTTAGAAATTTCAAAATTGCACCATTCCACAATGGTTGCGTATCTACTTGCCCAAATGCACAATACCTCTTCATACCATTGTAAACCGTATTGTATCCTCGTCAAAATGAGGTATGACACGGAGCTATGAACTGGTGCTGTATGTGTGGAGCGAAGGTTGAACAAGATCACTGTCAAATGATGAATTTTCGAAGTTGTGCTATTCTGCAAATGTTAAGACACATTGTTCTAACAATTGCTCTGAAGTCAAACGATGAAAACAATAATTATTTAAGTTTTAGAATATCAGTATATATATATATATATATATATACTGCGATATCTTTTTTAAAATTGCACATTCTACGAAGCATAATAAATACCAGCTGATCCACGTACATGCTATAACAATTCACGCTATCGGGGGCTAGTTTTCTCCTATTTGTTTTCTCCTATTGTGTTAGTCTTGGGTTGGTAAGTTTTATTTTGACTAATCGTAATCTTAATTAACAAGTCTTATAAAGAAACGGTTATTTCAACAATAAATGCCTGCATAAAATAATAGCATGCAACAATGAATGTCATGTAACAACGTAAGTACTCAAATAAATCAACCTTTATCGTTGAGATCCGTGAGCGATAATAGCAATGTCGCTAAGTGTGAAGAATAGGGACAAATGCATCTTTGTTGAATACGTGGCATCCTGGCTATAAATCTATCATAAATGTACATACACATTTAATAATGGTAAATTATCATCTAATTTACGTTTATTGTAGTGCAAATTCCTTTTCAACCCATTGTACGTCACGTTTGTCTTCATTCAATAAAAGGAGACAGAATGCCTGACATTACCAATTTTATTTCAACAGGGCTGAACATTTGCAATGGAATCAAGCCCCATAAAGCTAACGTAAAAGAGAAGACGTCTCTCAATTAACTTCTCAAAATTCGTCATTTATCAGGAATTGTTGAACAATTTAAAACTGTCAAAAACACCATGTACTGGGCAGAAATCGTTGTTGAATGCAGCGGAAACAAGGAGAGATGGTCTATATTACCGTCTAATAGATGCATTGCCTAGCCTTGAAGATATGCCACAGATACTATACCACAGGAGTTGCTTCAAAACGTATATAAGCAAGTCGTATTTGACTTAAGAAGGCTGCATGTCAAAGAGGAGACGAGAAAATGATACGCGCAGTATCGGAGGAGGACCTGATAACTAAGGATGCCGTGTACCACTCAACATGTCTTTCATCCTACCTGAGTAAAACAAATCTTAAAACAAAGACACCGTCATCAACTGTTACAACACACAGTGTCCTTATGACACTGCATTCTACAGTTTGATTCAAGAGAGAGTTTCAATGAGATCTGGAGCGACATGGGCATAGGGAAAACAGTTATCAGAGATGCAAAGGGAAGCAAAGGTATAGTCGGACTGACTAGAAGGAAGCCAGCACTCATCAGGTGGACATTGACGAGGCACATCATGAGTGAATATGCTAAAGCAATACTAGAAAGGAGTGGTTTGTCCACAAGTACTGAAGACAAGGATCACAAAGAAATACTGGCATCCACACTGAAGAGGGATGAAGAGCATGTGAGACCTCTGACCAAGCATGCTGTTGATAACATGACCAATCCGTTCGAGCCTGAATCTCACCCAGATGTACACATCAACTTATCTACGGGGCTGCATGCAACACTGGATGTGCAACATTCGCTCCTCAACATCGTGGGTGCTTGGGAGGAGAAGCTGGAGAGATTTGTGCATGGCGCACTTGAATCAGGTGAAACATGCAGCGTCTACAGCCTCACCAGCAAGTCAGGCCTGAAAACATTTGTTGACATGGCGAAAAAGACGAAGTTCAAGTGTGGCAAGGGAGGTGTTGTAACAGCAGCTGTTAGTCCAGCGAGTAATTGTGTTCCGCAGAGCTCTGTCGTCGGCGAAGTGCAGATATGATGTTTCTGTGGTCACCGTTCTCGGCCAGCCGATAGAACCAGTGCCGATGGCCATTCTGCATGCTGGTTGTACAATGCAGACAAGTAACAAAGCGGAACCGGGCCATCAACTAGAAGCTCAAGGCGAGAGAGTATCTGAACTACCACAAAACACCACTGCAACCACAGTGTATATTAGGGATGCCCCATCGCTCTCATTCAAATGATGGCGGGGGACCAATTCAATTCATTTGATGCATTAGCGGTAGCATACTTCAGGTAACTTCTGACAGGATTTCAGAGAGCTGACACAGTTGTGGAAGTGTTTGATAGATATGATGACGATAACTCTGTGAAAACTGCTGAACAGAACCGCCGCGCAGGATCAACATATGCTTACAAGTAGTACCAGGTGATTGGTGGGCGTCCAGTACGTCCATGGAAAAGGTTCTTCAATGTTCCATCCAACAAGCAATCACTAGTGATCTTTCTTTGTGAAAATGTGGTCAGTCGTGCATCCCAGTGGCTGGAAGCACACACAGCATGTACACTCCTTGTTGCTGGAGGCATCACCAATGGTGAGGTAGTGAAATCCATCAGTAGTCGAGGTGTAGAAGAAGACATATACTTTGCCAGTACACAAGAAGAAGCTGACACCAGGATGCTTCTGCATTCTGGTTTTGCTGATGCAGACTACGGAGCACGTGGTGTTCTATGAACCATAATAATTAAGTCACCAGACACAGATGTCTTAGTGCTTGCTGCACACTACTTTACCCCACTTGTGCGGTTGATATAATTAAGTGGAAACCGTATAATTATTACGTGCTCCGCATTTGATTGGTTCAAAAAGCGTTCCATTTCCTGTTCTCTACTATCTCGTAATTACGAGATAGAAAGTTTTATTCTGGTGGCACCAACAGGCTTCCGCACAAATGTGTTCATGATATGTGTGCATTGGATTTTAAAACATACACAACATGTATTCAAACTGATGATCAACACGAGGCCATGAATTGCGGTTAAAACGGGCCCCTGTGTGGCCCAATATGCATTTACAATAATTTTATATTATGCTATTACATTATTATATATACATAAAATATAATAATAATAATAATAACAATTATTGTTTTTATAATGAAGTACTTACACAAACAGTAATGTAAATAATATATTTTTCGTATAGCGTAAATATGAGTTGTGCGGATGCAAATTATTATATTATCAAGTAATGTTATATACACGTATATTTTCAAGTTACATTGCTCATCAACAATGTTTGATAATAAAGAACACAGCAAGTGTTTCACTAATACTGAAAGGAGATCATTTGACAAAGCGAAAGTCGAGTAGCGGAGGAAAGACATGCATCACCACGAACAGCCCATACAAATAACAACTCCGATTTAAAAAAACGTTTGACCAAAATCTGTCAGCGAAAGAGCCACAACCCAACACGAGTGGAAGCACACGGGGAAGGAAGAGATCGCTCGCCGTGAAGCTTCGAAAACACCCGAAACAACTGGGTGTAGAAACAATAATGCACCAACTGTTTTCGGACAGTAAGGACGGGGAATAGAAGATAAGATGTGAATGATGTGCGGCGTGGGCACACAACTTGATTGGTCAGGGTTCGAATGTGCACAGTGTGTTTGCGAAATGGATGATGGTGGCTAAATAATACAAGTAGATGTGCAGGGGCCCATTTCGGGCGCAGTTTTTACCGATACAACAAGAACGGGTGGTGTTCTGAAACACTCCGTAAATGCAGTAATTTTAATAGAAATACGCTACGTTTTAGCACAGACGTAGTCATAGACACAAATATATTAGAGTGAAAAAATGTCGACGTCATGATAAATCTCGCGTAAGGAGCCCGTTTTGCACGTAGTTTGGTTGTGAATAAATATTTCATGCGTAAATAAATGTCTCGGATTGCCTTAATGGTATACTATTGTCACACACACAGGATGTCGATTTGGTTGTTGCTGCGTTAGCACGCGAACTGCAACGCGAACAATACGTCGACTTCAACGCCGTGCCGTTTCACGTGGAATTAACAAGCGTCGCCCTCCTCAAGCCGGACCCTGACGACATTACGGTTGGTCTGTTCTTGCAGCCTTTCAAGCAGGAGGTGTGGTGGTGCATTCTGGCCGCCATACCTATCACTAGTGTCGTTCTGTTGCTGTATGTCCGGGCGTATGGAGTCGCATTGACGCAAAGTCAGAAGCAGAAGAAATTACACAATGCAATTGACGCCGTGTGGTTCAGTGGCGGTGCTTTACTACAGCAAGGTAAACAGACGTGTGTGCGTGTGTGCGTGTGTGCGTGTGTGCGTGGGTGCGTGGGTGCGTGGGTGCGTGCGTGTGTGTGCGTGTGTGTGTATATGTGTCTGTGCGTGCGTGCGTGCATGCGTGCGTGAGTTTAGGTGGTATAATGGTCATGTTATATCACATACATGTTCTAATAAATCATAACTATTACACCATATTTATACATGTTGTTTGATGTTATATTAAATAACACAAAGTCGTATGTTGCGGATTTATTTCCAAGGTCAAATGTGAGTAATCTTCGATACACAATTGTATGATGGTTTGCACCTGATTGATATATATTAACTGTTTGTTTGTGCATATAGATACACCAACAATGAAGAGAAGGAACCATGTGCAATTTGATTTCGAAATATCTTCTTTTTGGTAGATGAACCTAACGTAAAGACACCGTTGTATAAAATGTATTTATAACAGAATGATTAATTCGCTAACAGCAAATATATTATGTTGAGAAAAGTAAGTAAGTTTAAATAACTCTGTATAGGTTTGTATGACGCATGTACATTTATATAATGCTACTGTCTTGCATCCGGAATGAAAAGTTAACATAACTTAACAACATTCCCATCCAGAGACCAAAACCACAAAATGGCACCTGGATGGCTTAAGAGAGGCTTACGAGAGTCCAACGTGTTTTGTTAATGTGTACTTCGTCCTTCTGAGAAATTTGTCAATTTTTTTGGTAAACATATTCACGTTGCTAACATTTACACAATCCGCATATCAAAAGGTTCAATTCGTTTATAGTCCGTGTTTTCTTCAGGCTGCCAGCACAAACCGAACAGTCTGGCCGTTCGATTCGTGTTCGGCAGTTGGTGGCTCTTCTGCATTATCGTCGCCGCAACGTACGGAGCCAACCTTTTCGCCTTTCTGGCCGTCACTCGGCGCACGCTGCCGTTCAAGACACTCGAAGAAATGAACCAACAGACAGACTACAAATTCGGCTTGTTGAGCGGAACGGTATGGGTGGACTACTTTAAGGTATGTATAATAAAATGCATCACCAAACAGCATTGGCGATATCACAACGATTACAACGGGATTCACCCGAAAGAGTAAGCCATTGAGAATTGTGATAAAAGTTGCAGCCCTTAATATACATTTTCGAATTCACAAATTCATTTATTTATTTAATTCTAATGGCCGGGGCACTGACAATTTTTACCCGACCCGACCAGACCAGACCAAATCCAAACCAAACTAGACACCCTCCGACTGCTATGTATCTATTACACCGACCGACACCGACTGCGCTATACTGGAAGCCGTCATCTATATTATAGAACAGTTCGTTCTCTGTTTGTATGTGCATCTCCGTCAGTTTTGCATGTATCGGACTGAAATGTTGAATGTGATCTACCGGGCCCACTGAGATGGTTCATAGATTGAGACATTTTCAACATTCATCCGGGGGGTGGAGAAATTAGGGGGCCAACATATTCCAAAAGGCTGTACGTGGACTCCAGCCGGGGAATTTAGTGTTTATTTACATCAGCGTAAAGCTAATTATGCCATCTAGAAATATGATGCTGGGTGTATGCAGAACATTTGAATAGTTTTTAATTATTGACGTTTGAAAATCTTCAGCGCTTAGCATGCACCAGGTCTACCTATCGCTTGTCTCGTAAGCATTTCGCCGCGTCAGCACAGTGTGTGGGTGCTACTTCTGGCAAACAACACACAGCAACAATTCCGTGGAGTTCCAACCACGGAATTTAATGTTTTTTTATATCATTTTACAGATAATTATTCCATGTACAAATATGTCACAGGGTGTATGCAGACAAATGTGTTAGTTTTTATGTTATTAACGTTACAAAATCCCGGACTGCTTGTTGCTGGTTACCTCAGTTACACGGGTGAGGGCGTGCTATTTCTGATAAAAGGTTGTCCAAACAACTAGGCCAGTGACCAGTGACCAGTTACAATTTATTAATGCAGGTAGGCTGGAAATATTTGGGATTTGTTTGGGTGTCTGGAATTCAATTGTTGGGCATTTGATGTTTGGTCTATTTTCAGGGTTCCTAATTATGTTAGAAATACCTTTTTAGATTTCAGTGCAAAATGATTTGAGGATGTAAATGACTGCCTTTTTCCCGAGGGTAACGCCGGGTAACTCTGCTACTAATCACATCAACTTGAAAACGTTCGAATACGTAAGTCTGGCACCGTCTAGTCCCGACGTTTTCAAGTTTACGTGATTATTACATCATTCCGGCTTCGCTTATAGCGCACTCAATGTCAGTCGATGTAGTGTATACACTGCAGTCGAAATAGGTCTGGCGTGGTCTGGTTTTGTCTGGTCTTGTCTGGCCGGGCGAAAAGTGCCAATGTGTCCCGACCTTAACATATTTTAAACGAAAAGTAAATACAACATGCGATGAGGTGAACAACACTTATCGACGTCATCACAAGCGATGCGCCTACAATAATGTAACAAAACTAGTTCACATACACTGGTCGACCCGCAAGTCGGACACATTACTTAAAATATTCCGGTTTTATAAATATCTGACGAAATTTAATCAAAAAAGCTCATATTCCAACACACTTCTTTTATTCAAATTGATCAAACGATTTTTTTTTTAAACAGTAGTTTTGGCGAAATATATACAAATAACGGCAGCGAGAGGAAGTCTCGCAAAAATATTTCCGAGCCACGAGTGGGAATGGCAAGCCGTACTGGCAATAAATGTAACTTTTTACGTCGACCTTTCCCGGGTGAATAATGCGATGTTTAGTTGTTGAGTTTGTTAACATTCAGTTATATTTTTGCATATACGTTTCATTTATATGTAATATTCATAATGTCCAACGCCGTGCTGCTGTGTTCCTCATGTTAGGTCAACATAGGCGCTCCATAACACTTTCAATATAGTGCACATTTTTGCGTCACATAATCAGAAAACCAGACGACGCACCAGTAAATTATAACGTAGAAACTGGTAGTTTACATATATATATATATATATATATATATATATATGTATATATATATATATATATATATATGATCAGCAGCAATTACTAGCGATATGGTAACGTGTCCGACTTGCGAGTGTGTCCGACTGGCGGGTACTTTACTATACTGCGGGACACAACGTGGCGTCATGCAGGGATTGTTCAATATATGCTCTCGATTCCTTTCCAAAATACACATCACGCATTCGGCCTCGTTTTGTAAACTCATGCATTAAGGGAGACAGGTGAATATTTTTATTTTCACGGTTATTCGGTGAACTTGGTCAAAGCGGCTGCAAGTAATACAGTGGTATATATATATGTACCACTGTATATATATATATATATATATATACCACTGTATATATATATATATAATATATATATATATATATATATTCATTACTACACTCGAGAAAAGTTGTTGGACAAATGTACTTGTTGTTTAAAAAATAAAAAGTATTATGAAGTGTGCGTGCATGTGTGTGAATGCCCATGATTTAATGGTGTTGAAATACAGGTATTTTATGTGTTATTAATATTATCAGCCACAGGCATACAACTCAGTAAACCTTTCAAATAAAAACACGTTTAGTTACGTTAAAATTAGTGTAAACACCATCAACTTCGAGGCTGTGATACCCTGCGTGTACAATTCCAGTACTCCACCTGGCCTGTCTACAAACAGATGTGGGCAAAGATGGTAAGAAATGTCGAGCGCGATGCCGACATCCTGTCTACAAACAACACCCGCCACATTTTGAAGATGGAACGCGAGAAATTCGCCTACATCTCTGATGTGACAATCATTCAGGAGGAGATGGCGGTCAATTGTCACATAGCCATGCTCGACGTGAGGTTCATGCCAATGCACTATTCTATCGGCTTTCAAAACAACACTGCTTACAAGACCCTCGTCGACCAACAGTAGGTTCATGTCTGAGACGGATCGTGGATATACTTATATAAAGGCTCAACCAGTATTGTATTATATAATTCCCCATTTTAACAGTTGATTATGTTTTCTGTTCTTAATTAATACTAGAATAAATAGATTGAATATATTATTCTGCCGCCAATTTGTGTTTAGTAAGCCTAAAACTATGTTTATAATTTGAACACTTGACCGCAGAATAGCTGTCTCTGTCTTTCTTCATGCAGTCGCAACCGCTTGCACCAGGTCCAAATGTCCACCATCGGTAATCACTCTGCCAAGGTATACAAGGTTTATTCATCTACTTTCCGCCAATCTGATGTTCAACTCTCTCCCCCCCCCTCTCTCTCTCTCTCTCTCTCTCTCTCTCTCTCTCTCTCTCTCTCTCTCTCTCTCTCTCTCTCTCTCTCTCTCTCTCTCTCTCTCTCTCTCTCTCTCTCTCTCTCTCTCTCTCTCTCTCTCTCTCTCTCTCTCTCTCTCTCTCTCTCTCTCTCTCTCTCTCTCTCTCTCTCTCTCTCTCTCTCTCTCTCTGCCTCTCTCTCTCTCTCTCTCTCTCTCTCTCTCTCTCTCTCTCTCTCTCTCTCTCTCTCTCTCTCTCTCTCTCTCTCTCTCTCTCTCTCTCTCTCTCTCTCTCTCTCTCTCTCTCTCTCTCTCCTCTCTCTTTCTCTCTCTCTCTCTCTCTCTCTCTCTCTCTCTCTCTCTCTCTCTCTCTCTCTCTCTCTCTCTCTCTCTCTCTCTCTCTCTCTCTCTCTCTCTCTCTCTCTCTCTCCTCTCTCTCTCTCCTCTCTCTCTCTCTCTCTCTCTCTCTCTCTCTCTCTCTCTCTCTCTCTCTCTCTCTCAGTGAATGCAGAACATTAAATAATAGTCGCAACATTATACGTGGTGATGTGGACTCTATAATGTAGTGTGTCTCTGTAGGATCGTCCGGTTCTTTGCTGCTGGACTGTTTGAACGTTGGAGGGAAAAGTACTCGCCGAAGCCAGCACAGTGCGCGTCCAGTGAAGGCCCCAAGGCCCTGGGCCTGTACCATCTGCAAGGTGCCTTCTACATTGCGATCGCCATGATCATCGTCTCTTGTCTGGCCCTAGTCGCTGAAATGGCCTTCTCATTCGTCACGTGTAGCAAAAAGCAACAGTATCCTATCTCGCTGTATTAAGGACACCCATAACGCACGCGCACGCATGCATCTACAAGCCGATACACATGCACACACACTCACAAACACGTTTTAATACCCACTTAAGAACGCACACATCTCGTCTAAACGCGCACACACGCGCGCACACAACACTCTCTCGAACGCACGCACGCACGCACGCAAGAATACACGCACACACGCATGCACGCACACACGCACACACGCACGCACACACTCACACACGCACACACGCCCACAACCACACCCGCACAAAACCACACACGCACACACACACAAACGTACACACGTATACATGTACACTCACAATTACTGTGCGACCAAGTTTTGGGTAGCAACCCAAGGGTTAAGAACCGCTGGTATAAATATTGCAGTTTCTGGGCTTGTTTCAATAGTAGTTGATATTACTTCAAAAGAGATATGTTTGTGACTTCTAATAAGTCGACTGCGTCGCTCAGTCTAGTAGTAATAGTAGTAACTGTTTATTTTATGACTGTGGCCATATCACGAGTTATAACATGATTTTCAACGGGCCATTAGCGAACTGATTGTTGAGTATATTCAATAAGAAATTCACTTATATGATTTGTGAATATCTTCAATAATAAAGCTTTTGTTTTGTATAAGTAGATGTCACAAAATTGATACAAACCGCTTTGTGTGTTTGTCTATGTCACTCAGTAAATCCTTTGAAAACTATTAAGACGCATATGTTAGTGGGTAGTTAGGTGCAGTTGTGTCAGTATTAATCACGTACCAATTTTGCATTTAGTCGGCTTCGGCTAATTGTTCTTTTGCATATTTAAATATGAACATATTAACTGATCTCATCCGGGCTGTGTATTACATACACCAAATATACCAAATGTCAGCAGCACCACTTACCGGATGTTTTGTCAGCTATTGCAGGGTATAATGAGAATGTTAGAAGCGGATGTCAGTCACGTATACATCATTTGAACTTTATTGGAGCGACATCAATTGTCATGACAATCCTCAAATTGTATGTCACACATTTATATAAATTGTGGACTGTCATTGTCAAAAGTGCTTTGTTAGAAAACGATACTCATATCACTGAAATAATTGTGAAATATCATGGTATTTGCTTTGAAAGGTGCGTTGACTGCGTTGACTTTCTAAATTGGGTCATCGAATGACATTGTCACATTTTACAATAAGGCTGAGTTAATCTGACGTTAGTCATCGCTGTGGCAGTGATTCAATCATAGCCACTTTATAAACAAGCACTGCCCCACAACGCCTTTCGCTGTCTGAAACAGACCTGCGGCCGAATACATTTTCATGAGTACGCGTAAAAGTACGAGTACATTTAAAAAAAATGTAAATATTAAATAATAACGTATTTTAAAATTACTAATTTATCTAATTTATATAACTCAGCACAGCTGAATGTGCAATGGCAGTTGATCATTTTTTATGAGGAAAACTCAAAAAACTGTATATTTCATTCAATGGCATCCTATGATCTTATCATCAATTACCATTGCACCGAATGAACATGAGTTGTTCAAGGTTGAATCTTTCAGCCTGCACCGTTAAGGGGGGATACTTTCCCCGCTATGCTAAATACCCATTCAACTGTGGCTGATGAGGCTGGAATGCTGAGATGGTGAGCCAAAGTTGCAAAATTGTTGTGTTGACCCTTCCAGTACTGCAGTGGGTCACTGTGACGATATATACATGGCTGACTAAGTTATTCGTTCAGTTCTACAATCAGCAATCTGTTGATATTAGAAGTTTGCAATTTATATTTATTTTCTGATCGTAGATTACTGGTTGTTGAGAGAGTTAGCACATATCCATATAACAGGCTTAAAATCCCCTTTGGACTTTTTAGCCAGGCTGCTGGCACTGGATTATACTAGTGTAGGAGGCAATCAGACTTGAGCCATCTTACTTCTACAGAGGAAGACTGGCAGTTCTGGTTCTTAGCAGTTACCACTGTTAACCAGTGCCAAGTGGCATGGTCTCCAGACTACATAAAAGGCATTTCCTTTCTAACTGGTGGGCTAACTGCTAATTGGCTCTTTATGGATATCCTGGTGACTTAATTAAACAAACAGGTGTATGGCCTGAACTGATAGCCTACAATTATTGTGTGCTTAACTTGGTATTTCTGACTGGGAAAAGATGTTGCCTGTTGCCATGTTTGGGTATCACCGTCTTGGTTATCAGAGAATGAGGATGTACTATGTGTAGGGATGGTAAGTTGGTATTCTATCAGAAATAACAAAGTATTTTAAAATAGTTGAACATTTAAATATTTCAGGAAAGTTTCAATTAATAACTACGCACACAAATAAATTAATTTTCTCCAGTATATATTCAGAAAGTACTCAGATGTACTCGTAATGTACTCGTAATATCTGAGTACTATGAGTATGAGTACGAGTCCATGACCCATAAGTTTTATGAGTACGAGTATAAGTACTTCCAAAATGTACTCAAATGCACGAGTACCGAGTACTTCCGCCTCAAGTCTAGACTCAAATGATCTTCACATAAACAACTCACGGACGTCTGCTTGACATTAAGATACGTATGTTTAACAACAAAACTGATACATAGCTGAGAAGAATTGGATACACATAGATAAGAAACTGGACTCTCGAGAAGCCAAAGGTTGTTATACACTTGCCATCTGGAGTTAATGATCTGGGCCGTAATGTTGTTAAATCTGGCTAAATGAATGTACATAGGCTGCCGTCGCCTCGTGTCTGATGCGTAATTCAATCGACACCATTGATCGTGCGAGCTCAGACTACATCATCAGGTCCTCGTTCAAAATGTGTCCAAGTGCGTCCAGCGTAGGTGGTTAATTGCTATTTGCCTGGAAGCTTTATTTATGTAGGGAACGGCTTTTTGTTCCC
Source organism: Paraescarpia echinospica (assembly GCA_020002185.1). Taxonomy (NCBI): domain Eukaryota; kingdom Metazoa; phylum Annelida; class Polychaeta; order Sabellida; family Siboglinidae; genus Paraescarpia; species Paraescarpia echinospica. The sequence goes on from CM034541.1 coordinate 42,233,905, forward strand.
GTTTTGCGTGTTAGGCTCTGTCGAATGTGTAGTTTTGAGTAACCATTGTTTTGTTTGTTCTCTAAAGAACTGATGTAACTTGGCCAAGCGGGCAGGTAGCGTAAGAGCTCAATGAACACGTCACGAAACGACACGATACGTTTGCACGCGGCGTAAGCCTCATGGTAGAAACCATGCCCAGACTTTAATCTGAGATCGCAATTAAGCAACTGCATAGGGCCAGGCCTTGTATGCTATGAGTCTGTCTAAATTATGGTATATTAATAGATGCATAATTGTAACGAAGGCAATTATATGTTCAGTGATGCAGTCAGTAGTATATAAGTCTGTCTCAGTATCCATTGGAATCAAAGATCAAAGGAACATCAAAGGATTTTGTTGCAAGTATTCCAAAATGGTACCCTGTGATTAGTGACCTGTCATATTAACTACAGTGCTGACCTCTTGTGGCGTGGTATATATAGCGTAGCTAGCGTCGTCGCCGCTTAAAGCTGCGAAGCCGTCGATAGAGAAACATATATTGTAGTTGGTCAACCAGTGGCATAAAGTCCGCAAAGTGGAGATGGCTATACGTTTCGGTGGATCGGCCTCCTTCCTGTCGAACTTCTACCCGTGCCGAATCGAGGCGTACGGCCGGGTGTTTAGGTCGATCGAGCACGCCTATCAGTATAGAAAGGTTATGTTTAATGAAGACGAAGAAGGCGCGGAGTATATCAAAGAGGCATTGTCGGCCTATATATAGCGAAGCGAAGAAGCTACGCCATCACGAAGACGAAAACAGGAGCCGAGTGGGACGGGTAGATTCCTGGCAGGACACCTATACCCTTCAAAAGCCGGTCACACGTCGTTTCAAACGGCGCTGCGTCATCGTGGGCGGTCGAAGCCACCAGTGGTAAGCCGACCTCGTCCACGTAGCTAACCTGAAAAAACACAACGACGGGACGACGTTCCTATTGACGGTCATCGACGTCTTTTCGAAGCGGGCGTGCTCCGTTCCATTGAAGAGTAAAGGCAGTCCGGCGCTCGTTACTTCCTTCGAACGCGCTGCAGACCGACAAGGGCACGGAGTTTATCAACAGACCCTTTCAGAAACTCTTGAAGGAGCACGGCGTCCACCATTTTGTGACGCACAGCGAGGAGACCAAAGCGAGTGTCGTCGAAAAGTTCAATCGCACGCAAAAGACCCGCATGTGGAGGTACTTCACGAAGCGTCAAACGTTGATGTACGTGGAGGCGTTGCCGGATTTCGTGCGGTCGTACAACACCTACCATCGAACCACAGGAATGCCGCCGACGAGTGTCAACGCCTCGAACCAGGAGACCGTGTGGTAGCGATTGTACGGCGGCGGCGGCGAGGGTCGGGTCAGGCCGAAACTGCGAGCGGGAGACCGCGTACGCATCAGCAAGGCGAAGAGATGGTTCAAGAAAGGGTAAATGACAAACTGGAGCGAAGAGCTCTTCACCGTCGTAGAAAAGCATCCCGTCCGACCCTCTCGTTTATTGATCGAGGGACGACGATGGAACGGTCCTAGACGGCACTTTCTACGAACCGGAGCTACAAAAAGTAACCGTCTCGAAGGATAAACGTTATCGCGTGGAGGCGGTTCTACAACGGTTGCGGCACAAGGGGGTGGTGGTGCGGAGGTGCTCGTGAAATGGTGCGGTTATCCGGCTTCCTTCAACAGCTGGATCGATGCCAAAGCACTCGTGGCCTGTATGGGTAGGCGCACCGCGCCCGCCTCGGCAGTTATGGACAAGACGCGGTGGATCAGACGCTGTCGGGATTGCAGATGACTTCACAAAGCGAAATGGTACGAAACGTCCCGCGGGCCTCGGTTCTTGGAGTACATCTTATCGATAGACGCATCGCGTGCGCCGGCTAGCCGCACCGCGAACGTCCTGGGTGGGTGGCAGCCTTCCAGGGTGCGTTGGACCCGCCACGGGGGGTGCGCGCGACTGCACAAAACGAGGCGGTACAAAGTTCACCGCGGCTTTCAGTTCTTGGAGTATATGATAAAGGGAGGCTCAAATCGAACTGCCTCCTACAGTAGTATAATCCTGTGCCAGCAGTCTGACTAAAAAGTCCAAAGGGGATTTTGAGCCTGTTATGTGGACATATGGTTCGGCTGACGTGCCAGCATGGAAGGGTAGGCCACCAACACCAACATGCAAAGTACAATGAAGCCACGACCCCCAGTCCCGAACTTAGACATCGAAAGAGTCTATGACCAAGTTCTGGTCTCCTACGGCTACGTGCACGGGTTGCCAAGGATCTCTGTTTCAAGAACAGCCGCCGAGAGAAGGTAAGTAGACTTAAGATAGCAACATATAACGTAAGAACACTACTAAGAGATGAACAGATGCAAGAATTTAGGGAAACCAGGGTGGTGTGGGATTTGATCGGGATTGGAGAAGTCAGAAGACGAGAGGAATTATTTACTACCTTACAAAGCGGCCATTTCATGAAATAAGGATCTCCTCGGTTGCAGTGTTATTTTTTGTAATCCATTACAAATATATTCAGAAACGTGTATTGTGACCGAAATAAAGTTCTATTCTATTCTACACCGGGCTATACAACAGTGAACAGAGTAGCATTATTCACACCGACCTAAAAGAGGGACCAGAGATAACACCATGGGAGGTGGAAGCAGCGCTAAGAGATACGAAGAAATTAAAGATACCAGGCAACGACCATGTAAACATTAAAAGCAGGAGAAGATACAACCCCGAAGATACTGGCTAAGCTGTATACTAAATGGTTACCAGAAAGACGAATACCCACCGCTTGGAAGAACGCAAAAATGGTGATAACCATTAAGAAGGAAAATAAGGAAGACTTACAGAACAGGCCACCATGTCTGTTATCAAACTTGTACAAATTACTCACAAAGATACTAACGAATAGGCTAGAGAAGATACTCGACGAAAACCAACCACGAGAGCAAGCAGGATTCAGAAGCAGGCACTCAACGATAGACCACATACACGTCGTAAACCAACTGAAAGATAAGTGCCGAGAATATAATATCCCGCTCTGCATCGTTTTTGTCGACTACGAGAAGGCTTTCGACTCGGTGCAAACTCAAGCAATACTGATCTCCCTCCAAGAGCAGGGTTTAGAACACGTGTACATCGAACTCCTGAAAGACATCTATACCAACAGCTCTGTGACAGTCCACCTACACAAAAAGAGCAACACGATCAACATCAAGAGAGGAGTACGACAGCGTGACACCATGTCGCTCGAGCTGTTTACGGCAACACTCGAAAGCATATTCCGAAGACTAAACTGGGAAACCAGAGATTTGAGGATAGACGGAGAAAATCTCAGCCATCTTCGCTGCTTCTCCGAAGACATACTCATATGCGCTACTACACCGTAAGAACTACAAAACATGCTGCAGGAGATAATGAATGTAAAAAACAAGATCTGAAGACGAACATCTCGAAGACAAAGGTGAGGCTAGAAAATGACACACCAAGATATATCAAAACCACGCAGATAGAGAACGTTGAAAGCTACGTCTGTCTGGTCTGGGACAGTGATATAGTATCAGAGACAAAAACGAAGACATGGAGAATCAAAGAAGAATCACAGTGGCTGGACAGCATTCGCCATCTTCAAGGGTAACTTTGGAACCTGCTTGAAGAGACAAGTCTACAACTCATGCGTAATTCCAGCGATGATATATGGCGCGGTAACATGGGCACTCACCATCCAGGCAAAGAACAAGCAAACAGCCGCACAAACAATGATGGAAAAAAGTATGTTAAACATCACATATCGGGAGAGACAAACAAACATCTGGGTAAGAGAGAAGATAAAGGTCATTGACGTGATAGAACAAATCAGAAGACAGAAGTGGACCTTGACAGGGCGTATCAGCAGACTACGAGATAACAAATGGACATCGCGTTTCACAACATGAAGTCCTTACGAAGGGAAACGATCTAGAGGAAGACCGACGAGACGGCGGAGAGACGAACTAAACGAGGTACGACATGCTGAGACATTCGCCCAACCAAGGGTCACAAGATGATGATGATGATGCGGACTTGTGCTAACGCTCTCAACAACCAGTAGTCTACGATCATAAAATATAAATTACAAACTTCTAATTATCATTGTCATATAACAATGCTCGACCTGCGGTTCATGCCTCTGCTATATAGCACCGGCTTGCAGAACAGCACTGCCTACAAGCCCATGATCAACGAAGCGCAAGTCAACACAGCTTGGTGTTTCCCGGATGGGAAGTGGTGTATTTAAAGACATTGTGCAGTTTAAGCCACATAAGCTGGCTCACGCACGTTGGCCCCAGCATATTCAAACACTTTACCTATCTGTTGACTTTAAATAAGATAGAACAAAATGAACAATATTGACACCAGCAGCAGAAAACCCAGATGGCAGGTGGACGGTGCTGGCGCGCGTGCCTGCGTGCATGTGAGTGTGCATGCATGCGAGTGGGTGAATGTGTGAGTGAGTGTGGTGTGTATGTGTGCCAGATGCCATGCTTTTTTGAAACAAAAACGGCATATTTTGTTACCCGTCAGGTTTACAATCAATATGAACCAGCAGCCATGTGCTCACGGCGTTAATAGCTAGTAAATGCGTCCTTTCTGGTTCGGTTGGTTCTTTGCGGCGGGATTATTTGGGCGTTGGAGAGAAAAGTATTGGCCGAAGCCGGCGCAATGCACCATCCAAGAAGGCCCTAAGGCCCTGCACCATCTGCAAGGAGCTTTCTACATTATGTGGATTCATTATCTGGTCGTAAAAGTTGCCTTGTCGGCCGTTGTTACGTCGTGCAAGAAGAAACACAGTGATGCCGTCTCGCTAGGCGGAGAAAGTACGAGTTTCACTTCTCAATTATAGCATCATTACTAGACGGTTCTGTCGGCTTTCTGTTTAGTTATTCCTATGGTATATATTGGAACCACACTGTAATATAATATTGTATGTGTGTGTGCGTGTTCCACTGCGTGTGCGTGTTTGTGCGTGCGTGCGTGTATGTATGTGTGTGTGGCTGTAAATGTGTGTGTGTGTATGTCTGTATGTATGCATGCGCGTGTGCGTATGTATTATGTATGTATGTATGGATGCATGTATGTATGTATGTGTATGGATGTATATATATTTGAGTGTATGTACATGTCTGTGTGTGTACATATACATGCTGGGGAATGGATGTTCTCATGTACGTAGATACATATGTAGGTATGAATTTATGCATGTATGTTTGTATGCTTGAATTAAATTGAACAGTAGTCAACTGAGCTGGAAGTAATATTTTATTACGGCATTACAATTAATACTGCACCAGTTGGTAGCGCCATATCATATATCAGCTTAACGGACGGTGAGAAAGTGTTCTTTGAACTAGTATATATGATGTGTGTATGGGCATACAATAAATACACTTCCATTGTAACTTTGTGAATTGCAAAAGTTCGAAAATTCGTAATATAATAATAATTCTTCGACCCTCCAGTCATCCTCATTGCACCAATGACCGCTTTACAACACGCCTCGTTTGACTTGGAAACATTGCGCTTTCAAATTAAAGCGTATGTGTGTGCGTGTTCGTGCGTGCGTACGTGCGCGTATGTGTGTGTATGCGCGCGTGTGTGTGTATTTGTAGGCGGTATTGAAATCGACCTGTTAGGTGGTGCCTACCGCTCGCCTACAAATTAATATCATACGTGTGCTGTGTCAATTATTAATGGAGCCAGTATATTGTATATAATTTAAACTTTCAGAATACATGTCACTCATGTCAGAACACAAGAAAGGTACATTTTACTATTCATATCAAACAGAACCAACAGAAAACAACAGTGACGTAGTTGAAGCGACGATAAAAATGTCGGGGATTACTTTCTAAATATGTCCCAAGAAAATCAACGTTTGAGTTCTTTCAGGTTCGGATGCTGGCGACATACAGTTGGATTACTTGGACTTTGGAGGGCGAATTCCAACCGACGTCAACATATCGCAACTCCGCTGAAGGTCGTTGGACCTCGGCCTGTAGCAGTCACATGCAGCCTTCTACATCACCTATGCGTTGATCACATCCCAGTATTGAGACTAGACTTTACCGCACTCACCTACTTTTTGGAATCTGAATGCCACATGTTCAGCTTTGGTCAAAAAGCAAGACGTTTCACATTTGGCTGTCGTGTGTTGAAAAACTGCATTGGAGCCAGAAAGTAATATAATAATATCAACAATAATAATCGCATTTACGATGACGTGCTTAGGTGCCTATATCCATATATGGGCATGTGTGTTTGTGGATGTGCGCGTATTTGTGTGTGTAGGTGTGCGCGCATGGGCGTATGTTCGTTTGTGCGTGTGTGTGCGTGAGCGTGTGTGCGTGTGTGTACGCATGGGTGTATATGTGTATGCATATATGCAAGTATTCTTTCTTTTCGTGTATGTATTATGTATGCACGAATGCATGTGTGTATATATGCACGTATGCACATATGCACGTATGTACTTATATGTTCGTTTGCAGATAACTGCGAATTTGATTTAAAGGCATTTTTAAGTAGTAGTTTGGGATGGATGTAATACAGTATTACTGCACTGTTAGTGTAGTCAACAGTAATAATGTGTTTCTAGTACTCGGAATGTTACATATTCAATAAAAGTTAAACATTCAATGTTACGTAGTAGCCAGTATGAACAGGGTATTTGTAGTTTTGTTTTTATTATGCGAATACAAAATCTTAGCAGCATTGTGGTTACTGGACATAATAACTAATACGTTATTATTTAGCCCCGCTCAGAATATTGACTTCTACAACCATAACTCGGGACGCTGTGTCATGCTGGTTCTTCTTGACACGAGTGCAGCATTCGACACGATTAACATTTACGAATTGTTGAACACTCTGGTTTCACGATTCAACATCGGCGGTATGGCACTTGATTGGTTTAGATCATACTTGACCGGCAGATCTCAGTGTGTCACGATTGGTTCGTCTTCTTCGAACGCAATCCCCATCTACCACGGTGTACCTCAGGGTTCAGTACTTGGACCAGTGATGTTCAACGCATATACGACACCCATTGCTGACATCTGCAAGAAACACCATGTGATTTACCACCGATTCGCTTATGACATCCAGCTATATGTCAGCTATAACCCTAACCCTGTTTGATGAACTGGAAAAAACAGCTGCTCATCCAGTGCATCGCCGAGATTAGAGCCTGGTTGCTGATGCATCAACACTCAACAGTGACAAAACTGAGTTTATCGTGCTGCAGTCACCGCACAATCTACGTGTTTATGGCAGCCCCAGCTTGGAACTACCTGGACTTACCCTGCAATCAACAGATGCAGCGAGAAATATAAGCTGCTACTTCGACCGACACATGAAGTTACACCGCCTCGTCTCCAGATACTGTTCTTCGGTTTACTACCATCTACGCCTGATCGGCAGAATCCGTCACCTGCTGACGCTTGACGCGTGCCATGCTGTAGTACGCTGTCTTGTGCTAAGTCGCCTCGACTACTGCAATGCTCTACTCGGTAGATTGAACAATGGACAGATCAACCGACTTTAACGAGCACAAAACTCAGCCGCTCGCCTCATCAACCGCGTAAGACAGCGAGATCACATCACACCAATTCTGCAATCACTGCATTGGCTGCCGATCAGAATGAGAATCACCTTCAAGATATGTACTTACACATTTAAGATCCTGCATGGCTTAGTCCCGAACTACCTCAACTGTGCGATAGTTCGCAACGCGTCCTCGCGTGCATTGCGATCGGCGAGTGACGCAACGCTTCTCGCGGTGACGGTGTCTAAGAGAACTATCGGGCGGGGAAGCTTTGCAGTGACAGGCCCACATAATATGTGGAATAGCTTTCCAAAGTGTGTGCGATCTGTTGGAACATTGGCGGCTTTCCGGAAACAATCTAAAACCCATCTATTTTGCCTGCACTAAATGCCTTGATTCAAGCACTGCTGCCACATTTAAATGACACTGGTTTCTATTTTATAGTATTTATTTTGATTGGTTTTTAATTTCATTGTTTGAAATTGCATTTTTATACCCTAATTTATTTATTTTTATTAATGTATTTTTGTATCTTTTATCTTTATGATTAGTATACTTACCTTATACAAATTGGTCACTCACATAAATTGGACATACCGGAAATCACGTTTAGATCTCGCCGCTAGAGGCATCACTAGGCTATTTGAATACAACGGGGAACGCGAGAGTTAGCAATATAAACAGGAGGGTAAAACCGCAAACATTTAACGAAATGACGTTTAATCAAGTATGTGATTATATATTCAAAAATATAATACAACATATAAACCATGCATGATGTGTATACGCGTATAATAGCGTCGTTCTAAGGTTACGTGATAATAATTCGTTAATCGGCTGGTGCGCTTTATCGTATTAAGCCACGTGATAAAACATTACCTTTTATGGAATAGCCTGTCTTGTCATAAAGACTGAAGTAATAGTAACGAGTTGCTAAACATGTGAAATAAGTGTAATATATTAATATTATTTACGCACTACCAAATATAGCGCAGGTGTTTAACGATGTATGTAAAGTATGTATATCAGGGCTGTCTTGTTAAAAAGGTGGAATAATGGGAACAATGTGTGAAATTAATGTATTAAAAAAATTGCGAAACTTTTTTATACATTACAAATTAACACTATATCAGTATGTCTGTATTTTTCAGCAAACCAAAAGACCGGCTACCTACAGAGATTACACCCCTGATCAACTAAAATATGCTTACAAAATGTGCACAGAAGACGGAGTGTCAGTGCGTAAGGCAGCAAGAACGTGTGGTGTGCCTGTAACAACTTTACGCCATAAAACATTAGGCCATTCTGATCCTTATGAACATAAATATATCAAAATGATGAGCAGTTCTGCAGAAGCAGCTTTCGTGTCCCACGTGAAAGCAGTAGCTGCATGTGGGTACGGATATACGCGCAGAGAATTAGCAGATCTTGCTGGTGAAACCGCTTTCTTCCTGAATAAGAAAGACACTAGTAGCCCACCAAATAATATATGGGTGTATCGCTTGTTAAAGAGATGGCCAGACCTTAAGATGACCAAGCCAAAAGGCTTGTCTATGGTTAGAGCACGCGGTGCAACGAGGGAAACGTTAGATAATTATTACAAGGAGTTACTGAGCATACTTCAGAAGTATGACTTGTTGGGAAAACCACATAGGATTTTCAATGTAGATGAAACTGGTGTGTCTACGGAACATGTGCCGCCTAAGATAATCGCCGAAACAGGTCGGACATCGTTGGCCGTAGTTTCACCAAGATCGGCAACAACCACGATCATAAGCTGTATAAATGCAATAGGACAGTGTTTGCCTCCTTTCGTAATATTCAAGGGGAAGCGGATGACAGAGGAGTTAATGAACGGCGCACTGCCAGGAACACAAGGGACTATGTCCGACAGTGGATGGTCCACAAGTAAAATCTTCCAGGCCTACTTGAGTAAACATTTTCTTAAGTATGTGTCTACCAGCAAAGACGAACCCCTTTTGTTGTTGTATGACGGGCACAGTTCGCACATCAACGTGCCATTAATAGAATGGGCGCACAAACACAACGTGATCCTCTTTCTACTCCCGGCCCATACGAGTCACTTCCTACAGCCGTTGGATGTCGGCGTGTTTGGCCCGTTTAAGGTTGCTTACTACAGCGAATGCCGCAACTTTATGAAAGAGAATCCTGGGCGGGTCGTTACACGCAGTGAAGTTTGTCGCCTTACAGCCAAAGCAATCCTTCGTACTATGACTCCATGCAACATAACTGGAAGTTTCCGACGTTCGGGAATTTTCCCGTTCAATGCCAGTGTGGTTACAGATCAACAGCTTGCACCAAGTAAAGTGGTAAATGATGATAACCAAGCAATAAATGACGCACCAACTGTAGGCATGCCTGCAGCAGCTGGCAATGTAGATCACGAAGCAATAAACACTACTGCTGGCTTGTCTGCAGTGGATAGGCCTAGCAATGTGGATCATCAACTGGCGAACACCATTACAGTTACTGCTGACGTGCATGCAGTGTGTAACAGTGAAGATTACCTAGCCCCGAACACTGCAGTTGTGGACATGCATGCACCTGGTAGCAGGATAGATCACATAGCAACGAACACAACAACACACACAAACACACTGCACAACACCACATCTCACGATTTAGATACGTTTCTTAATTCGAAGAAACCTCGTTTTGTGCCACCATTTAAAAAAGCATACAGTCGACACGGAATGGTCAATGGTGGTCAAGCTATCACAGAAGGGCGTGGGGTGGACCAGGTATTTCAGAAATTCAAACCAACAAACAAACCAACAGGAAATATATCAAACCCAACAAACAAAGCAAAACACAAACGAACCAACCAACCAACAAACAAACAAACAAACAGGCACACCGACAATCACACATACAAACACAGTGACACATTCACCAACAAACAACGCACAACTTCAAGAAATTGTAACAGATGATGTGTGCTGCGTATGCAAAAGGGAAACACCACCCAATGCCCAATGTGATGTAGATGTAATCGTTTGGGCGCAATGCGATTTTCGTGTACAACCGAGACGCCGATGCAATCACTGGGTGCACCTTATCTGGTGTACCCAAGTTACAGAGGTGTCACCCAAGGAACATTTCAACTGCCCCTGTTGTGTGGCAAGTTGTCAGGAAGAGTAGTGTTTCAATATTTACGATGGTGTCATCTATTTACCATTAAATGTTTTCTTTTAAACAAACCTCCTTGTCGTCATTAAATAACTTACATTTGCTCAAACACTCATCAGAAGTTAGCATCAAATATTTTCAGTGAATTCTACTATTTACAATAATAACGCCAGGAAAGCTAACCATAAACAACAACGCCATGCAGCGGGCGCCAGCGGTCCCGTGACGTAATTAATTCAGTTTTTGTCGGTACGGCTTGCCATAACAGCCATGACCAATTTGTGTGATAGCGTCGATTCGTGCAGCGTGCTTTTCTGATTTTACAAATGTACGTATTTCCCTTAAAACAACATTTTAAACAAATTGTTTGCACAGTATTGATTAAACAACGGCTAGTAATTTAGAATATTGAAACTGTTCGTAAAGATTTGATTTGTTTTTTGTGCAAAACTGCATTTTCTGTTAACTATGACCAATTCATGTAACACCAGTATATTTACTTACTTAAAAAGCGCCATATTATAAAACGGAATTATTATTATAATTGTTGGGTACAACTTCTACAACAGTACGCAATACTTACGGCTTCGACCTATGCCATGGAACAATATTAGGGCCATAATTCCACAATGCTACTTTGTCGAATTCTGACTTTCTATTTACGTCGACATTGTCGAATTCTGACTTTCGATTATTCATTTACGCTGTCATTGTGCAAGATTTTGGTCAAATAATTCACTAGAAATGCCGTTTTGGTCAAATAAGTTGACACACAAAGTCTACCCGAATACCGTTTGCAACAAATTATCAAGTCAAAAATGGACCCGTTGACCTTTGACAGAGATGTGCCCTCTAGCGAACTACACCAACTTGCAAATATTGAAGTCAGCTAGGCCTTGCGCTGTCAGTCGCCAACGTCACGACGTAGTATTCAGAATACTTATATCGAGCTTTTTTCACCCACGTTATGAGCTGTTTTATCAAAGTTGGAGTTTAAAAGAACTCAAAAATGAATGGAAGAAACGAAGTGCCAAGCAGTCTGGCAGAAAACGCGAATTGATTGTCAGGTAGGTTCAAGGTTGGTACTGTGTGTGAGCGATAATTCATGATGTTTCGTAAAGTGTCAATAATATTTATTCGTACTATAACGTGTACAATTCAGTGAAAGCAACATATACATCCATTTAATATGTATATAAAACGGTAAGTGCAGCCAGTCTCGTCTATGAAACGTGAGCGTCTATGTCATGAATGGGGGAGGCTGTTTTTAAGTGAATCTTATTAAACTTTAAAGATAATAATAGTGTGGAGTCTCCCATCACACAGTGATTTGTTTTTGTATTTTGTTGACATTATGTAAATTGTTATTGTAAAATTTGTATCTTAGTATTTGTTTTCATATTTTGTAGTTCTAGTTGTTTCCAGCGCTTGACTATGTTCTATTAACTGACTGGTCTGTATTATTGTGGTTACGTTGTAATGGTCTTAGACTTATGATGTCTCATTCTTTATATGCTGGCACTGAGGGTGGTCACTACCAGGGTGCTTGTCGTCCTCAGTGGTTCTTTTATGTCCCAAATTGAGACGGGACCGATATTAATGTGATCACCGAGTCACGAGGGATACAGTCCCCAATTTTGAGAGCCAGATTTTTACACCAAATATGCCTGCTCGGTCCAGGTTTCCAACTCAGAGCACTGGCATGCCAGGCGGATGTGCTAACCACTACACTAGCCGCACTCTCTGTATAACTTTTTTCTGCTGTTGGGATAAATAAAATGCATCCTTACCTTACCTAAAGATGAGAGGGTGTGTTTCTATATTGAATAAAAACCAGCACTAAACCTTGGAGTAACATACACTATTGAGAGGGATGCAGGGGTACCAGCCAAGCCTGATCACAATGCTTTCTTCTATATCATGAGCAGTCTTACTCCAAACCCTCTATACTTTATCTTAGTCACATATTGAACATAACTTGGGATAATGTCATTTTTTTTCATTTTACAGGTTAATGAAGAGGAGCTCAGCATGAAACTGCCGCAGAATAACATGTATAGGGACGTACATGGTGGTATGCACCAACTACCCAAATTTACACTGGGGAGTCTAGAGGAATACTTATCCCAGTACGGAAAGAAGCTGGAGGAAAAGAGCAAGTCTCTATACAAAGAAAGGTGAGTTATCTTAACATTAAACTAAAAGGACTGTAGGATTAAAGGTAAATGCGAATAACCATATGAGCTTAGTAGTTTGTATGTCCCTGTCAAATATGATACTGCCTTGATGAAATAATAGTTTTCTTTGTCAATGGATACCAGCAGGCTTATTTGTAAGAGGTTTGGCAAATTTATATATGTGTTAAATGTAAGAACAAACATTCAAAACCTAACAATAAATTATTCAGGACTAGTATTCTGGAATACCCTGCCGCATAAACTTAGAATACTCCTGACCATTAACCAGTTTAAAAGAAACCTAACAGCTCCTTACTCGTGAATTATTATTGATATTACATTATATATATGTGTCTGGGTAAATATATATAGGTGAAGCACAATACTGGGTCAAAAAAAGGACTGGAAAGCAAAAACAAGTGAAAAAACATGGCAGTGTTTGTGGGACCACTCACCCAGGCCCCACAATCATCGCAAAACTGGCTCTTATTGCTGTTGTGATGGCGACGAATGTTAGCAGTGTTATCGAAAACAAAAAACTTATTCTCTTTTAGACCCACTGGTATAGATTCATGACCCACTATGCCATCTAAACAAAGAATATATAGAAGGTTTTGTGTTTCAAGAAACTTGCCTTTTTCAGTAAGGTCGTCACCCCCAGATGCTATAATATGTTCATCTGTGTCAATGGTTATCTCTAGTGGGAGTGGTGGTGATGTTGAGTCACGCTGTGACTGTTCATTGACCGACAATGATGGAGATGGTAATGGTGTGCACATCTGTGAATTTTGGAATTCATCCTCACTTCTGGCTGGTGAAATAATTAGTGGCGAGACATCTGTGGTAAGGTCGGATGGAATAGTTGTCTCAGGGGTTGAGTGATGATCCTCATTTCTAAGCGGTGGTGTGTACCGTGGTGAGGCATCTGGTGTGAGGTCAGGTAGGACTGGGCAAGGGTCCTCCTCGGCGGCTGAGTGATCATCCTCACTTCTAGGTGGTGGTGTATACCGTGGTGAGGCATCTGGTGTGAGGTCGGGTAAGACTGGGAAAGAGTCCTCCTCAGCGGCTGAGTGATCATCCTCTCCTACCAGGTCCACAGTAATGTGGTCTTGGGTGTGATGAAGAACCACAAAGTGGTTCGGCCTGAAGTCACACACTCGACGTGGCACATGCATAGTTGTCCACATGATGGTCATGACAGGCGGTGCAGAAGTGCGGACCCCACGGCCGTAGACTCTTCTGGTCAGTGGGTCAGCACTGAAGTAGTCGTTGATGGATGGCGGGCAATATGACTGAACTCCTACGCAGAGGGCAGCACTGGCGGCATAGATTATAATCATAATTTCAAAATCTGAATTAACTATATAAAATAGTGTAGTTACACGACAGAAAGTAATTACAGTTAAGCCATTTGAAACATGAAAGAAACCAGTTAACATTTTGGTATAATGGCATTGACTAATTACTTACTATTACACCACTACATTTTGTAACACGTATCATTTAAGATGGTATAACTCCTGAAGTACTACAATGCACAACTTCAAACTTCCAACGATTTTTATTAAGAAATGCAGAATTATTGTTTACACATAAACACCAAAGATAAACAATTCCTTCACCTAGCAGGTTGTAAGGTAATCATGGTTGGATAAAACTTTTATGATGTACATCTAAATACCATGCCATGAAACCTTCAACTGTTATTTAATAATATATTATTATATACATACCTTTTCAGTGAGGCCTCAATGTCGTAAGTGCCACTGGTGAAAGCACAGCACCGACAAAGGAAGTGGTCTGGTTTTTCCCAGGCTGACAGCAGGTCAGCATCCATGGGAACACATCGACTGCAAAAAAAAACTATTCAGAAGAAAATCTGTTTACCTTCCTCTACATATGTGACACAAATCAAGAATCAACAGAATGGGGTTGGTGATCCCAGAATTTAGGCAATTCTGCCAGAATTTCCCGTTTACTTATAGTGACTGCTAACATCAGCACTTAAACAGAACAACCTGCTTGTGCGGGTTCTTTGTGATCAGTTCATCACATACATTGGACATTTTAATACAATTATTAGAGTTTCCTGTTGTAAAGCTAATCCTGCTACTTTAATTGAGCCATTCCATATTTCAAAATGATATAGGGAGCAGTACCAAACAACTATCCATCACTGCCAGGTATTCATTCATACAGCTGACTGAATTCAAGCAATGTAGAGTGAATGTACTTGCCCAAGGTTCAAAATGGCAGCACAGGATTCAAACCCGGGTTCTCTCATCTAAGAGTCTAATCGTTGATTTATTATGCTCCACTATTCCAGTTGTACATGAACCTCTAAGGGTTTGACACCTGAGGAGTAGGCCCTACTACTACTATGGTACTCAGCAGGAGTAGCATAACACACACATACATGCAAAGTCGAACAGTTTTCATGAAACTGACGTAGTATTAACCATAATAACTTTAGCTGAATATTATGTAGCAAGATTACAATAACGTATATGTAATGTACTGTAAACAAAACTTACCGATGCACCCATTTCAGGCACGATGAACACTCAACAGAGTTGGTGCCACAGCCCTTTGCACAGATGCCACATTGGTATTTCAAAGGCGCCATTTCCTTACACTGTACTCAAACAATGATCAGAAGTCCAATCAAAATGTTGAGATTGAATGTGGTCATTCCCCAAAATATGCAAGCTTATATACAAAATAAGATGCAGATCGAGATATGTGCTGATTGGATGATAGGTTCACATTAGTAGGCACAGCCTATCTAGAGTTGGACCAATCAAACACCCTGACACGGAAGATGACAGTTTTACGCACCTGTAGAGTTTGTTAGAATGTGTTACAAAACTGGCAATATGTTCATCCAACTTCCTATCCATTTCCTAATATGTGTGGGCATTTGGATGTTATTTGAACAGTTTTAGGGCACATGTTTAAAAGTTATCTGTTATCCTAACCTCTGTAAAGGTTACAATGGATTACTAGACACAATGGTAACAAAATTGACATGGATTCCCACTATATGTGCTTGTTTTACCCACCACCATTTCTGTAATGTCCCCCCTCCAGATATTGATCCACTTGACTGGCCAATCAATGTCACTGAGTAGCACCTGTTGACTGGTATGACTTCAGTGACATCTTTGGTGGGAAGTTTGATTGTCCATCAGTATGAAGAGGGTCATTTTTTGGAGGAAGGCATGCACGTCAAAGTGGTTTTATGCAGTAACTGTTCAGTCAGAGCTGGAACACATGCCGATTCATGGGTAGTAAGCGATATAATATTGATTTACGTTTCTCTTTGAAACAAAACAATTTTATTATGAATGCCAAAGTATTATTTAGGAATTGTTTCTGTAATTATATAATCTGTATATGTATTACTGTGTTTATAACTTGAAAAGTGCATTTAGGCAACTAAACTTAAAGCTTATTTAAAAAATTATATCATATATACATATATATATATACTGCGGTATTGCAATTTTGTAAATAGTGTAACATGTATATTTATGTTGTATATTACATGTCAAACAAAGATATATACTGCACACATGAATCAGCCTCCATTCATTGTGGATGCTTCCCAGTAAAGTCGAGATGGTATTCAGTTGAACAGGTCTGCCAGGGTGTAAAGTGTAAAGCGCCTTGATCATTGATATCCTGAGGACTGGATACTGCGCTACATAAGAACGTACCTTTACCATCATTTTTTAGTAATGAAATTGTCTGTGAAAGTGTCGAAATTTTAATGATGGTGGACTGGCATCCTCTTAATTAGTTGACAATTAAAGGAAATGACTGACATGTTGATAAGTGTGCTCTGGCAGTATCAGTTATATGCTTGGCTGCACATGGTTGGATAAGCAGATATGTAAGTAGTTCTGAACTGGAGTGGGTACCCTAATGACAGCATGTATACTGAGATAACAGAATGCCATTCTATAGAAATGCTACTTAGATGATTAGCTTAAAGACACCAATATTAGGTGTTAATTGTGTCAAGATACTTGCCCACCTATGTGGTTTGATAGGAGTGAAGTCCCTAAATCTAATATATATACAGCTGTATATTACATATATATATATTATTATGTCTATATATATATATATGTATATATATAGTCAGTCACAGAAATGATGCAGAAAAAGGCAAAGGAAATAAAGTTACAACTTTAAATTGAGTAATAACTGAACATCTGACTATACAAATTACCATACATGTGTTGAGACTTACGACTCATTTTGCTATAACGACCCATTTTTTTCTCCAACATTATGTACAGTGTATATTGAAAATCATTATTTATATATAGTGTATATATATATATATGAGTGTGTATGTATGCATAAAACAGCTATTGTCAATTATGTTCTTGTCATGAGGTACTGTTGTGCCAATAATAATTATCAGTTTTATCTGGATTTAGCTTCAATTTACATGCTTCCATCCACAGCAAGATGTCAGTGAGACAGTCATTTAAAGTTGATAGAGATGTCTGTGTATCAGTTGGTGAAAGTGATATATACACCTGTGTGTCATCAGCATACACGTGATGATTTATATTATGATTAGTTATGACTCAACTAATAGATGTAGGGTATAAGCTAAACAGACCAGGGCCAAGGACAGAACCTTGTAGGACACCAAATGGAAGATGTTCTGGACAAGACAGTGAGCCAGATATGTTACTTCTTTGGTATTGGTCTGAAAAATATGAACTAAACCACTGAAGAGCTGTGCCAGATATACCAAAATGTATATTAAGGCGTGTAAAAGAATGTCGTGATCTATTGTATCAAAAGCAGCTGATAGATCTAGTAAGGTGAGAGCAGTTAAGTTGCTATTGTCCATATTGCATTTGATAAATGCTGTGAATAAATGTGTTCATGGAGTCGATTTGCAACAATCTTCTCCAATACTTTCGACAAAAAACTAAGATTTCAGATAGACTTCAGCTATAATGTAAACACCCATAAATATCCAGTCTGATTGCTTGTATCTGTATGAATAAAACATTTGAAACAACATTATTTTGCTGCATGTTTATTATAAATAGCATGTATGTTAATTTGGGCCCATGTGTCAACGGGCTTTGCACTGTATATTATTTGTTATCAACAAACTTATAAATGTTGATACATTTTGCTCAGTTACGTAAATTGTTACACACCATGATTTATAATGTTATCTAAGAACAGTTTGTTTTCTAACATGTAATTTCATGTAGGTTTTTGTCAAAACACTATATTGGAATATATAGGATATTAGCCTTGGTTTATGGGAATGTGTATCAAATCAAACGTTATGAAAGGTATGTAAAATTTTACATCACAGTATGCGTTTTTATAATAAAATTGGGCATCTGATAGATCATTTCTCAAGGTTGGCATATTTGCAATGTACCCAGTGTCTCTCCCCCAGAATGATAAAATCAAAGAGAGTCAGCACACATTGAGCCAAGTAATCAAGATTATCTTAACTGCACTGCAGCTCCCACCCCTGGGTGTCCCCCCCACCCCCAGCATATGCATGCAGACCACCAAGTGACTGGAGCTGTACAGAGTGGTAGGTCAGATTGTCCAGTACTACTGAACAGTGAGGCAGGAGGGTCTAATGACAGTACACAGGAATAGCTTAGACCCATATGTCAAATTACCATTTGGGTCATTAACTTTAATTGTTGTAATGCATAGCCCCTAATATGTTTTAATTTAACTAACACAACTTTCAATTTAAGAAATTCATATTTTATGAAGGTAAATATTGTACATAGTTTGTAACAAAAATATAACTTGCACTACAAAGGAATGTTGTATATAAATATAAAAACAGTTGTTGAATAAAACAGTAATGATATATACCAATATATATTTTATCATTACTGTTGTATTCAACAACTTATGTATGCTAGATATCGTAAACAGAATGCAGAAACCTTTTTGTATCTGTGACAAATAAATTATGACAGTTCAACAAGATGTCTCAAATTACAGTACCACATAAATTTTGACCAGATCCCAGTACTTGCTAAGGTGATCTGGTGATACTACTACAATTAGGAACATGGCACAGAGGAACATTGGTGTTTGGCAAAAATGTTTTAATAATTGAGTGATTCTACAGTATTGGTCAATGTTTGGTTGACAAAACTGCATTATTTTCATCTTTTTTAAAATTTTGAATGCAATGTTATGTGTGGATAGTATGTGGATAGTATGTGTTAGGATAGTCCAACTAAAATAAATACAGCGCAAACTATTAACATACACTGGAATGGATTCCTTTACAAATTACAGTGAGGACCTCATATTAATGTAATTATTATTCTAAAGTACTAATATACATGACCAATGCATACTGGCATAGTTACGTAGAAGCAATTAAGCTGAATATCTTGCAAAATCGTAACGGATTATGTGGCAACGGCTCTCTCAGTGTCTTGACATTGATGCTGACGGATCAGTGGTTGACATACGTCGTACGATACGTATCCTGAATCAAAGCCTCAATGCAGAAATACCTTCTCGCGAAAATTGTACAGGAACGGTAAAGTAACATGCCAAAAATAAATGTTTAATCTATGGTTTACTGGTATTGTTAAATTAACAGAACATTTATTTTTCGCATGTTACTACCGTTATTTAGCACTTTTGCGATGTTCTTATTATTCTTATAGTTATAACGCCATTCGCCAGGTGGCGCTACGGTGCCAAGACTAAATGTTCGTCCGGAAGGTCGGCTAAAATGCATGTATTGTGTAATTCCTGGGTAAAATACAGCCTGAAAGTTTATAGTAATGCACACACAAACCCTATATATACCATCAACTGCCAAACTATCTACCAACACATTATATTACATGGTCGTGCGTGGTCGTTCGTGGTCGTGCGTGGTCGTGCGCCTTTTAGTCAAACCCGTTGGCGACTGACAGCGCAAGGCCTAGCTGACTTCAATATTTGCAAGTTGGTGTAGTTCGCTAGAGGGCAGCACATCTCTGTCAAAGGTCAACGAGTCCATTTTTGACATGATAATTTGTTGGAAACCGTGCTCGGGGCAAAACTCTTATACTTGAAAATTGTGTATACTCTGGCGGAAGTATACTAGCCGCGCAGACAAAAACAGGTAGTGATGCGGTCGAACTTCTTTCTGGTGTAACTTCTTGGTGCCGCCTCCATTTTAATTCTTGTTGTCGTTGAACGTTCGAGTGAATTAACATCGCATTAAATTGAATTGTTGATTAGCGCATTTGTGAAATACACGTCATTTGAGTTCCCGTCAACTTCAAGGCCCTCGGGGCCGTATAATTCGCGGAAATCGTACAATAATTTTTGTGCGCCAACGCAGTTATTGCCGGTAGGTAAGGTAATGGCCGAAGCCTGCGCGCGAAGGCGAAGACCTTTAATTAATGTTACAAAGTTATGGAACAATTTCGATCAGGGTTGGCAGGCTTCTGACAGGACGGTTTCTACCGCGGTTTAATTAAACACCCTGGCTATTTCCAGAGCAGCTCTGAAAATAGCATCAGATTCGGGCTTATTTCCAGAGCTGCTCTGGAAATAACGGTCAGACTCGCGCTTATTTCCAGAGCAGCTCTGAAAATAAATATCTTCTCAATTTCCCCATCAAGACGAACAAAAACACGCACGAAATGATTCAACAGCGTCGCATTTACTTTAAATAATTATTAGTCTGTCCACGTATATACAATGAAAATATATTACTAAGTGCACATGCGTACACGTCGAGATCTGCTCTGGAAATAACGGTCAGACACGCGCTTATTTCCAGAGCAGCTCTGAAAATAAATATCTTCTCAATTTCCCCATCAAGACCGTCAAAAACACGCACGAAATGATTCAACAGCATCGCATTTACTTTAAATAATTAGTCTGTCCACGTATATACAATGAAAATATTACTAAGTGCACGTGCGTACACGTCGAGATCTGCTCTGGAAATAACGGTCAGACTTGCGCTTATATCCAGAGCTGCTCTGGAAATATCGGTCAGACTCGCGCTTATTTCCAGAGCAGCTCTGAAAATAAACATCTTCTCAATTTCCCCATCAAGACCGTCAAAAACACGCACGAAATGATTCAACAGCGTCGCATTTACTTTAAATAATTAGTCTGTCCACATATATACAATGAAAATATTACTAAGTGCATGTGCGTACACGTCGAGATCTGCTCTGGAAATAACGGTCAGACTCGCGCTTATATCCAGAGCTGCTCTGAAAATAACGGTCAGACTCGCGCTTATTTCCAGAGCTGCTCTGAAAATAGCCTAAGCCTTAATTAAACGGTGGTTTCTACAGTCTTGTTAGAAATACCGTTCTGACTTTAAAATGTCGGAAACTCCATTTTTGATACATTTTCCTTTGTATTGTAAGAGTATTGTCTGAGACTGAGCTTAGTCTTAGCCTTAGCCTAGGGGTTTAACCCAGTTTTGCTAGTTTAACCTGGGACTGGGTTAAACTAGGCTTTACTCTATTTGAGAACTCAGGATGATATTATTAGGGGACATTCTCGATATTAATACAGTTGGTAGGTGGATTGATGGTGTTTTTTTAATAGTGGTGTCATATTATTGATGTAATTAAGATTGAAATTGCTTTTTAAATATGTGCAAATTTGTTTAGCTATCACTATAACTTAACCAGATGATAATTATGCGATTGGTGTGTTCTGTTATTGACTGAAACAACTTTTCTGCACATGACCGATACAAAGATTTCCCTTCAGATGGTAGTATTTTTTCCAGCCAGAAACCCTAAGTTAATACGAGTAGTTCGTGCAAAATCCAACATCCGGGTCCCTAAGCCTCCAGCTGACATTAATTTTTATGGGCGAGCGCAACAGTCGTAAACGTAAACACTGTGGTTGTGGGTATGGCTTGTCATCCCAAATCAAGAAAAGTTAAACAAAAGTACATTTTGAGTCATTGTCGGGGGATATAAAAACACAGTATTTGCACAAGATAGCACTTGTAGGTGGAAGAGATCCGTACAAAATTGCGAAGAAAGACTGGTCGCATGACTTTTACTTGCTATCAGTTCTGACCATAATCCTTTTATGTGTGCCAGGAAGTCCATAATAAAAGACACTGTGATCAGTGAGTCATAGCCCTAACATGCATATGTTGCTCTCACAATGAACAGTGCCATTAATTACTTAACCCGGGGGGCAGGTTAAACTTGTCAATATGCTTGTTGGAGGTGTAAACTGATTGGTCCAATGCTTTCTACTCAGCAGTGCTTGGCCAGCCACCTGTTGTAGCATCTTCACATAGAGATATATACTGTTACATGTGAAAAAAGTACAAATTCATTACCAACATTTTTTAGACGTCTTTGAATAGTAACTTTAATAGTGCTAGTAGCACTAACATCTTAGTTTGCACCATGTTTAAGGGTGGCAGACCAGCTAAGGCTGTGTGGGAACTGTTTGTTAAAGTGGAAAGTAATAAAAAACAGTTGCTAGATGCAAGCTCTGTTGTCGCCAGATGTCATCCAAGTGTTTCCAGTCATTGCTTATGCAATTAGCAAAATCATAAATTTATGCATATGGCATGTATTAGATTCTGACAGTTACTGACGTCAGAAATCTGTCAGAAACCAGTCTATGACATTGTCTCATTAGAAATACCTTCCTGACTGTCAGAAACCCAACCCTGATTTAGATGAGCCGCCTTCACAGGAAGTCGTAGGGCATTTACAGAAACAGATGTAGATCTGACCACCGAGGCCACCGCCTACGGTCAGGAACAACCTAAGTAAACCTAAGTAAGTCATCCTTCAGGATGTTGTGCCAGGAACAGACTAAAACACCCCACCTTCTTTCCTTATCTTATCTTGAATACTGTGGTATGAACTTTTAAACCCAAAACTAGGCAATAATATCGGCTTTGGTTAGAGTAAGTTCCTATTCAAAATGTTATGTGAATTATTAAATAAAAACTTAATGTTAGGCTTTTAAAACAGTTGGTGCTCATCCAGTTATGCCTTGTATTTGTGAAGCAGGTTCAATTCCTGCTGATGTTTTCATACTCAAGACATTAACTGGTTGTTTCACATATTAGCTAGGCCTAACCCCTACCCGAGTTACTACCCAAACGGGTAGTAACTAACAAAGTACTCATTTTTTTTGCATGACAGAAATTGCGTTACAGTTTTGACAATTTCAGAAACTATTTTGTTACATACTCTATAATAATGCAACTACAAATTCTGTGAAGATTAAGAACCTGTTCTGTTGGCTTCAAAATATTTCATTTTACATATATCCAAATGTTTGGATATGCAAAATGAATAGTTTGAATTGAATAAGAACTACCCTGAAGATTGTTCAGTAATCTATTCTATTGGCATAGTTTATGACATTATAGCAACACATATTTTCATTTCACTTTGTATGGTTTTAATTGCAGTTTCATGGAGCAGGTGCTTGCAAGAGCACTGCCATTGCTGTTTTAAATGGGTTTTAATTGATAACATAACAACTTTGTCTTAGCTGAGGTGGAGCCAACAGTTGTGCGATGCAGTACTTTTGTATGTGGCAATGAATAATCTGGCGGCTATATGGAACGACATCCGTCATCTCCATCATACGTTAGATCAACATCACCGACTGGTTCAAAAAGCCCTGGAGACGTGCCCTAGAGTGCCCATCGTAGTGCCTGGTGTACTCTCGCGTCATGATGAGTGAGTATGAGTTCTAGAAAATGTAATAATAATAACACTTAAATTACCCAAATTACAAGATGTCACTTGAACAAAAATTAGTACAAACTTGATGGTTTTTCTGTAGATAATTATTTATCTAAGGAAACACATTTTCTGAATGCTGATGTTTTGTTGTGATGCATAAATGCACTCTATGGTTGCCTGATATAATTATTGTCAATGACATTGTTCATTCAGGCCCCACTCTGCGAGCCCTGTGCATTAGACGAGGACTCATGACAGAGACCAGTGCCATATACCGGGGTAGTCCTCCTATCCACTGTCCCTTCTCCACCAGGCATGTCTTCATTTCACTTGTTAATTAGGTAATTTAAAAGTCAATGGAACCATTATTTTGTAACAGTTGATCATACTTATGATAATCAGAAAGCTGTACATCTGTGCAATTTAGCATCGAACATAGATCTTAACAGATGTTCATATGTTTAGTGGTAATGTACGTTTAGTGGTAATGTACGTTTAGTGCTGGTACTGAATGTGTAAATGATAACAATTATTGTATATTATTTCATTGATGACTTGTGTACGTGTACAAATTAATATGATACCTATGGTTGTAATCAGTAATTTTACCAACACCGAATGTAAAAGTTTGTTAATTTGTGTGAGGATAATAAAATTGTGATATTACTTAGTTAATTGAAATTTACTTTAATGACATTTTATTAATTAGCTTTCCGTGCTTGTTTTGCACCAGTGTCAGCAAGTCGGAAGATGTCATCTTGGACCATTTTCTGACGGAACATCGCGACAAGTGCAGAAGTGCAGACACGACTGGTGACGATGGTGATCACTCGTCTTCATCATTGCAGTCACCGGACCCAGCCTTGGAGACTCCAGTGACTGACATGATGGATGCCAGTGTGACATGCGGAGGTCCAAATCCTCCAAAGGTAAGTAAGCAAGGTAAGTCTGTGTCACACTGTACAGTAACTAGAAAGGCATCATATCAGTCCACATTTCTAGCAGTAGTTAGCTAATTATCCATTACAGACATGTTTATCTGTCTGTGGTGTTTCAGTAATTGTAGATGCCAAAATAGCATGTTTATACCGGAAAGGTTTCTATGGTCTTGCTAGTCTTAATTCACAACTTCTATCAGATGATATTGTTTATCTGTGAAACGTATCATTTTATTCAAATTACGTGAGACAGGTGATCGTGCAGTGGATTATTACAGGCACAATCAATGTTAATATGCTATTACAGAAAAAATTACTCTTCCAAGCAGTAACCATCACAGTGTGAGTACTGGTTCCAATAAAAATAGCAATAAACAAAAGTCTATGTCTAAGCAAGCTATTAACATTAGCCATCTTACTCCAAGTAATACCGGTGCCAATTATATTCATAACAGAGGGCAAACAATTAGAACCATACATTCTTACTTTTAAAATTATGAGGAGTACTGAAACACCACTCTTTCTTGATTATGAAAACATAACCACTAATATAATTAATAAGCCTGTGGTTTTTAGTGCCGGAACAAGATAGGTGAAATCCACTCTTGCTAACAAATACTATAACAGAAAATCAGTTCAGGTTGATTGTGCAAGGTGAAAATGCGCATCATTTAAACAAATCTGTAGCATTACAAGTTCGAACATTCATTGACAGAACTCTCCCTAGACATGCACATGACACAGTGCATGGTGCTACTAATTTAGCCAAATTTCCAAATCAGGTAAACATTTCCAGGGGTAATTTGATAAATTGTATCACGAAAAGCATAGATCTGGTTCAGGCTGGAAAGGTCAGCCTCATTCCAAATTGGGAACTGCATGGGTGGGCATTTGTTGCATCAGAAGACGAGAAACCATTTGGCAATGATCATTCGTACTCATTAAATGCAGCTACTGAAAATGTACTTACACAGTTGAACACACAGGCTGCTAAGGTATTCCATGATGTCGTTGCCCAGTACCTTCCTGTTCCGGCACCAGATGATGGCAATTACATTGTAAATATATTCCTTACGATATGTACTTGCTTAGATTTAAATCACACACGACAGCCATATTTCTGTAAACATTTGCATGCAGTGCTAACGACTACAAACCGTTGCCTTGACCAATTAAAATTGTTAGAGTTTTATTTCGCTATTGTACCCAAAATTTCTCCTGGTCTATTTACACTCTTCCCCATTAGGAGTAACATAACAGGTGGAGATAATGTTTTCAGGGGTGTACAGTCCTTACTGCAAAGGTCTCACAAGGCAACTACATCAGAACAACAGCAGGCTGAAAAGGGAACTTAAACTGCTTCATGGTCCCAATAAACCTGTAGCATAAACTCTCCTTCCTGGTCATTCATCAAAAAGTCTACCAGCCTCATGTAAAAAATCCACACAATACTAGGGAAACATGGGGTAGGAGAAAAAGATGTATACACAAAATATATGGATTGACAATAACTGAGTTAGCTTCATAAAATGCTAAAATATTGGCCTTCAAACTGTTGGCAATAGTACACACAAAATTAATACATCATGTGGTTGTGAGAATTAATACATCATGTGGTTGTGAGAATATAATGAGGCCAGTAATCGATTATGTTACACCCAGAATTGGCTCAGTTAGTCAACAGAAGAGTAATTTTGAGTAAGAGACATTGCATGTTCTTTTACAAAAGTCTGCTGCTGCGTTGTATTTTGTTTCAGATGTACTACAAACAGGTAGTTCCAAGCATTCTGGTAGCCCAGCTTTGACAGCAACACAAACTTCCTAAACAATTTCGCATTTAGTTAATAAATGGGTTGTCGCAGTATTTTCCTATAGCATGTGTTGACACATGCAATAGGAAAATAATTTCTTTTAGCCGATTGGAACATCTATACTTGTAATTACCTTGTCTAGGTTGTCAACGTAATGTGTGTGATCATGCCTAATGTATTTGTAGCTTTCCAGATGTTACAGGGCAGAGATGCCGCCTACTTACACACCAAGAAAACAAACAGCTCTTTTCAGAGCCTTAACATTTTTACTGGTTCATGCTGTTTAACATGGTGGCACACGTTTTATTGATGCTTCAGGTTGTAGGTTATGGACAGATATGCTTGTCGAATCTACATTCTGCTTCCACTACTGGCGATTTATACGAAATGGCAAGCATATTTCGTTCATGTCTGCCAGTATATAGCCTCTCATAAAACAAGATTCTTGTTGTAACCTCCACACAGTAACCAGTGGATATAGTGGTCACTGTAGGGCACCAGGCTAATTAAAGGAGGGATCTCGGAGCAGTTATGGGCAAATAGCTACCACAGAGTGATAAATTAATCTGAATAGTCACGTCTAATTTGTTGCCGAATACATACAACTACGACAAGTGTGAAAAACTATATTATGTCAGTCATTACCAAAAAAAAAAAAAATACATATATAATATGTTCATTGGATAGAATAATTATATCACCTATACAAGTGTCATGTTGTTGTAGTTTCTCTATATGTCATTGATGATGTGTATTTGAAAAATCAAATAACGTTGGCTTTATTCCAGGGGGTAGCTTCAGAAATTGCTAAAATGTTGGCCTTCAAATTTAAAAAGTTGGCAATAGCTCGGGCACATAAAAAATCAGAAAATGAATACATCATGTGGGGTGGTGGTTGTGAGAATATAGTGAGGCCAGTAATCGATTATGTTACACCCACAATTAGCTCAGTTAGTCAACAGAAGAGTCATTTTGAGTAAGAGACATTGCATGTTCTTTTGACACAGATATTTTAACACAACATTCCAATGCTGTATTTTCTGTTTCAGAGGTACTACCAACACGTAGTTCCAAGCATTCTGGTGGCCCAGCTTTGACAGCAACACAAACTTCCTAAACAATTTGTCATTCATTTATTAATAATATTGTCACAGTATTTTCCTATTGCATGTGTGGTTTTCTTGTAGTCTATTGGAACATCTCTAATTGTAATTACCTTGTCTAAGTTGTCATCATAGTGTCTGTGATCATGCCTAATGTATTTGTAGTTTTCCAGATGTTACAGGGCAGAGACGATGGAGACGCCGATGCTGCCTACTTCCACACCAAAAAAACGAACGGCTCTTTTCAGAGCCTTAACATTTTTACTGGTTCGTGATGTTTAACACGCTGGCACAGGTTTTATTGATGCGTCTGGTGGTAGATTATTGGTAGATATGCTTGTCGAACCTACATTCTGTTTCCACTACTGGCGATGTAGGCGAAATGGCAAGCACATTTCGTTCATGTCTGCTAGTATATAGCCTCTCATAAAACAAGACTCTCGTTGTAACCTCCACGAGGTAACCAGTGGATACTGGTCACTGTAGGGCACCAGGCTGATTAAACGAAGGATCTCGGAGCAGCATGGGGCCCCAGAGGTGAAATGTGCATGACCCACCGGCGTGTGGATATGCTCTGCCTTTTCACCAACTATGGGCAAATAGCAACCACATGTGTACAGTTAATCTGAATAGTCATGTCTAATTTGTAGCTGAATACATACAACTACGAATACTGTAATAGAACTATATTACATGTCGGTCATTACAAAATAAATCACATACGATGTCCTACAAACTGAATGATACCCAGAAATGTGTTGTTCATCGGCTAGAATAATTATATTACCTATACGAGTGTGATGTTGTTGTCATTTTTCCATTTGTCATTGAGGATGTGTATTTGAACAATAAATTAATGTTGGCGTTATTCCTCCACATAAATACATGTGTCTGTTGTCTATCCTGTGCCTATTTCTACAGTAAGGTAAGAAAGGTAGACATTATGAATGTTACAAACTATATTTCACTGCTACACCTGTTTATGCGCAATCAATAACAATATCTTAAGGTTTTGAAATTCGGCATGAAAATTTTGCCCAGAAAAATTGGCTGTCAAAGTCCCGCATGTAGAATTAGTTGACTTTTACGGAAGTATACAATAGTTTGAATACACGCTGAAAGCTGCGACCAATTGTGACCCGCCATTCCAAGATGAGACGCTTCTCGTTGATGCTCATCACAAGCTGAGCTAAAACACAACAGCACCGATTCGTGAAATCATACGGTATAGATTACCCTTTCAAATGTTGGTCATTACATGGCATAGACGTTACCTAAATGTGTTTATTTTGATGTTTTGACAGTGAGAAAACCGTAGCCAAAATATAGAATGAAAACTTTGAAGCAGTTTTTCTCCAAAGCATACATTTCGTATTTTCAAGATTCAAATTACTGTATCTTTGGATATATTTTGAACTTAGGAAACATTGTGGAATTGTTTTTTCTCTCTGGATGTGCTCTATATGACTATGCAATAAAAACAACATATTTATTTTTGCGAAGGTCTAATTTGTGCATGGTGAGTCATCATTTATGTAAAAAAAATTCCAAACATTCACGACATAAAAAAAATTACATGGTCAACTATAATCTGTTTCACGTTTTAAGACAGCAAACACTGAAGTTGAGTACAATGTCAACACGATGTTGATGCTGGCACAAAACAATCACAGTGATAGAATAGTCAATAATGACTGTGCTCAGTATACGGAAGGAAGGAATGAAGGAAAATAAGCAAATCAGTTGAATGAAAAACTGTCCTTACCGAAAACTATTACATGCAAACAACTGATTAAGCAATATGTTTATAATATAAACGAATTATAGTAAATATGTTTTACTTATTGACATGCCTGTCGCTTGTGTAATTTATATAACAATAATTGCCATTCATTGGCACTTCTTGTTATGAATGAAAACTTTCTAATATCTAATCTCGCGTGCGGTGTTTTTTATAATGGTGTCCTCTTCATTATTGATGTATTCTCCATCAGTCCATGGTGATGAAGTTAGCTGGAGGTCTATTTTATATACAAATCACTGACATTTATTAACACCCACAGTAGGTGGTACGTAGCCAGGTCGACCCTACGACGTTACTACCGTCGTTAATTTCGAATGTTGTAATTTCAGGTATTGTCCATGATCGCTCTATACTGTACACTCACAATTACGTTGACGTTAACTTGTCGTCTGTTATATATTATTGTGGCCGTAGTGCATGCACACAATTTTTTAATATAATAACATTTCCCATTCTCCATCCATGCATTGTATTAAGATTCTGTAATGTCACCGCATCCTCGATTGATGCAACTGATTAACTGAAAAGTTTTGTATCATCCGCAAATTTATAAATAAATCTTTATTACAAATACCATCGCCTATGTCGTTTATATTTAAATAGTAAATAAAACTGGTGGCGTTGCCGAACTGCTCCCAAGACTGAACTGTATAATGACCCCAATCTTTACAGCTGACTATGGCATTCCGACGCATTCCGACCTTGATCGACCATTTACGACGATTCGAACGTTAATTGTACCCTGTTGGATGCCCATTCCGTTACACATGGATTTACAGCGCCACATGGGTCATTCTCCAAAAAAGTCTGACAGATCGTTTTCTTTTAATTGCTAATTGGCCGTTTGTTACCTGTTTAGAAAGAAATACTGCATTTCACAAAAACGGTTACGCCCGGCCGGTATCAAGTTTTTTGTGTTTACCATGGCGCGATCGTATGCGACATGGCGTTTTTTATTTTTGTTTTTTTATGGAAACAATTATGATATGTAATATAGATTATTGTTGTTGTATGCATACATTTTGAAATAACTGTGTTTATTACTTTTGTCTCAATCCATATTTTACCTGGATATAGGGCGTAACCAGTTAAAGTTTGCCTGTTTTTGTTATTTGCACAAAGATAAAATTTACAGAGAATATAATAGTAGCTGTTATAAAATGATATCTACATCAAAATATTGAATATATATCAGTTTACCACCAACGTTAATTTTTTTTAAATAAACAATTTCTAATAAATAGTAGCACATTGGTGAAGAAGCTTGGTATCGGGCGTCACCGTAAAGAAACGGCCAATTAGCAATTGAAAAAACTTGGGTAGAATTATGTATCTTATGGAACTGTAATCGTTATTATAGTGCTACGTGAATAAAATAGTTTACCTTGGCATCAGATATTTAAAAAAACAATTAATTTCCAATATTTAGTATTTTCAGGGGTATCGGAAATAAATGCATGTTTAAAAATGTAAAGCCTATTTTGGCTGTTTTTAGGCTATTCTAACAGGAATTAGGCACCTTTACTTGCATTTTGCTATACGGAGTTATCCATATCCTGAAACACCTCGTCGACGCGAATCCAATGATGCGTCTAACTTATATGTGACATCACAAATGAGGAAATAATAGGAAATGATACAACGTGGAAAGCTAAAATTTAATCGAAGTGTCAGACTTTTTTGAGAGTGACCCTCATATGCACTGTACGACGTACTTTCATCGCAAGTCGGTGTCTTAGTAATGGGCTAAAGATTAATTGAGTTGAACACCACTGTCGCCAGTGCGTTCAGGATTATACGTTATAAAATTATGTTTATGTGCTATGACTACGGGTATTTAATGACTGTAGTTATACTAAATAAGGTATAGGGAAGATACGATTCTTTTAATTTTTTTTCGATTTTGTATTAACAATACGAAGCCTAAATAAATTGCAGTTTAATATGCACTGAATCTGGTTCAAGTAACACTGTTATCCAAAGCACTCCGAACACTTGCAAATAACACAAAACGGGCCCATTTCAAAATAGGTTAATTTTAACGAATGCAGCCGCCAACATGAAGGAAATCACCAACAGACAGGAAACGGGAATCCGGAAGGAAGTTCGTGAACCGGAAGAAAGTTACCGGTATTCATACGCGGTGCGCGCGCAATGTGTAGAACACAATTTTCAAGTATCAGTCTCTTGCGTATTCGGGTAGACTTTTTGTGTGTCAACTTATTTGACCAAACCGGCATTTCTAGTGAATTATTTGACAAAAATCTTGCAAGTCAGAATTCGACAATGTCGACGTAAATGGAAAATCGAAAGTAAGAATTCGACAATGTAGCATTGTGGAATTATGGCCCTAATATCGTTCCATATCGATCAGCCAATCAGTGCAATCGGCAATCACCATGGCAGAATGGAATGGAGAAAAAGAACTGATCGAAATGTGGCGGGCGTCCCCTATACTTTATGCAACTGCAGCAAAGTCGTACACAAAAATGGGGGAAATAAGTATGCGGCTGTTTCCCAGATAGCGAAGCATTTTAACACGTCCTGTAAGTATATTTTAATCGACTCAAAGTTATTGCAGTCTGCAGACGCAGTGTAGGCAGTAGCAGTTGCAATTATTAGGGCCTATTCCAAATACAATATGCAATAAGGAAATATCATGTGTAGAGAGAGGTAGTGTGAGTAGTATAGAAGGGCAGTAGACCCCCCGTCCAGGAATCAAACATCAAAGGGTTTTGGCTCAGTCATTCCATTTGGCTCCCTACTTATAAAAAAAGAAATGATGAATGGCCTGTCATAAAAATCTACTGATAAAAAATATCTTATCTTAATTGCTTGCTGACATCCTACTTATAAAAAAAATAAAAAAAACAGTTTGATTAATAACCAGTTGACCCCTTTTTTATAGTCGCCGCGGGTTCATGTAAGTGCAGTTCGTGTAAGTGTATAGTTGTATAGTGCTGACCTCTATTGAATATGCGTAATGCTAAAATAAAGTAGACAGTAGCGCCTCTAGTGTAAAATGAGTAGTCAGCGTTATAATAACGTAGACAGTAACGTCTCTAGATCAGTGGTATAGAGAACGTTAAGCGGAAATGGAGCCTATACGTTTCGGTGGTTCGTCGTCGTTCCTGTCGAATTTTTATTTATGTGCGCATACGCGTCGTCGCAATCCCCTCTGTTCATAGAAATGTTCGCCCCCGCTACAAAGCGACAGCTGCTCTAACATGGGTCTTTATTTCAGCACTGGATATCACCAAGCGAATGAACAGTCTTCGAACTCAGTACTGTCGTCACGTCAAAACTCCCAAGAGTGGAAGTGCAGGGCGGAGACGTACTCCACGGCAAGATTGAGTCGTAGAGTTAATGTCCTTCTTGCGGCCATACGTCTGGAAAAGAAATTGTTTCAACACCATGAGGCGACGAGGTATGTATCGTAACAAGCACTGAAGCAGAATACAGTTTTTGTACATTAAAGGACAGCGCGCAAGTTGACATACTGGACCAGATATTCACGTTGAACCTTGGCACGTGTGCGTGGTTCCTGAAGGTAATTTGTTCTGTGCCATGACAGGGTCATCACGCCAGGAACCATCAGTGAATACGTGCGTGTTGGGTTCTTCAACGTCTGCTACACCAAGTGTGGTGCCAATCTCGTCGCGTAGCATGTTGGGCAGCGCGCACGTCGGAACATTCACCAAACGATCGATAACAGTATTAGTCAGTGTCTGAAAACTGTCAGATGCTATCATATTTAGGGAAATTGATATGCATGCATACATGTGCAGGAATTTGAGACGACTACGTTGGACCATACGTACCAAACACAGCGCGCTTTTCCCTGTTGTTGTCGTTGTACGTAGTGACGGGTGATTGGTTAGAGGACAGGACAGGACGGTGCGACAGTGCCCTCTCAAGGAAAACAGTCTCAACACACCTAAACCACAAACGACTCCGCAACGCGCCGCCACAGTATTGTATAATATATTGAAAGCCGTGTCGTGTAAGAAGGTGTTAGGTACGCTAGCAAGCATACATTTGGGGGGAAACAGAAAGAAATCGGGTGCTGCTCTGAAACACCCCATAGAAAAGTATAGTAATTTTAATAGAAATGCACGAAATTTTAGCACATACATAATCAGGAAAGTGTAGAAGACGATCCCGTAGAGAAAACAATAATTGAAATAAATAATATCAACTTAATGACAAATGCTTGCTTCAGGGGCCAGGTGTACATGTTGTTCCCTACATGTCTATGGGGGAGACCACATAAAATGTCTCTATTGGGATTTCTAATGAAACAAAATTGTCTTAACAGATCCGTTTCAACATATCTTAGATATATATGTTGTTATATATATATATATATATATAAAGAAGGTGACTCTAAAAAAAAATAGTTAGTTTGTATGAAGGTAACCGTGGTACCGAAGTATTCTTGGAAATGCAGACTTGGCGGCTTTATGGGAAGTCACATGGACATTTGAATTCATATAAGTATATTTGATTAATGTATATACATACAAAAAACACACACAAACACGCGCATGCACGCACACACGCGCGCGCTCTCTCTCTCTCTCTCTCTCTCTCTCTCTCTCTCTCTCTCTCTCACACACACACACACACACACACACACACACACACACACACACACACACACACACACAAACAAACATACACGCACACACATAAACACACGCAAACACATACACGCACGCACTCACGCACTCACACACGCACACAGACACACACACGGAGGGCGCGTTTTCTCTAATTATTTATACGGGATATTTGTGAAAGATTACAACACATCCAGACGGAGACACTCTAACGCCGCAACTGCTTGAAATCAATGTCGTCTGCTCATAGCCCGCTAAAAGCCACTTTCAATTATGTTGGTCGACCAGTCACCTGCGGTCACTCTGGCCTGTGTCAAGTCGATGGCGACTATGGAAGATGTTCATTTGGTGCCACGTCTTTTCTTCTGTCGCGTCTGGTAAGAACTGTTATTAATTGTTATGTTTATGCAAATTAGTGGCCACAAGGAACCTTATTTGATTGATTCTTTAAGACTACGTCCATGCTATTGTCTGTACGATATAAAGATTGTGAACGTCACACTCTATGTCTATGACTACCGAATATATACAGCGACGTATTTGCTAGAATTGTTATTGTTGTTGCTGCAAATGTGGTTAATCATATTTCGCCCAAGTAAGCAATAAGTACAACCCTAGCCATTTTAATTATATGTTGGTTTACACGTTTCTTCATTTTTTCGGTTATACAAAAAATTTAATATATTCAGATTAGAAACGTACCTATCCATCGGCTCACGCTGTTGTCGATTCCCGTCAGTTTAGTAGCAAAATAAGATCTTTAATAAAATATTAATATTTGTTTAACATAGGCCATATATAATTTCAATTATGTGAATGGGAGAATATCCTCACTACCGATATATTAGTATTCGTTGTCATTCTAACAAATACTACGAAACAAAAATACACGCTACAATTGTCTACAAATAAGAGCAGATAGTAATTCACATACACTGTCGTGAAATTGCAAAAGAGAGCGAGTGACGTATTGTTTACAACAAAATGAGTTAGTAATTATACTAAGTGCACGTCCTATATTACTACATAATTAATACAACTCACCTGGGATTGGTATATTAGTGAAGTAAGGGGGTTGGAGTAGATATTAGACAATTCCATCAATACATGTCAGTTAAACTATAGCAAGTGATATATATTTGGGAAGGTATTTTAATTATCTATCCAAATGTGGCATAATTACGAGGTAACCAATTTGTCATGACGCCATAATGACATCCTATCTGAACTATTCTATGTAAATCATTTCACATTTAAATATGTGGTTCCGAGATATACGCAAAATATAAATATAAATAAAAACAACTAGATTTCACATTTGTGAATGTCTTGAAAAACATTGTTGCGAAAAATCCATAGATCAGATGGTTTCACCTATCTGAACTACGGACTAAAATGTGAACTGGTTTATATAGAATAGTTCAGATATAACGTCATTACATCATCTTTGCCTAATCATTATGACATATTTGGAAACAGAATTCAAATACCTTTCCCACGATATCTCATTTGCTATAGCTTGTCTGATAAGTATTAATGGAATGAATTAATATCTACCCCACCCCTTATATCACTAATCATGGTTTTTGTAATAAATCAGTAAAAACTACACGATGGCTTCACTCCCAGGGGGAAAACAGCTGGATTTCACATTTGTATGTTGTGACCGTCTTGACCGATAGGTGAAGAAATTCCCTAAGTTGGAGGGTTTCACCTATGTAAAATACGGACTAAAATGTAGAGTAATTTATAGCATAGTACGAGTATTCAAATACCTTTCCAATGATTCCTCACTTGCTATAGTTTGGAAGACAACACTGAATTACTGTACTCTTTTGCATTGCTTAGTGTCTAAGTAAGTTCAAATTAAGGTGAATTATGAAAGACGCTGAAATTGTGCAACATAATTCGTGTGTGAACTTGAGGTTATTTAAGTTTGATTCTATACCACTTGCGAGTTTATGCCAGATCATATTTTTTATATCGATAGTTAAATGAAATGATAAAAGGGAGTAAGTGACACTATATCACAAAATACACAATGACTCACTACACGTTCTTCTCATGTTATTAATAAACATAGCAAAATAGTCCATATAATTGCGGATACTTACTGTGCCGTAACATCCGGAAGAGAACAAAACAAATACGCGTTTTGTCCGGTATCTCCAAACCACCTCGTTGTCACTCTCTTTTTCCCATTTCCCCTTTGCTATTTCACGGCAAGCACCGTGTGTCTAAGCCAGCCGTAGAGTGTATTGTAATAAAACAGCAATCACATAAATTATTTAAAACTAAGACCTCCTAGCCCCAATTAACGATCGTATTGTTTTCCAGTATTAAGAACATTAAATAAATATATGCTAATTGCTAATAAATCTAAGCACATACGTCGTACCTTTAAAGGGGAACTGAAAACGTTTTATGCCATATATTTCAATAAAAATAATGTACTGAAAGGCTGATTTTGTGTTCGATGCCAAAATCGGCAAACTGGAGCACTGCGTATCGCGATCCTTTTTTGCGATGTAAACTCCAAGAGAGTGGTTGAGTCGCGCCTATCTAATCAATGGATATTTTCGATTTTGATCGATTTATTTCATAAATATACATTTCCGGGAGAAAACAAAACTATGGAATGTTATTATATATGGCATTCCTTGTACAGGTCAACAGATAAGTTGTTTATCCATTCGGCGTCGGAACGAAATTAATATTGAGGCGGCTGACCGCGGCGCTTCAGTTAATAATAATAATAAGATAACTTCTATTGCGCCTAAATCCTTGGAAACCATGCTCAGAGGCGCATCAAAACAAAAGGATTGGTCAATCTCAAAATCTAAAAGCAGTATTCCAGTTGTCAACATATGGGTCAAGGCGCTAGGGAGCTACGGTGGATAAGCAAGGTCGTAAACATAAGTTTTTTTAATGACGACTGAATTTTGTAATATTTTCAACTGATCTAACACTAAGACGGAGTATATTCCAAAGAGTTGGTGCAGCAACAGAAAAAGCCCTAGTTCCAACGTTAGTGTTGACTCTAGGAACAAAAAGTACGTCAGAACTAGATGATCGAAGCTGGATAGGTTTTTTTTATAGGAGTAAGCAATGAATGCAAATAAGATGGTTGCTTATTGGACAGTGCCTGGTATTCCGCACCGAGGTTGCTGGCGAGATATACTGATTCACAATACACGTAGGGAAAAACATCCAGTTTACTACGCTGCATTGGAGTACCAATAATGATCAATTCAGTTTTATTTGCATTTAATTTCAATTTGCTGTCAGTCATCGAGTGGAAGATATCATGAAGGCAATCACTAAGTTGGTTAAGGGAGTGATTTGTATCCGGGGTAGCCAACGAAATGTAGATCTGAGTATCATCAACAATAAGATGATGATCTAAGTTTTGTCTTTGTATAACAGAGCTTAGTGGCGTGGTGTAAAGAGTAAAAAGCAATGGCCCAAGAATACAACCATGGGAACACCAAATAAAGCCGACAGTGCAGCTGAAAAGCAGCTCCCAATCTTTATAGTTTGGTATCTATCAGTTAGATATGAAGAAAACCAGCTTAGAGCTGTGCCAGATATGCCGTAGCACTTTAATAGGCGTTTATGTGTGTTTGTGTGTGTGTGTGCGTGCGTGCGTGCGTGCGTGCGTGTGTGTGTGTGTGTGTGTGTGTGTGTGTGTGTGAGAGAGAGAGAGAGAGAGAGAGAGGGGGGGGGAGAGAAAGAGAGTTGAACACCAGATTGGCGGGACGTAGATCAATCAAACTTGTGTACCTTGGCAAGGTGATTACCGGTGGTGGACATTTGGACCTGGTGCAAGCGGTTGCGACTGCATGAAGGCAGCCACTCTGCGGTCAAGTGTTCAAATTATAAACATGCGTGCGTGTGTGCGCGCGCGCGTGTGTGTAATATATTGAGAAGATTCATCTATAGTTGAGCCCCCTAACGAGAGAGTAGCGTAGAACTACACACAGTCTATCCGTAATTATTGCAATTCCTGTCATGCTCATGTTACATTAGTTACACTGATGTATGAGCATTATTTTCACGTAAGCTCCGAGCATGTCGTTTGGTAATTAACAGCATTATTCGAGGTAATGTCATTGCGATTACGGCGCGTCGACACTTCACGCACCACACATTATTCCATTCAGGCGGTTCAAATGGCGGGTGTTGTTGATGGAATTATCACCCTGAAGAGAAAGAGCCGAACATCGATGGAGCGGTTACAACATCGTCAGCGTCATAAACGAAACGCAATGCCACCTGAAATGTCGCACGCAGAAGCCGCTTCGAGTCACTCTCGTCAGCAGGAAGTTGGGCGCAGATCGCTGCTGACACCGGCCACACGACGTGTTTCAATTATGCTGTTCGACCAGACACCTGTGACCTGTACCTCTGGTGTCTGGCAGCTAAATTCAGGCAGAGGGAGACTTTGGATGGTGCTAGCTTGGTGCCACGTCATTTCTTCTGTCGCGACAGGTAAGAACTGCTGCTGTCCCTCATGAAAACGTGAATGCTGCTTTCGATTTGCACATTACATCCAGCAAAATATGTTGATATCAATATAGGTTAACAGCGTCAGTTATTTATGTGAATATGTGTGATTACTGAATGGTATCCGTCGACTGAACGATACATTATGATATGATATGATATGATGTAACGATATAGCCGATATCTCAGATGACATTCCTGAGGAAAAGCTTGAATGATAATTATAGAACACTATTAATTCAAGAGCGTCG
This sequence comes from Paraescarpia echinospica, assembly GCA_020002185.1. Classification (NCBI taxonomy): domain Eukaryota; kingdom Metazoa; phylum Annelida; class Polychaeta; order Sabellida; family Siboglinidae; genus Paraescarpia; species Paraescarpia echinospica. The sequence continues at coordinate 42,272,579 of CM034541.1, forward strand.
TACTCAACCTGTCACGTTGAGTTTATGGCATGGCTACACAACTCGTCGTGACGTGAAGCCTACAACTGTATTATTTTTCGCGCTAGACGATTAAGATATTAAAGCTGAAGTCGACTGTAAAGTTTGCTTTGTTGTCAGGATATGCAGCGTGTTGATGGTGACAGCATATTTGCAAGTTTGTTCGGTGACTGTAGTTTGGTAATAAATATATGTTGTGACAATGTTTTCGCGTTGCCATAATACAACGCTCCTGTTCAATATTGTGACAAGTAAAACACTTGTCTGATGACAATATTTCCTATGTCACACTATAGTAAGCAAATACAAACCCAACCAGATGCATTAAGTTTGTTAATAAAGGTATTTATTTTGATAATACATTCTTTTATTCCTTTTTTCTGGTTGATGTTTCCCAATGGTTGTACTAAAAATGTTTTTAAGATTCGGGTCGTATATCTGGTTCTCAGAACACGACTACGTCGACGCCATGTAGTAAAACAAAATATGTTTTTTTAAGGAAAATGTACATTGACCAGTAGGGATGATGGACCACGGGAGGACGGCATCAATCTCAAATTTGTTGAATGTACACACATCTCAGTACATGACAAGATCACACATCTTATTTCAAGCACATTCAATATATATTGTGATTTTCATACACTGCTAAGATTTGTAGAGATAATTGCAAGATGATTGCATATCGGTATTTCACTGAACTAGTTTACCGTCAGGTAACACGCGAGTAAGCAAACACTCTGGTGATGAGAATCCGTTGCCCAACACACCTGTCATGTTATTAAAACACATAGAAAATAGTCTATAGAATTGCAGATACTTACTGTGCCGTAACATCCGGAAGAGAACGAAATAAATACGCGTTTTGTCCGGTATCGTCAAACCACCTCGTTGACACTTGCTATTTCCCATTTGGTATTTCACGGCATCTGAGCACCGTGTGTCTAAGCCAGTTGTAAAGTGTATTGTAATAAAACAGCAATCACATCAATTATTTAGATATCAGACCTCCCAGCCCCAATTAACGATCAACCCATGTGGAAACGGCTGATCTGAATTTTAGCACCGTGTAAACTGCAGATTGATTTAGAATCATTCCAAGGTAACCGGTGAACTAACGCACATGCGTATTGCATTAAATCACAAATGCTGATCCTACTAAACATTCATGCTGGCTTCCGGGCACAAGCTCATACCAAATGTGCAAAGAATTGCGGCCAACAAAGAGCACCTGGCTGATTATGCAATAACAATATGCTAACAACACCTGTTAAGATTTTAAGGGTTTCTATGTATAACTTAGCTCGTAGCCTTGTAACGTGTTTTGTATTGAAAACGGTTTAGAGATAAGATGGTGACGTTAAAATCCGATACTTCTAACCCAGTAAAAAGCGTAAAGGTGTCTGCTGGAAGTTGACTGTTGAAAAACGAGCCTACAACCCAAATACTCTGTCCTCAAATATACAACATGGAGTGTTCGTACACTTGGACTGAGGAATTTAATAATGACCACAATTCATTAAAACATCCGACAGCGGTTTTGTGTATTGTTAAAGCGTTCTATCAACATGACAATAGATATTTTTTGATGGTGAATTGTCCTTTTGCGCTCAACATCTTCATGAAACAATCTAATGGAGCACGTTGCACCAGAGCTGGTCAGGCCTCTCGCCAAATTAACAAAACTACGCACTCACTAAGCATCCATGCCAACTATAATAATCAATGGGAACTAATCCATGCCATTCGCTGTCACATAACGAAACATGAGCACCGAACAAGATGAGAGTTAAAGCACCAAAGAAGATGAGTGTCATCAGCACAGTGATGGAATACCTTTCACGGGATTCACGAAAAGTCGTTGCCATTTGGGGTATAAATCTGGTATGAAAAAATAAAACCTGTTGCTATAACGTTGCTTGTTATGATGATAACATAATCCAAGCTGGGTCAAGAGGAATGTGTGGAATTGAGTCGCTCATTATTAAACTCTATACTTTACAGATACCTTAAATAAAGTACTCACATTCATATGCTGTTAGTGCGATTCTGGCTAAATTTGTGCACATGCACACAATACAAATTCGTGCATTGTGCGAGTAATTGTGTTAACTGTAATGGATGATTCGCTTCAGGATTTCCATCTGCGATCTTCGAGACGAAGCCGAGTTTGGGCGACTTGCTCGGGAGGAACTGCAGTGTACGCATGACCGGAAGTGGCGTGATTAATGTCGTCACCGAGGCCTCCCTCTACGGCAGATATTTTCATTATGGTATACGCTATGACACTATATATATAGAATATGTGCTGTTCCTGATTTTGTCAAACGGAATATGGACTTTGTTAATGTTTTGGGAGAAAATAAATACTGAATCTGTGTTCTATGCAGTACTGAAAACATAGCACCACAAATAATTGCATACATTAAAGTATATATTTGTGTTCAAATTTGTGCGGACACACTGGCTGCATGTGAACTTCTCCCTAGATTGAATCAGTTATTCTAAATAAATGCAGTAACGTGCATTAAGGCAACATGTTAATGCTACCTAAAAATCAACCTAGTTTTACGTACGACGTTGCGTATAGTGTTAATGCCTCCAAATACAATTTAAAAACAGCAACTACGCAAATGCATTACTGAATTAAAATATATATCGACGAGATCGTTGGATTTGTGATTTGTTGTGTGAAAATAAGCAAGATTTATGCTAACCGTGGTTTCACTGTACCTTTCAGAGAAGACAATTTCAGCCAAGAACATAGTGACCCCTACTATGTATATCTCTGAACCAACATTAGCTGCCTTATTTAATCGATGGAGTTCATCAGCGGCAGACATATTCCTCGAAAGATATTGTCACGAGAAAGATGAAGCACCTCGATGGGAAGCCAAAACGATGACGGACATACGACTGGGAGAGGTGACTGCTGCTGTCGCGGAACACTTGGAGTGGGACGATGTTGTTATTCTGACAGACGGTGGAAGCGACGGTTAGTTGTTTCGTGCGTTCGCTTTCGCACCTTTGAAACCAATGCAGTAGTCGTGTAACGTAATTCAGTGTCTTCATGTTGTCTTGCAATTATGGCACTACGCACATCCTCAGATGTGTGTGTGTGTGTGTGTGTGTGTGTGTGTGTGTGTATGTGTGTGTGTGTGTGTGTGTGTGTGTGTGTGTGTGTGTGTGTGTGTGTATGCGCGAATGAATATATAAGCCTGAATTCACGTACGTATGTTCATATTCACGTATGTGCGTAAGTAGTTATGTACGTACTTACGTATGTTTATATGTATGTATTTATGTTTGTATGTATGTATGTATGTTTGTATGTATGTATGTATGTATGTATGTATGTATGTATGTATGTTTGTATGTGTGTATGTATGTATGTATGTATGTATGTATGTATTGTCAAATGGTCCTGACTGTTTTCTATTACATCGATTTTTTTCTTGAATTTTTTCTAAACATAATCTGTTTTTTTTCTATCTCTGACACTTTAAGTAGCTACTTATCATGCACCACTTTAGCTTTACATGAACAAACTACAAATATCTAGAAACTCAAACACTAAAGGCACACACTCTTACTGAAACCTTACTGCACATTGAAAATATGCTGATCTCATGAAAATTTAAAATACACTGAAAAGATAAATGACGAAACTTTTCTCCAATTTACAGGTGGTATTACAAATAATTGTCTAAATAATATTCTAAACATCAATAATACTGTTAATGAAAATAATGAATTGCCAACAATATGCCGATCGTCATATTATGATTTTGAAAAATTGTATTTGTTAGTTCAAAACAATAATAAACATTTCAGTATCCTAAGCTCAAATATACAGTCCATTAATGCGACGTTTAGTGAGCTCGAGGCATTTGTAAATGACTTGTCTTCCTTAAATTTTTAATTTAGCATAATATGTCTCCAAGAGAGCTGGTTATCTGATAATGATGAGTTATCACTAATTCAATTAAATGGATATGACTGTATACCCCAAGGAAAAAGTTGCAACACCAAAGGGGGGATATTACTATATATAGATAAACACTTTGATTATGAAGTAAAGATTAAATTAAATATGTATGAACAATGGGAGGGACAAATGATAAAAGTAAATGGAGGAGGCTTATCGCAGACAGTCACTATAGGAAATGTATACCGACCGCCTTTAACTGAAAACTATAACGAATTTATAAATGATTTGCAATGGTCATATCATCTATGCAACATCATCAAAACAACAACCTTATTTTTGCAGGGGACTACAATATAAATATACAAAAAAATGAACGAGCAACAACACTGTAGCACATTCTTTGACATGTTAACTTCATTTAGTCTCTTCCACAAATTACTCTTCCTACAAGGTTCACAACATGTACTGGCACACTTATTGATAATTTTTTTTATTTAACAATGCATATTTTGCAAAGTACAGCAGGAATATTAATTAAAAAGTTTTCTGATCATCAACCATATTTTATGCTTATGAACACTGCTTTAAAAGAGGAACATACTACAAAATAAATTTATACGAGTTAATGTACACAATAAAGATTCTATGTTAGTCAGAAGTGATATAATCTCTTCTGAAATACATAAAAAATTAGATACAAGTTCAAATGCTGATCCAAACCATAATTATAACATTATCATCAATGAAATAAATCAAGCTAAATATAAGTATATGACTAGCAAATTAGTGAAATTTAATAAATATAAACATAAAAACTCTACATGGATAACTCAAGGTTTGCTAACCTCAATACGATACAGAGACAAACTTGACAAACAATTAAAAATCACAAACTCTGAATCTTCTGAATATGGCGTATTATTGATTGATCTAAAAACATACAATAGTATTTTGAAAAGAAGATTTCGCAAAGCAAAGCAATCATATTTTGACAAATGTTTTAATCAATTTAAATTTGATATAAAAACACTTGGAAAACTATAAATGAAATCCTGTCTAAACATAAAATTAATAAATAATTTCCAAAATATTTTAAAGAATCCTATTCTATTGTGGCAGACAAATTAGAAATTGCAAATAAATTCAATACATTATTTACCAATATAGGTAGTAATATGGCTAATGATATTAAATACAAAGGCATTCATGATCATTCATAGTATCTAAATAAAATAGTAAACTGTAATTTTACATTTAAATAAGTTGAAGAAGATAAAGAGAACAATAATTAATCTACCCCACAAAAGTAGCTGTGGATGTGATGGTTTCTCTACCAGACTACTACAAATGCTTGAACCTGCACTAACCAAAAATTTAACTTTATTAACAAATGAAGTATTAACCACAGGAATATTCCCTGATAAACTAAAAATTGCTAAGGTAATTCCCATTTATAAAAAAGGTGAGACAGCAGTATTAAATAATTATAGACCCATATCGCTTCTACCAGCTATTTCAAAAGTACTTGAAAAAATTATTGTTTGCCAATTATCATCTTATTTAAAAGACTGTAAGCTTTTTTTGACCATCAGTATGGATTCCGACCTAAACATTCAACTGAATACGCAGCACTAGAATTAATAGATAGAATAATAACCAAACTGGATAAGGATGAAATACCCATTAATATTTACCTAGATCTTTCCAAAGCCTTTGATACCATTGACCATTTAATTTTAATTAACAAATTGAAATATTATGGTATACATGGAATACATCTGAACTTATTCCGCAGTTACCTAACAAATCGTAAACATTATATGGAAATTGACAATATAAAATCAAATATGTTATCAATAACAACAGGTGTACCACAAGGTTCAATCTTAGGACCCCTGTTATTCATCATATATACATAAATGATTTTGCACAAGTCAGTAAAATGTTTAATTTCATAATTTTTGCTGATGATACAACTCTATCAAGTACACTAAACACTTTCAGCGATAACATACATGACGAAAATTTAGAATCTTTAATAAATGAAGAACTTTTAAAAATAAATTAATGGCTCAAAATAAATAAATTATTGCTAAACATAGCAAAATCGAAATACATGACATTTCAAAAGGCAAAGAAAAATATACAGACACATACTCTGAAGATAGACAATATAAATATTGAACAAGTCAAAGAATTTATTTTTTGGGTTTAATTATAGATACAAATCTAAACTGGAAAAAGCACACTGAAAAAATATCAAATGCTTGTTCTAAAAACATTGGCATTTTTAATAAATTGAAACATGTTACCTCTTCATATTAAAATAATATTATACAATTCTTTAATAGTGCCACACATTAATTATTGCATCATGGCATGGGGCTTTCAATCAAATAGAATAATAAAACTTCAAAAAAAGCCCTGAGAATTATTACCTTAAGTAGTTATACTTCCCACATAGAACCAATTCACAAAAACCCAACTTGTTAAAAGTAGATGACATTCTTAAATTACAACAATTAAAATTTTACTATAAATATTTACATAATGACTTACCAGTTTATTTACAAAACTGGAGGACAATGTTTAGTTATGAGGTACATAATCATGATACAAGAGTCAGGAATAAAATATACACTTATAAAATTAAACATGAATTTGCTAAGAAATGCCTTAGGCATAATTTACCACTTTTATTAAATAATATTCCTGATATTGTCAAAGAAAAGCTTAGTACACACAGTTCACAAGGATTTGCTAAGTACGTTAAACTTTATTTTTTACAAAACTATCAAGTAACATGCACCAGGCAAAATTGATATATATGTATGCAAAATTAAGAACCGACAACCACCTGTCAACTTGATACAGTACAAAACAGTGCCTAAACGACAAACTCTAATCATGTAAGCTTGCTCACACTACAGTTTTATTACAAAAGCTGGCTCCTCGATAGCGACTACCACAGTCTTAGAGGAGTCTTCTGACCCTATTTTTTGTTATTTATCATACATTATGCCATGTTTACTATAAGCTTATATATTTGTATTATTTAATTTTTTTACATGGATGTATTGTATATATTATTTGAAATGTCTGGGTCAAATAAAACACATTCTTGTATGCATGTATGTATGTACGTATGTACGTATGTACGTATGTATGTATGCCCGCATGTATGTATGCATGCATGTATGCATGTATGCATATATGTGATGCCAAGTCATCACACATCACCATGCTACCCATTCCTTTAACGCACAATAGACTCCTCACGACGACACTACCCTTTGCAATGACGTTACTTGGCAGCTGTTAATCAAACATTTCAGTTTCATATTGAGTCTTTTATCTTGTGATGCTTGATCTACTGTAAGTTATAAGCGACCTTTTCATTCTGACCAGAAGTGCTGCTGCAGTACAATAAGATGAATGGCAAACCAGGGACGTGTTCGATTTTTCCAATCAACGTTGGACAAGAAGCGGCTAACATCGAGGAAGCGTTCGACTTAGTGGCCAAATTCCGTGAAAGACATTTTATCATAGCGTGTGGTATCAACTGTATCAGGGAGGTGTTTTATCAGGTAAGAGGAATTAAGATTTATTTTGTACAATATTTCGAGTTCCTTGATGCGCCTCTGAGTTTGATTTCCAGGGATATAAGCGCAATAGAAGTTACCTTATTATTATTTGGCCAGATTTCGTTTGCGAAATTTAGACGTCAAGTGTGGATCATAGTTAATTCATGGTTAGAACAAAATGTCTTACTCTCAAAGAATAACCCTGAGCTCTACTAATCTAGCTGTCGTTCCTAAACGAACAACGCCGTTAACCAAACGTTGCCCGAATCCAATAACTGTGATTTCTTTCTTCAGACCAATGCCAAGTAATAAAATTCGTTATCTGTTGCTATAAATGACATAAGTTGTAGTTGAATACACCATCAATATTTTATAGTTATTCTCCTTTTGTTTCTCAGGCAAATACATTTGACGCACGTAAAAACCAACAAGGTTTCTTCACCTTCTCGCATAAGTGGATCATTGTCGCGAAGGAACTGAGTCAACTAGAAGACATCGAAGTATTCCTTGGCAACGTGTCCAACGTGGTGGCTCTTGTACTGCCTAATACTAGACACACCATTCTACAGGTATTGTAACAGTTCACGGGTAACTATTTGACTTCTTCGTATAGGGGTTTGTATGGTAACTTACATTAGCATATGTGTTTGAGGCAACGTAAAAAGCAGACAACACAGCTGTACTGCTATTGTTTGTGTGAATATAATAATTTATTAGTTTAAGTTTAAAACATATAATTATATATATATATATATATGGCTATAAGACATTCTATTTGTGCTATGTCTCTGCAACAATTGAACTCTGCAATAGGCGCCAATGTGCACGTTAATGAATACATTTGCAAACTGTATTTAATGTTTTGATCAGAGGGAGATTTAATGTTCACATAATATGTAAAATGGTTATAGTTCATTGTTAATTATTCTCGTTAATACCTCAACATGTCTTCCACGTAAACAAATATGCGATTTCTTATTTGGTAAATATAATTTGCTTATAGTTTGCATAATGTAAGGTATTACTGTTGTTGTTCGAATTTATTGCCATTCCATAATATTGATAAGATACTCTGTTATATTTGTCAGCGGGAAGTGGACGAACTGAATAGAATGGCGAGGGTGCTGGTCATGACAGCCGCCAACGAATACCACGTGATAATTGGAACATCATTCGTATTACGAATCGCTTCCTTCAACGTACGTTGGTCTCTTTATACTTTATTGATACCCGATACATTGGCGCCGAAACCGGGAGGTGGGGCTTCGGCGCTGAGCCTCACAATATTGTCGGTTGGGAGATAGGATTAACCCCAAATATTTAGGAAAAGAGGATCATTTTTGTGGGGAATTTGAGGTCTTTGGTGAGCCTCAAGGGAGGCCAATCGGAGGGATTTGGATGCCTCATTTTGGATTTTATTTGGGGATCTTCGGCGGTGTGTGTGCAAATTGAGGTGTTTTTTAGAATCTCAAGGTGTTTTTGGCCAATCTCTGAGGGGGATGCAATTTGGAGAGCCATAAGGCGGGTGCTGTTGGAAATTGTTGCTTTGTCTCAAGGGGAGGGGTGCAAATGAAGGATTTTTGTGAGCTTAAAAATGTGAACGTCACTGCGAAAAATATTTAATAGTACTCTTCCCTGTCTTTAGGCGCCATGATCCGACAGCGGATTGGTGCTGAAGCTCGGGCTCAGCTCGCCTAATATTATTGTTTCATTGTTAAAACAGTTATTGATAATTTTATACTAACGCCATTTATTTTGCTCCCCATTTGTTAACATTTCTCCAGTTCATTCTGCTATATAAATGAGTACCTGGCTATAGACAGTGGTGGATATTGTGTACGAATATAGTTCGCGCAGTAATTGTAGCGTGGCTGAATTATTCCGAGGGAAGTCGAGATGGCATTCGACTGAATATATCAGCCAGAGAGGGTATCGAGCACTGAGCACTCCTAAGCACTGGATTGTACTTTTCTTATTTAAATGACCATATATATTGCAATATTCCACAGGTGATTGTTAAACGCTTGCAACGAGTGGAATTCACCCTATTTAAACCAGGAAACATATTACTGGTATATTACAACAGTTATATGGCTGCCACATCAGTACAGTTGTAGAATAGAAATAGTTATATTAGTACCCAGCGATGGATAATGCTGTGGCACTACTTTTCTCGCTGAGTTAATCAAGTAGCGGTAATCAGGTAAGTACTTATACCGATTCATTTTGTGTTAGCTTCTATGTCTATTAGCTTTTATGTATTTATTCAACTTTTTCAGTGCGATTATTAGCCTTGACGGCAAACTAATGTAACTGAAATAAGTTAGTTATTTCAATCGTCAAACACCGTGACACACGCACATCCACATACACGCACATGTCCACACGCGACGATCTGCCCGAATAATGGCTTCCGTATGAAGTGTTCTTGTAAATGTTTTGTTTTTGTTTAATTATTGGATGATGCACTCCCCATGGTAATTCTACGATTTTGCATGTTTTTAGACACACTCATCCCCGGCTTATCAGATGTTCACGGCTTTCTATGAGGGAGAGGGAAGGAAATTCAAGAACATTGGTAGCTACGATGGTTCAACACTGCAATTCACTGATAATGAAGAGATGTTCCCGAACGTCAAGTTTGGTCTGAACGGACGGCGCCTGATTGTTTCAACGAATCAGGTCAATATTACGCAAAACAGACATGGAAACAATGTTTCATTAATTGACAACATATAGCAACATTCTTAACTGATAGTCTTTAAAAATACAACACATTTCATGCAGAGATACTTCAAATAATATGGTCTTATATTAGGTATTCCACACCACGTGCGCCATATTTGGCACAGGGTGCATTTTCATGGGGTTTACCTATGATGGTTTAAAACAGAAATGTGTCCCACAAATGTCAACACTACATAATATGCTCCTAATTAACTTACATAAAATATTCAACACAGCCACAACACCAAATAAATCCTACTTGAGCCTCACATGTGATGGTATAATTGCAACACTGATTGCAATAGAAGCTAGTTTCACAAGTTGCGCAGGGAAGAAGATCACATCACGAAATATTAGCCCTCAACTCTCTTATGCTGTTTTGTTTCTTTTTCAGTGGGGTTCTTTCTTGAAGACGACGGTAATAGACGGTGTTGTAACATACACGGGACTTTGTTACGACATGTTGAAGGAAATGGCAGCGAAAATGAATTTCAGGTAGTCGTATCGTTCATCCGCACAACGCAAGTCCAAGTAAAAGGCCAAATTACTAGCGGATAACCAATGCAGTCCATGCGCTTATTAAATATTTTAATAAAGTTTGGCTAGTGAGACAATTTGGAGCAATTTTCTATCAATGAAATGAGTATAGTTTTTGTATTCTGTGCTGCAGAATTAAGCCTGTCAAAATAATGATAATACGCATATGCTAACACAACCCCGCGTACAACATTAATTGCAACTAGAAATAACGCAATAAAATAGTAAAATCAGCTATAGTTACGGCTGTGGCATCTTTTAGTTGAGCAACGTAAACGCTTTACTGGCCACCATTGACAAAACACACTGTATCAAGTAGCAACGTAAAGAATGTTAAAATGTCGCCGTCGTCGCTATAGTTTGCAATCAAACGGACAGCTTGAACGGGAATTACGCTTACATCACGTTGTTGATGCATGGTTGCTAGTAATTGTATTACTGGTTCACTTACATATACACACCTATGCTGGCCCAGTTAACACAATTATTATAGCATACTTTTGCTTGCGAACATGCAGGTGATTATAATAGTAAACTAAACATAAACTATTACGGAGAAGGCATATTGACCTTTTGATCAACACGAAATCGTGTTATGCAATTACAAAATGCGTACACACAAAATTGTCCACATATTACGGATCGATTTGTACATGGGTCAACCTAGACCTTAAGACAAATATACGAAGATGTAGGTTGATGAACATCACAGAATGCGATTAAGGAATTATATACATTGCTGATATAACAATGTCATAGAAATGTGGGATCGTTTCTTCAAAGGAAAACATAGCCATTATGTTGATTAACTAGAACACATATAATGCAATTACTTGCAAACTAAGGTAATAAAACAATGACATTTGCCTTATATATGCTGTGTTGCTGACATTGATACTTATTACGTGGCATATGTTTTGCATATTTAATGAACATTTCTATTAGAAATACCAACACAATCGAAATATCGTGTTTCTTTATTTAGCTATACGATTGTACTGCCCCCTGACGGACAATGGGGAGTCTTCTCAAACGGAACTTACAACGGCGTGGTTGGACAATTGCAACACAAAGTTAGTTGTATCCGTCCGTTCGTCCGTCCGCGCATAATTGTGTGTACGTGCGTTTGTGTGTTGTGTGTGCGTGTGTGTGTGTGGGTGTGTGTGAGTGTATGTGTGTGTGTGTGTGTGTGTGTGTGTGTCTGTCTGTGTGTGAGTGTGTGTGTGTGTGTGTGTGTGTGTGTGTGTGTGTGTGTGTGTGTGTGTGTGTGTGTGTGTGTGTGTGTGTGTGTGTGTGTGCGCGCGCGCGCGAGCATGTGTACTTGTGTGCGTCCGTCGGTCTATGTTGGTGTATTTTCATGTTCCTTGCCAGACAGCTTTCACTAAACGTTCATTCATCTACGACACATCGGAAGAAAAGTAACACCGTCGTTTGTTCGAAATTCACCAAAGTTTTTGTACATGTTTTAGGGTTCGAACAGGAAGATAGACAGACGTAAGTTGATTGCTCCTAACTCATAAGGTTACGCGTATTTTATGTGATTGTTCCGAAGACCGGCGATCATCTGGGGACGTTTTGCTTAACTTGCATTATGAATCCTCCGGGTGACCGTCTGCTGCGTCTATTGTTTGAAGCGGATTGGCATTTTTGCAAGTACAAATACTACGTACATATAGGAGAACAACGTGCGAAACGGGCCCCCAGCCTTCTGGTGTTATTGTGTTTCATACAGCTAAATTTGTGGTGGTACCGCTAAGTACATAACAAATAGGCATTACTTGGTAGAACATTGGTAGGAAGCGCGAAACGCAAATGAAAACTGGTGACCTTTTGTTTTTAACACTTTTCTTAACATATTTTCAAAATATAGCATGTCCATCTGTGCATGTTTACGAAAACCCTTAACTGTGGTATGAGTAAGCCAAATGTGTGCATGATATGTGTGTATTGGATTTTAAAACATACACAACATGTATTCAAACTGATGGTCAACACGGGACCATGAATTGCGGCTAAAACCGGCCCCTGGGTACAATATACATATACAATATATTACGCTATTACAGTATTATATATACATAAAGTATAATAATAATAAGAAGAAATGTTGTTTTTATAATGAAGTCATTAAGCAAACAGTAATGTAAATAATACATTTTTGTATAGCATAAATATGAGTTGTATGGATGCATATTATTATATTATGAATTAACGTAATATACACGTATATTGTCAAATTACATTGATCATCAACAAAGCGTGATAATAAAGAACACAGCAAGTGTTTCACCACTACTGAAAGTAGATCATTTGACATAGCGAAAGTCGAGTAGCGGAGGAAAGACATGCATCACCACGATCAGCTCATACAAATAACAACTTTTATTGAAAAAAAATCTGACCAAAATCTTTCAGTGAAGGAGCCACAATTCAACACGAGTGGAAGCAAACGGGGAAGGAAGAGATTGCTCACCGTGAAGCTTCGAAAACACCCGAAACAACTGGGTGTAGAAACAATAATGCACCAACTGTTTTCGGACAGTAAGGACGGGGAATAGAAGATAAGATGTGAATGATGTGCGGCGTGGGCACACAACATGATTGGTCAGGGTTCGAATGTGCACAGTGTGTTTGCGAAATGGATGATGGTGGCTAAATAATACAAGTAGATGTGCAGGGGCCCGTTTCGGGCGCAGTTTTTATTGATACAACAAGAACGGGTGGTGTTCTGAAACACTCCGAAAATGCCGTAATTTTAATATAAATACGCTACGTTTTAGCACAGACGTAGTCATAAAAACAAATACATTAGAGTCAAAAAATGTCGACGTCATGAGAAATCTCGCGTAAGGAGCCCGTTTTGCACGTAGTTTGGTTGTGAATAAATATTTCATGCGTAAATAAATGTCTCGGATTGCCTGAATGGTATACTATTATCACACACAGGATGTCGATTTGGTTGTTGCTGCGTTAGCACGCGAACAGCAACGCGAACAATACGTCGACTTCAACGCCGTGCCGTTTCATGTGGAATTAACAAGCGTCGCCCTACTCAAGCCGGACCCAGACGACAGTACGGTTGGTCTGTTTTTGCAGCCTTTCAAGCTGGAGGTGTGGGGGTGCATTCTGGCCGCAATACCTATCACTAGTGTCGTCCTGTTGTTGTATGTCCGGGCGTATGGAGTCGCATTGTCACAAAGTCAGAAGCAGAAGAAACTACACAATGTAATTGACGCCGTATGGTTCAGTGGCGGTGCTCTACTCCAGCAAGGTAAACAGACGTGTGTGCGTGGGTGCTTGCGTGTGCGTCTGTGCGTGCGTGTGTGCGGGTAGTGTAATGGTCATGTTATATCACATACATGTTCTTATAAATCATAACTATTACACCATATGTATACATGTTGTTTGATATTATATTAAATAACACAAAGTCGTATGTTGCGGATTTATTTCCACGGTCAAATGTGAGTAATCTTCGACACACAATTGTATGATGGTTTGCATCTGATTGATGGGTAGTAACTGTTTGTTTGTGCATATAGATACACTGACAGCGAAGAGAAGGAACCATGTGCAATTTGATTTCGAAATATCTTCTTTTTTGTAGATGAACCTAACGTAAAGACATCGGAGTAGAACATGTATTTATAACAGAATGATTAATTCGCTAACAGCAAATATATTTTGTTGAGAAAACTAATTAAGCTTAAATAACTCTGTATAGGTTTGTATGACGCACGTATATTTATATCAAGCTACTGTCTTGCATCCGGAATGAACAGTTAACAGAACTTAACAACATTCCCATCCAGAGACCAAAACCACAAATTTTTGGTAAACATATTCACGTTGCTAACATTTATTCAATCCGCATATAAATAGGTTCAATTCGTTTATAGTCCGTGTTGTCTTCAGGCTGTCAGCACAAACCGAACAGTCTGGCCGTTCGATTCGTGTTCGGCAGTTGGTGGCTCTTCTGCATTATCGTCGCCGCAACGTACGGAGCCAACCTTGTCGCCTTTCTGGCCGTCACTCAGCGCACGCTGCCGTTCAAGACACTCGAAGAAATGAATCAACAGACCGACTACAAATTCGGCTTGTTGAGCGGAACGGTATGGGTGGACTACTTTAAGGTATGTATAATCAAATACATAAAATGCATAACCAAACAGCATTGGCGGTATCACTACAATTACAACGGGATTCACCCGAAAGAGTAAGCCATTGAGAATCGTGCTAAAAGTGGCAGCCCTTAATATACACTTTCGAAAAAGAGGTTCGGATCTCCAAAATGGCAATTTTATTAATTTGTCACAATTGACAAATGCATCCCATTAAAACAGGTAAATCTTCACTGGAAATTCATTTATTTAATTAATTCTAATGGCCGGGACACTGACACTTTTTGCCCGACCCGACCAGACCAGACCAGACCAAATCGAAACCAAACTAGACACCCTCCGACTGATGTGTATCAATTACACCGACCGACACCGACTGCGCTATACTGGAAGCCGTCATCTATATTATAGAACAGTTCGTTCTCTGTTTGTATGTGCACCCACATCTCCGTCAGTGTTGTATGTATCGGACTGAAATTTTGCATGTGATCTACTGGGCCCACTGAGATGGTTCATAGATCGAGACATTTTCGACATTCGTCCGGGGGGTGGAGAACTTAGGGCGCCAAAATATACCAAAAGGCTGTACGTGGAGTTCCAGCCGGGGAATTTAGTGTTTAGACGTTTGAAAATATTCAGCGCTTAGCATGCACCAGGTCTACCTGTCGCTTGTCACGTAAGCATTTCGCCGCGTCAGCACCGTGAGTGCCTGCTACTTCTGGCAAACAACACACTGCAACAATTCCGCGTAGTTCCAGCCACGGAATTTTTTTTTTTTTAAATCATTTTGCATATAATTATTCCATGTACAAATATGTCACAGGGTGTATGCAAACAAATGTGTTAGTTTTCATGTTATTAACATTACAAAATCCCGGACGCGTAACCCAGCTGCTTGTTGCTGGTTACGTCAGTTACACGAGTGAGCGCTTGCGATGTCTGGCAAAGGGTTGTCCGAACAACTAGGCCAGTGACCAGTTACAATTTATTAATGCAGGTAGGTTGGAAATATTTGGTATTGGTTTGGGTGTCTGGAACTTAAATGTTGGGCTTTTGAGGTTTGGTCTATTTTCAGTGTTCCTAATTATGTCAGCAATACTTTTTTAGATTTCAGTACAAAATGATTTGAGCATGTATATGACTGCCTTTTTCCGGTAACTCTGCTAGTAATAACATCAACTTGAAAACGTTCGAATACGTCAGACTGACACCGCCTAGTCCCGACGTTTTCAAGTTTACGTGATTATGACATCATTCCGGCTTCGCTTATAGCGCACTCAATGTCAGTCGATGTAGTGTATACACTGCAGTCGAAGTAGGTCTGACGTGGTCTGGTTTTGTCTGGTCTGGTTTGGCTGGACGAAAAGTGTCAATGTGTCCCGACCTTAAGATATTGAAACGAAATTAAGTACAACATGCGATGAGGTGAACAATACTTATCGACGTCATCACAAGCGATGCGCCTACAATAATGTAACGAAACTATTTCACATACACTGGTCGACCCGCGAGTCGGACACATTACTTAAAACATGCCGTTTTTTACAAAGATAAGAAGAAATTGAATCAAAAAAGCTCATATTCCAACAAACTTCTTTTATTCAAATTGATCAAACGATTTGTTTAAAAACGGTAGATTTTGGCGAAATACATACAAATAACGGCAGCGAGAGGAAGTCGCGCGAAAATATTTCCGAGCCGCGAGTCGGAATAGCAAGCAGTACTGGCAATAAATGTAATTATTTACGTCGACCTTTACCCGGTGAATAATGTAAACAGTTGCTCTCATTTTAGTTGTTGAGTTTGTTAACATTCAATTATATTTTTGCATATATATTTCATTTATATGTAATTTTCATAATGTCCAACGCCGTGCTGCTATGTTCAACATGCTCTCCATAACACTTTCAATTTAGTGCACATTTTCCGTCACATAATCAGAAATCCAGACGATGCACCAGTAAATTTTAACGTAGAAACTGGTAGGTTATATATATATATATATATATATATATGATCAGCAGCAATAACTAGCGATAACGTGTCCGACTTGCGAGTGTGTCCGACTGGCGGGTACTTTACTATACTGCGGGACACAACGTGGCGTCGTGCAGGGATTGTTTAATATATGCTCTCGATTCCTTTCCAAAATACACATCACGCAGTCGGCCTCGTTTTGTAAACTCATGCATTAAGGGAGACAGGTGAATATTTTTATCTTCACGGTTATTCGGTGAACTTGGTCAAAGCGGCTGCATGTATTACAGTGATATATATATATATATAACTGTATTTCAACACCATTAAATCATGGGCATACACACACGCACCCACCATACTTCATAATAATAAATAACTTCTTAAGCGCCAATATCCTCAGACAATCCGAGCTCAGTGGCGCACCAAAACCAAAGGATTATGCATTCTCGTACTCGTGTGCTAGGCGAAATTCGTTAACAAATGGATGGATGTGCTAGGAAGCTAGGGAGGATAGGCGATATTGAAAAGATAGGTTTTGAGGTGATGACGAAATGTAACAATATTTTCTGCTAATTTAACATTAACGGGAAGCAAATTCCATATAGTTGGCGCGGCAACTGACAAAGCTCGAGTTCCAGCCTTTGTCTTAACTCTAGGAACAGATAGCAACTTCGAACTAGACGACCGAAGTTGTCTGGCTTGTCTGGCTGGTGTGAGCATTGAGTGTAAATAACTAGGTTGTTTGGATGAAAGGGCTTGGTAGGTGATTGTGCAGATCTTAAACATAATGCGATATCGCACGGGGAGACAATGCAGTGATTTTAGAAGTGGCACTGAGCGGGAGAACCGAGGAGATTGTGTGACTACCCTTGCTAAACAATTTTGGACGCGTTGTAGTTTTGCAATATCCTTGATAGCAATATTATGAAGGAGGGAATTGCAATAATCTAATCTGCTGCTAACAAGAGCTGTTGCGATAGTCTTAGCGACAGAAAGCGACATATGTCGGCGAATGCGGCGAAGATCACGGATATGATAAAAACAGCAACGGCACGTTTGGGATATGTGTTGTCTGAAATTGAAGTCGCAATCAAAGGTCACTCCTAGATTCCGTACTGATGCTGCTGGTGTGATAGTTTGACTCAGGATGCATGTTGGAAAAAAGTCATTTAGTTTACCTCGCTGCATTGGAGTACCAATGATGAGGAATTCAGTTTTGTCTGCATTTAACTTTAATTTACTATCGGTCATCCATGAAAAAACATCTTGGAGACAATCGTTGAGTCGGTTTAGAGAGTGACTTGTATCGGGCGTGGCCAAGGAAATGTAGATCTGTGTGTTATCTGCATAAAGGTGATGATCCAAGTTATGACTTTGGATTACAGAGCTGAGTGGCGTAGTGTAGAGCGTGAAAAGCAAAGGCCCAAGAACGGAACCCTGGGGGATGCCACATGAAGTGGGGGGTGAGGTTGAAAAGTAATTATCTATCTTTATACATTGATGTCTATTGGTTAGATATGAAGAAAACCAGGTCTTGGAAGTTAATAAATCGGTAAAAACCAGATATGCCATACCACATTGATAAACGTTTAACAAGAGTGTTGTGATCAATGGTATCAAAGGCGGCAGACAGATCAAGCAAGGTAAGTGCAGTTACTTTGCCTTTATCAATGTTTAATATAACATCATTGTGTGCTTTTAGGAGAGCAGTCTCTGTAGAATGAAATTGTTTGTATGCTGATTGGAGCACACTGGATAAACAAGATGAGCTGATATGACACCTTAGACGGCTTGCTACGACTTTCTCAAGTATCTTAGAAATAAAGCTAAGATTAGAAATT
This sequence comes from Paraescarpia echinospica, assembly GCA_020002185.1. Classification (NCBI taxonomy): domain Eukaryota; kingdom Metazoa; phylum Annelida; class Polychaeta; order Sabellida; family Siboglinidae; genus Paraescarpia; species Paraescarpia echinospica. The sequence goes on from CM034541.1 coordinate 42,291,318, forward strand.
GGCCTACAATTTTGGAAATCATCTTTTGGCAGAGAAGTTTTCTTGAGAACAGGATTTACATGTGCGTGTTTAAAATCATCTGGGAATTTACCCGAACTTAGTGATAGATTTATGATATTCGTTATTGTACCAAGTAGAGTCAATACATGCTTTTAGTAGTATGGTTGGTAATGGATCGAGATCGCATGACTTATTTGGGGAGGACATTATTATTTTCCTCACTTCATCAACTGTGGCTGGCTCAAACAATACAAGTGGAGAATTTACTTGTGGGGAGTCCACATTTACAGTACTTAAAGTGTGACATGGAAAAGCAGAACGTATAAGACTTATTTTATCTTTGTAATGACTAAAAAACGAGTCACACAGAGATTTGACTGACACATGACTAGGTAGAGATGGAGGCGGCCGTCTATGTAAAATATGATTTATGCAGTTCCATAGCTGACGTTGGTTTTCAGAGTTACTCGAGACCATGTTTGTGTAATAATTTGATTTAGCTTTGGCCATTTGTCTGTTGCAGTAGTGACACTGTTTAGAATATCGTGATCTGTCCAAAGGCGAGCGTGATTTGCGCCATACACGTTCAAGATAGCGCCGGCGCTTTTTAGATTGTAGAATTTCAGGAGTCATCCATGGAGCATGTGGCTTTTGGGACACCTATTTAGATCTCAGGGGTGCATGTTTATTAAGTAAATCTTTGAGTACTTGACAGTACTGTCGACACAGATCTGACAGATGTTCTTTGGGTTTACTGATGAGGTCTGAGATTTAAGGATGTCTGTCATTAATGCGGCAATGTCAATCTTATGGATCGGTCGGTAAAACACTTTGTTTTTGGACTCTACGGGAATTCTAGGAACTTTGAGATTAGCAATGACAGTGTGGTGGTCTGATAAACCATCTGAAGCAGTAGGTGTCTGAATATTGTTACAATCTGAGCGGGTGATTAAGAGATCGAGCCAGTGGCCATGTATGTGTGTTGAGAAGGTAACATGTTGTTTCATGTCATAGGATGCCAGAATGTCATTAAATGTACTTGTTGTTGATGAAGGTGTGTCCAGATGAAGATTAAAATCACCGAGTATATAAAATTCTGAATAAACAGTTGCCAGATTTTTAAGTAGATCCTGGAATTCTTCAAAGAAATGGGCAGGGTGTACTGGAGGGCGATAAATGCACACAAAATAAGCAGAGAAAGATGAATCGGAAATTTCGGCACAGATGGCCTCAAAGCTGGAGTAATCATGGTTTGAATGCAAATTAACTTTGAACTGTTTTGAGACGAGAAATCCAACACCACCACCTCGTCCAACTGAATGTGGGCGATGATGGAAGGTGAAACTGGAGGGAGAAATGTCAGCAATGCATGCAGCTGTGTCATGTCGTCTGAGCCAGGTCTCAGTGACTGCAAGGATGTCTATTGTCTTGGAAGTTAATAAATCGGTAAGCGAGGCTGTTTTGTCTCGAATAGATCGAACGTTAGTGGTGGCTACTCGAATATTGCGCCTGATAGCAGGTCCAGGATTAAGACTTACATCTCCTGCTAGTAGTAAAATAATTGCCAATTTAAACGTTGGCTTAGAGCGGGGGATTGGCAGTAACTTTCTATTAAAGCAAAGATTAAGACATGGCAAACTGTGAAGATGTGACAAGGAATGTTGTGTTCTCATGTACTGAGAAACTGTTAAAATGACAGCCGACCGTTGGGGACTAAGTGGCTTGCACAGCGTAAAGTCTTGACCTCTCGAAGCAGCAGAACAGGATTAAAATAAAAAACACAATAAAAATGCTGGTGACATTGTCTTTCCTCGAAATGGTGAAGAATAAAATGATAATGTCTCATCAAAATAATAAATAATTGAAAATAATAAAATATTCTAAAACTGTATAATTGTACTAAAAATAATGTAAATTTCTAGGTTATTAAAGAGTGGGTTGACGATAATCAATGGCAATATTACAGGTCGTATGATTGTTCGCGCTCAGCAGGCCTGTGCAAAGTAACAAGACGTTTAAAAAGAACGTCTTGTTGAAAAGGCCTGTTAGTATATACTTTATAAGGGGACTGCCCCTACCTTAATATGTTGTGTACGTAAGCCTGCTAGCGCGAAAATCAAATCGACCTGTATTATCGCCCAACTAATTTAAGTACAAGATTTAACAGCGTTGGTGGTGACAATTTATTAAATGTTTGTTTAAGCAAACAGTGCAATACGTTGACACTAATTCTACACTAGTGTCACAGACAAAATTAAACGTTAAATTGCAAAAATGATTTTGAATCACGCAGTGACAAAATAAACAAGTACCACCTTATGCCACCTAGCGACCAACCCATATATATATATAGCGGCCAACCAATATATATATATATTCATTATATATATATATATATTCATTATATATATATATATATATATATATTCATTACTACACTCGAGAAAAGTTGTTCAACAAATGTTTTTCTTTAAAAAAAGTATTATGAAGTGTGGTGGGTGCGTGTGTGTGTGTATGCCCATGATTTAATGGTGTTGAAATACAGTTATTTTATGTGTTATTAAAATTATCAGCCACAGGCATACAGCTGAGTAAACCTTTCAAATAAAAACATGTTTACTTACTTTAAAATTAATGTAAACACAATCAACGTCGAGGATGTTATAACCTGCGTGTACAATTCCAGTACTCCACCTGGCCTGTCTACAAACAGATGTGGGCAAAGATGGTAAGAAATGCCGAGCGCGATAACGACATCCTGTCTACCAACCACACCCGCCACATGTTGAAGATGGAACGCGAGAAGTTCGCCTACATCTCTGATGTGACAGGCATTCAGGCGGAGATGGCGGTCAATTGTCACATAGCCATGCTCGACGTGAGGTTCATGCCAATGCACTATTCTGTCGGCTTTCAAAACAACACTGCTTACAAGACCCTCGTCGACCAACAGTAGGTTCATTTCTGAGTCGGATTGTGATTACACTATATAAAGGCTCAACCATTATATCTTATATTGCATTATATAATTCCCCATTTTAACAGTTGATGTATGTTTTCTGTTGTAAATATAATGTTCTTACTTAATACTAGAATAAATAGATATTATACTGCCGCCAACTTGTGTTTAGTAAGCCTGAAACTATGTTTATAATGTGAACACTTGACCGCAGAATGGCTGCCTCTGTTTTTTTTCAACTTCATGCAATCGCAACCGCTTACACCAGGTCCAAATGTCCACATTCGGTAATCAATCTGCCAAGGTACACAAGGTTGATTGCTCTATCTAGTGTTCAACTCTTTCTGTCTCTCTCTCTCTCTCTCTCTCTCTCTCTCTCTCTCTCTCTCTCTCTCTCTCTCTCTCTCTCTCTCTCTCTCTCTCTCTCTCTCTCTCTCTCTCTCTCTCTCTCTCTCTCTCTATCTCTCTGTCTCTCTCTCTCTCTCTCTCTCTCTCTCTCTCTCTCTCTCTCTATGTCTCTCTCTCTCTCTCTCTCTCTCTCTCTCTCTCTCTCTCTCTCTCTCTCTCTCTCTCTCTCTCTCTCTCTCTCTCTCTACTCCCTCTGTCTCTCTCTTTTTTTTCTCTCTCTCTCTCCTATATATATATATATATATATATATCTCTCTCTCTCTCTCTCTCTCTCAGAGTAGTATTACTCATTTCACTTATTGGTCACATCACGCCAGAACATTCAATAATATGCGCAACGTTATATGTGGTGATGGGGACTCTATAATGTAGTGTGTCTATGTAGGCTCATCCGGTTCTTTGCTGCTGGACTGTTTGAAAGTTGGAGGGTAAAGTACTGGCCGAAGCCAGCACAGTGCGCGTCCAATGAAGGCCCTAAGGCCCTGGGCCTGTACCATCTACAAGGTGCCTTCTACATTACATTCGCCATGATCATCGTCTCTTGTCTGGCCCTGGTCGTTGAAGTGGCCTTCTCATTCGTCACGTGTAACAAAAAGCAACAGTCTCCTGCCTCGCCGTACTAAGGACACCCATAACGCTCGTGCACGCATGCATCTACAAGAACATACACATGCACACACACTCACAAACATGTTTTAATACCCACGAAAGAACACACACAATTCGTCTAAACGCGCACACAAGCGCGCTCACAACACTCTCTCTCGAACGCACGCACGCAAGTATACACGCACACACGCACACATGCACACACGCACACAAGCACACACGCACACACGCACACTCTCAATTAGTGTTAAGAACCGCTGGCATAAATATTGCAGTTTCTGGTCTTGTTTCAACAGTAGTTTATACTACTTCAAAAGAGACATGTTTGTGGCTTCTAATAAGTCGACTGCGTTGCTCAGTCTAGTAGTAATAGTAGTAACTGTTTAATTCATGACGGTGGCCATATCACGTATTATAACATGATTTTGAACGGGCCATCAGCGGAATGATTATTGAGTATATTCAATAAGAAATGCACTTATATGATTACTGAATATCTTCAATAATAAAGCGTTTGTTTTGTATAAGTAGATGTCATCAAATTGATACAAACCGGTTTGTGTGTTTGTCTGTGTCACTCAGTAAATCCTTAGAAAACTATTAAGACGCATATGTTAGTGGATAGTTAGGTGCAGTTGTGTCAGTATTAATCACGTACCAATTTTGCATTTAGTCGGCTTCTGCTAATTGTTCTTTTGCATATTTAAATATGAACATATTAACTGATTATATCCGGGCTGTGTATTACATACACCAAATATACCAAATGTCAACAGCACCACTGACCGGATGTTTTATCAGCTATTGTAGGGTATAATGAGAGTGTTAGAAGCGGATGCCAGTCACGTATACATCATTTCAACTTTACCGGAGCGACACCAATTGTCATGACAATCCTCAAATTTCATGTCACACATTTATATAAATTGTGGACTGTCATTATCAAAAGTGCTTTGTTAGAAAACGATACTCATATCACTGAAATGATTGTGAAATATCATGGTATTTGTGTTGAAAGCCGAGGAAGGGCAAACGCTCAACATTGTACCGTGTAACACGCATTGTTGGACAGGCAGCTTTGCAAGACTGAAAAGCATCATTTATATATGTCTTTACAGTTGATTTTCTAAACTGGGTCATCGAATGACATTGTCACATTTTACAATAAGGCTGGGTTAATCTGACGTTAGTCATCGCTGTGGCAGTGATACAGTCATAGCCACTTCACAAACAAGCACTTCCCCACAACGCCTTTCGTTGTCTCAAACAGACCTGAGGCCGAGTACATTCTCATGAATACGAGTACGAGTATGAGAACTTTGACGATGGATGAGTACAACTACGAGTACATTGCTAAAAGCTGAGTACGAGTACAAATACGAGTACATTATCATGAGTACGAGTAAAAGTACGAGTACATTTAAAAAATATATATTAAATAATAACGTATTTTAAAACAATATTATTTAATCTAATTGATATAACTCAGCACAGGTGAATATGCAATGGCAGTTGATAAATGTTTATGAGGAAAACTGTTAAAAAAACTATTTCAACAATAAAATTCATTTCGTTGGCACTCCTTTCAGTGGCATCCTATGATCTTATCACCTATTACCATTGCACCGAATGAACATGAGTTGTTCAAGGTTGAGTATTTCAGCCTGCACCGTTCAGGGCGGAATACTTTCCCGGTTATGCTAAATACCCTTTCAACTGTGGCCGGTGAGGCTGGAATGCTGATATGGTGAGGGACCAACTGAGCCGAAGTTGGAAAATTGTTGTGTTGACCCTTCCAGTACTGCAGTGGGTCACTGTGACGATATGTACATGGTTGACTGAATTATTCGTTCATTTATACAATCAGCAATCTGATGATATTAGAAGTTTGCAATTTATATTTTCTGATCGTAGATTACTGGTTTTTGAGAGGGTTAGCACATGTCCATATAACAGGTTCAAAATCCCGTTTGGACTGTTTAGCCAGGCTGCTGGCACTGGATTATACTAGTATAAGAGGCAATCAGACTTGAGCCACCTTACTTCTACAGAGGAAGACTGGCAGTTCTGGTTCTTAGCAGTTAGCACTGTCAGCCAATGCCAAGTGACATGGTCTCCAGACTACATTAATGGCATTTCCTGTTTAACTGGTGGGTTGACTGCTAATTGGCTCTTTATGGCCATCCTGGTGACTTAATTAAACAAACAGGTGTATGGCCTGAACTGATAGCCTACAATTATTGTGTGCTTAAATGTGCTGTTTCTGACTAGGAAAATATGCTGCCTGTTGCCATGTTTGGGTATCACCGTCTTGGTTATCAGAGAATGAGGTTGTATTATGTGTAGAGATGGTAAGTTGGTATTCTATCAGAAATAACAAAGTATTTTAAAATAGTTTAACATTTAAATATTTCAGGAAAGTTTATATTTATAACTACACACACACACATAAATAAATTTTCTCCAGTATATATTCAGAACGTACTCAGATGTACTCGTAATATACTCGTTAAATCTGAGTACAATGAGTACGAGTCCATGACCCATACGTTTTATGACTACGAGTATAAGTACTTCAAAAATGTACTCGAATACACGAGTACCGAGTACTTCCGCCTCAAGTCTGGTATCAAATGATCTTCACATAAACTACTCACGGACGTCTGCTTGACTTGTAGATACGTGAGTATGTTTAACAACAAAACTGATACATATCTCAGAAGAGTTGGATACACATAGATAAGAAACTAAGTTGGACTCGCGAGAGGCCAAAGGTTCTTGTACACTTGCCATATGGTGTTAATTATCTGGGCCGAAATGTTGTTAAATCTGGCTAAATGAATGTAGATAGGCTGCCGTCGCCACGTGTCTGATGCGTAATTCAATCGACATCATTGATCGTGCGAGCTCAGACTTCGCTGCTTGTTCTACAGAGACCACCGACACCATCAGGTCTAGCCTCGTTCAAAATGTGTCCAACTGCGTCCAGCGTAGGTGGGCTAGTGCTATTTGCCTGTAAGCTTTATTTATGCGGGGGACGGCCATTTGTCCCTGTTTTGTGTGTTATGCTCTGTCGAATGCGTAGTTTTTTAGTAATCATCGTTTTGTTTGTTCTCTAAAGAACTGGTCTAACACTCGGGGTGTATACGCATACGATGAAACTGATCTATGTTGTTAATACGCTAACTGGGATATATTGAAAGTGTATCTCCTCCCAGATGCCGAGGTCCACTCGCTTCTTTATAAATTCATTCGCGTCCTTGGACAATTGGCCTCTGACCTACCAACAGAGGCTGTCATAAAGAGTCACACAGTTTGTCATTTCAGGTCTCATACATCGTTCTTTTCCAAGCTTTTGATGGATGAACATTTAATAAAACGTTGAGAAAACGCTGTGTTGCCATGCAGGCCTTACTACAGCAGAACAACAACATCCCGAGATAGGGTCGTAGAATAATAAACAATCATCCGGTTATGAATGACAAGAACTAAGAAGGATCTTCGCGGGATGCCATTAAAATAAACATATTATAGAAAAAAGACGTTCCTTCAGCAGTAAATATGTCTAATAATAATAATAACCATGAAACAGAATCACCAATCCATTCAAGGAAGAACTTTGATTAATAAATCAGCGCCCAGAAACGTACTGCTTATTACTGGTGGGAGGTTGTGTTTGCTCTTCTTAAAACAACACATGATTATTATGTGTTAACGAAGCCTTTTCACAAAAGATTGATAGTCTAGATAACTAACAGTTATCTCATCAGTTCAGTTCAAACATACTTTTGTTTAATGAAATACTTACAGTAATCAAACGGCAATGTTGTGCAGTTGTCGTAGCGAAAAGACGCCACTACACAAGAAGGACTCTGGACACTGGACAGAAGACGAAAAACAATGGCAATGAACACGATATGTGTTCAATTAAGGCCCATTACATTTTGTCATACACTGGTGCTACCGAACATGCATAATGATTTTGGCAGTTATTTTTTTACAAACCTCTATATTAATTTATTTTTTATGAACTGTAAAAAGTCCGTGATACATTGCTTGCTGTTGTGTTAACATCACCTGTTTGTCATGTCATCATTCAGTTTACACGTTTTAAGTTAACATTTTGATATGCATCATCACAAATGACAAGGCGCACGAAGTTAGCCAACTGGACTATATAACTCATCACAACGAGAACTGACATATTCGGCTAATCATACCAGTTTTGTCACTATTGACGCTCAATCTCCCTCTCGGATTGTCGTTTTCACTGCATTATATTTCACAAATTGCCAGATGCAGTTTGTTTTTACAAAACTGTTATCGCCTCGGTCATATAGACATCGTTTTCTATATAAGTGCCATATAACAACACGTAATTACGAACACTGGTGGCAATCAATCACACATTCACAGCTACACAGGCGATACCCATCTAGAATCTTACCGGCTTTAGTCTTGTCGGAGTTCAGTAACGATATCAACAAATCAAAGAGAACATGAATTTCAGACGAACCTTGACGATGGATTCACACACTCGTATTGTGTAACCTTGCCTTACTTGACGTAAGCATGAATACAATAAGACAGAATACCGACACTATAAGAATAAGCTTACAACTATCATACGACAGGTGGAGAAATCATTATTACAGTAGCATAACAGTCAACCAGGGAATTATGGAAGGTATATGCGGAACTTGTGAATAAGGTTCAAAAGGAACATGCACAACATTAAAAAGCTGGTCGTCAATCATATAGAACTTAACGACAATGAAAATATTGCTAATGCAATTGTCACGGATTAGCGAGGTTTCCGTACACTAGATGGCTCAGTTTAGTAGGTTCATATATATCAAGGTCAACGCATATGAGAAAGAACGGTTATCGTGAACAAGCAACAAAGAACGAGGAAAATGTAATAAACATTGTTACAAGATATCTTCCTTTTGGTAAATATCTCGATTAGCAAAAATGAAAAGAATAAAGAAATCCCGTAACCAAATCTTAATAGAACTTAATAAACAATAACACTAAATCTTTGAATCTATATATCTAAGAAAATAAATATACTATTAATCTTTCAATTATCAAATTCCACTTCATTTCTCAGGTGTATTATACCACTACACGAGCAAACACTAGGCGCCAAGTGTTATCTAGGAATAACTCCAATAAGATAAATACACAGCATATAGCTAGCCCTCGCGGATTCTCATTACAGTAATTGGTTACAACAAATATAAATATGAATACTTCTAGGGTAATAATACCTCACTTCAAAACAACATATAACTACCATTCATAAAACAGCAAATAATAGATACGTTCAATTATAAAATAGACATTTACACTGGGCTAGTCCCATCTCGAATCTATAAGAATGTTTGTTGAAGTCAACACGCTGAGCTCAGAATACAATCATAACGGTGTATCTCGGCCGCACGAGTGATGATGCCGGGCAATGGATGATTGCCGTCGTACGCCGCGAATTCTCGAGTCGCGTCCGTTCTATGATCGACTTGTTTCGCACGGTCGCAAACGATTGAGAAGTCAGTTGAATACGTTCGCGTGAATGACGACGCCGGGCGGTAGACGCTTACCGCCGGCCGCTACGAGTCGCCTTTGGTCAAGCTTTCGGACAATGTCGCTGTGAGACCGCTGTTCGAGGATGCCCCGAGCTGGGTGAGCGCGTCGCTATTATCGCTCATCGACGCAAATACGTTGGGGCCGACCGGAAAGTTGTTTCAATAAACCGCTGACGTGGCGGCATGGCTTCTTCGAACCCCGAACAGTCACTCTGGACGCAGAATATTACACACACACAAGCTGACAGGCTTCCATCATTTCTATTGGTTAATACAATATACAGTACAATTCAAGCTAGGCATTGTTGAACCACATGCTTGCCTAGAAACGCTAGCAACAGAATACCACGCCCCACTGAGCGCATCTGCAACCGAGTTGCTATAATTACGTAACTAAGGCGGTTGGGCAACAATCTGCCTATCTACTGGCTTGTCCTTCCCCATTTACCAAATTAAACCTAAGGAAAGTAGATTTAAACATCCACAAATAGCAGAAATGCTACAGCAATGAACCAATATTTCGCAACTGTAGGTAAAGAATTGTCAAAGACATATAATCAGGGAAACGAATATATAAACAATTTCTAGCCGACCCCATACACAATACTATTACTTTCACCAGTTTGCCAACAAGACGTGATCAATGAAATTAACAAGCTAGCGAATTATTCTAATGTATCAGGTATTGATAATTTTCTTTCAAGAATGGTCAAATTGTCATGCGATTTCATTTGTAAACCTCTGACTTAATTTGTAAACCTCTGACTTGTAATGTATCATTCTCCGAAACCACGGTACCACGAGCATTAAAGATGTGAACATTAATACTTATATTTAAGAAAGGATCAAGGTGTGAACTATCGACCGATTAGTCTGTTGAGTGTCTTCAATAAAATGTTGAAGAGGTTATTATATTTTATGGGAAAAAATGACGTTTTGTCCAAACACCAATTTGGATTTCGTAAAGATCATTCGACTACATTAGCGATTATTGAAATAATAGAAAATATTAGAAATTCTCTTGAAAATGGCGCATTTGTAATAGGGGTTTACCTTGACCTAAATAAAGCTTATAACGCCGTTAATCAGGATATATTGTTGTATACGTTGGATCATTGTGGAATAAGAGGTCATGTATGTATATGATTTAGCTATTATATAAGAGATAGACAGCACAGTTTCAGAATATGCTTATGTTCAAACTGGCGTCCCGCAGGGCTCCATCTTAGGGCCAGTGTTATTTCTATCACCAAAATCGACTTGTCAACAGAAGACATAACATTTATCTTGACCTTGTAGTTGTTTTACAAAATGTAACAAATGAATCAGTATAAAGAAGATTGCTAACGTACCACTTTTACCAGTAGATCATAGTATACCAGCTCATTGATTTTTATATATTTTCCAAAGCGATTAATCTGCATCACAGAAATCCTTTATATAATTTATTGTGAAAAATAAATACCACTGTTAACAATTTATGCAAACAATGGATATTAATGAAAAGTATTATAATAATTCCAGATGTCATCCGAAAACAAGACACTTGTCGGTATCATGAGGTGTTCGTACACGAAGTAGTATTTAAGGTATTTGATGTATAATTGATGTAATGTGAATTTATGGTGGTCTTCCTGGTGTTCATAGTATGTTCGAGTTTCAATGTATCCTTGAGACATTACAAAAAAAGAAATGTGCCACATCCACGCAGAGCATTGCAGAACATGATGTTAATACAATCAAATGTTGATGTCACTGCAGTACCAATACATGGAGCAGCACAGGCTACGCATGATTCGTAGATTGTTTAGCCACTTTAGATTTTTCTTTTCTGCTGCTACATTGTCTTCTTGGTGCTGCACCATGTCCAGTTGTATCTTTTTGCATCTTTTAATTTCAAGATGCAGCAGTCATTCCAGTCCATCAATTTTCTTTCTGAAAACACATATGTAGCACATCATAAATATGTTATGTTTCATTTTTAAATACAACCTTATTTGACACACCATATTTCACTGTGCTACTGACAATACCTAAAACATATATAATAAATGTAGACATATTACACATATTTCTACTCTTTAGTGTCCATACAATACACGGGCAAAGTAGATACTACCCAGTATTTATAAAATGTTATAACATGTAACAAAAACTAGGCTGTACCAGACAACAACACCACTGATAGAGTACACTATTGTGTATATTTCATCATAACCATAACCACATATTGTAACTTACCTTTCATTCCCACTGGGTTTTAGCCTTTGGGTGTGGCATCCTGGTTATTTGGTAGATGATGCTGGATATGTGCTGTAAGTACAGAACATGTCATTGTAGTTGTTTTGTAGCAATAGTGTGTATTGCATTGATTTGTTATGTCATTATGCACTGGGTACATGAAGTACTGTTCTTTGATAATCGTTATTCCTCACTACCTTAGCCCTATACTTAGACACATCATCTAACATAGTCCATATTCAGGGGCGGATCCAGAGTGGGTAGTCTATTGGGCACAAATTTTAACAATAGTAGAGGGAGTGCATGTATAAATGTCAACAAGTTTTATCCTATGATGCTTTGTGCTTAAATACGCATTGGCACAAAATACTAAATCCACAAAGAGCTTATACATTTACCAACAAATCTCCACTTTAATTTCAATAGTATTTAGGCTTAATACGCCAATGTAGCACGTAATTCGTTAACAAATACATGCCCTAGGCCAAGTACTAGGGGCCTGCTAAATGAATATTTAACACAACTGCACAGCCACAAGTCACTACTATATTAAACCATCTACTCACTACATTACAAGTTATAACAAACCACAAATCCTAATCTGGAACTGGAAGACATATGCCTCCTTGGTCACGCCCCTTGTTTCCGGTTACGGCTTACGAAGTTACAACTTTGAAGTTTGAATTTGACTGACTTAATCTTAGACTTAGTCAAATTAGTGACAGACTAGCGTCATGCCATGATCATGGAATGTGCGCTAGTAGTCTTAAGTAGAGCGATACGCCGATAGAAACACCGAGTGATCAAACTAAGTCTCACCTTCGCGTCGTCTGAATAGTAATCGACATCATACACATACGCAGGTGGTGTCTTCTAATTGTACTATGTAACAGTGTAGTGAGGATACGTAGACGAAGCGTCAAATTCCTAATTCTGTAATGTAAACATTGACTGGCTTGGCTTGGCGTTAATTCTTCCCCTTGGGACCTTGCTTGCGTTTTGTGTGTGTCATTTCCGTCCAAATGCTTCGCTGGCGTTGAGCCCATTAATTATTACCTATGCATCAACATATCTCAATGGCAATGCTACATTATGTTTTGCATAGTAGCTATATTGATTAGTCACCAGGTTCCCTTGAATATTTGTGTACGTTATTCTTTTTCATGCACAGCCAGGAACACACAAAACATAGCAAAACATCAGTGACCGTATCCGTTGCATCGTAAGCAAACCCTCGCGAGATTTTCGTACGCAAGTTCCGAATTTCTTAGCTGCGCAAATTTGTAAGCGTTTCGAGAATACCAACTTGCGAAATTTCGCAGCTAAGAAATAATCCGCCAAATTTGCGCAACTTCTTACGTATGAAATCTGTTTCTTCGAGAATACGGGCCCAGGCCTCTTAACATTGGGTAATGGTGGAAGAATAATGTGTTGACTGTCATTACGCCCACAATCCCTCGCGAAGGGATTCCCGTGATGTAATAATGGGCAAGACTCGCGCCCTCCCACGCAAAGCTGTGTCCGCAAAACAGTTTCCGCAACGCGCCGCCACGTTGTCTTTCCCTGATGTAGGAATTATTGTAGGAAGTCAACGTCACATGTTCTTAGCACAGAGGAGCTTAACCTCAATTATTTTACAAGATGATCTTGACAGTTTGATCAAATGGTCTGAAAAGTGGCAAATGTTGTTCAATTTTGGGAAATGTAAATGCCTCCACACAGGACATGGGAACGAAGATGTACAATATACAATAGGTGGTACTGTACTAAGTGCAGATATAAATGTTTCAGAGCAGTGCGGAATTGCAGCTTCAAAGGTAAATTAAATCCTTGGACAGAGTATGGTATACAAGCGTGGAGGCCATATAGCAAGAACGACATAGATATACTCGAAAGAGTACAGATAAGAGCGACAAAAATGATACCAAAATTGAGGGATCTTAGTTACGAAATACGCCTAAAAGAATGTGGTTTAACAACACTAGAGACCAGGAGATTGAGAGAAGATCAGATAGAAGTGTTTAAAATATTGAATGGTTATGAAAATATTGATAGAAATATTTTTTCTCAGTTAAGAAAGATAGAAAGACTAGAGGACATGGAGTTACATTAGTAAAGGAGCAGTGTAGATTAGATATTAGAAAGTTTTCATTTTCACAAAGGACTGTAAATTAATGGAACATGTTATCTGCTGATTGTGTTGGTGGTAGTAGTGTGAATATGTTTTAAAAAATCGACACATACCTCAGAAGGACGGAATACACGTAGATAAAAGGTTTTTACTCTCGTTAAGCCCAAAGGCTTCCTTACCTTGTCTACATTTAATTATCTGGGTGGCAATCTTCTTATATCTGGTTAAATCTTGTTAAATTACCAAAACGAACACAACTTAAATAGACAAGAAGCATTGAGCAGTGAGTATTGTAAGTTAAAACACTCACATTGCTAATGTTGTGAAGAAATCTTCAAAACACTTTTGGAAGTTTTCAACTTAGTTGCTTTCTGAAATCAAATATTCAGTATATCAACGTGCCTCTATGGCAATATATCACTTTCGTCAACACCACACAAACGTTCTTAGCATAACATGCTATTTTAAGAGGTGCCCGTGTGCGTGTGCATGTTGCTATATATCCTCTTCCCCATATTATATATATATATACACTGTATATATATATATATATATATATATATATATATCAGTGAACGTACATGTACGTTCAATAATAGCGGCTATGGTGCACGTTGCTGTATGAACTACGTGACATGTTACACATGACACGTTCCATCTAAGAGGTTTTTAATGCCAGTTTTTACATACTATGACTTTTATTGTGCTCAACTTGATGAATTACTGGTCATCGGATAGAAAGCTTACAAATTAACCGGTGTCGTAAATGTTTATTCCCACAAAACTAATCTTGAAAATGGCACGAAGAAGGTTCGTCGAGTGAACATCGATTGTCGGTGGATGGGCGTAGATCGCAACAGGACGTGTTCTAGCTATGTTGGCCGACCAGACACCAGTGGCCAGAATCGCCAGTGTCAGGCAGCCAACTTCAGGTCGATGGCGACTGTGGAGGGTGCTAGTTTGGTGCCACGTCATTTCTTCTGTCTCTGGTAAGAACTCAAGCTAGTTTGTACGTTGTTTTGTTGATAACTTGAATAATATTTCCATGCTGCTTATTTGTGCCCTTAAGGATTGTCAGCATTACATTGTGCAGCTATGTTTACTTATAGGATGTAATTAGCAAATTTTGAGTTGATTTGTGTTACTATTGTTGCAGCTCATCGGATCTAATACGTTCTCCCCAAGTACAACATAAATATACCCCTAACCAATTGAATAATGTTTATTTTCTAACCATATTATTATATAGACGTCTTTACACGTTTCTTTAATCTTTTATATATACTCTAAGACGTTTTCTTTTTTATCGGCCATACAAAGTAAATAGTTTTCGTTTACATTAGGGGCATTTCTGTGAATCTTCTTACGCTATATATAGAAGATTAAAGAAACGTGTGAAGATGTCTATATAATAGCATGGTTAGAAAATAAACATTATTAAATATATATATATATATATATATATCTATACCAAAATAAATGTCGTCTTTTACATAGGCCATATATGGATATTATTATGTAAGTGCTATATATATATATATATATATATATATATATATATATATAAATATATATGTATTAAATAACACCAAACGAAATAACATACTACACGTGTCTTCTCCAAAAAAGAAGAGACCAGTCATAGCATCCTGTGTCTACGCCAGTCGTAGTATGAATTGTAATAAACTATAACAGTAATAATATCCAGTAGTTAGAACTAGCCACCATGGAGATCAAATCGACAAAAGTGCGTTTGCTTTAGATTATTATAGACGAAGTACCAATTAATATACGCATAATTATTGTTCCAATCAATATTTACAATCCTACGCAATATAATTTATGTCAGCTTTGGTGCACAAGATTACAACAGTAAAGCACATGTGTCTTTCTTGCGCAGAATTAAGGACGACTGCGAGCATAATGGTAGACAACGAAATAACAGCGCGCTAACCACATTCGTTAATAATTGATAGGCTTCTATTTGTAACTATGCATGTTACCTTATAAGGTGTTTTGCGCCGATAAATAATTTCGTGGCAAAGATTAAGGGTATGTTAGTATCTACAACTTTTCCTCCAGCCACAAGTACAAGGTTCTTCGTTAGAGAGCGAACGTGGCAAGCTCGAGCGTGAATCGCCCCAGAAACTGTATTCGAATACACACCGTGGAGTATGCACAACTGGAATGAGGGGAATTTAATAATGACCATATAGCTTTCGTCAAATAATCAGTACACATATACACTATTTATGTATGACTTTAAACATGATTTATTACCCAAGTCATTTACAAATTTTGCGATCAAAAAGACTTTAGACAAAAGTATAAGAATAACCAGACAATGCAACCTTCTTGTTAAAGAGACACCCAGAACACATTTTTCGTCTAAGCTACCAAAACATAATTTCACAAGAATCTGGAACAATATAAACGAAAAAATAAGAAACACTAAACACAGGTTAAAGTTTAGACGCGTGTTGTGTGACTTCTACTTAAACGCATATCTTCGTCATGTGAACTGTATAAATCCTAGATGTTCAGAATGTAATGAAACTGATTAAATGAAACTCTACCTTTGTTTGTAAGTCTATTACCGTTCTTACACTACGTTGTTAACCAAGTACAGATGTTTGGATCGCCTTTCTATTCACTTACATATACTTCAATTGATCATACTTCTCAGTTCGTTGTCATATATCACCAACAATAGCACATACTATATGTTAAATAATACTCCGGTTTAATATTATCTAGTACGGAGGTGGGTTGGTGATGAATTTGAGTGAGTTGTTTAATATGATTTTGATGATTGTTATGATTGTAATCATAGAGTAATGACAATCAAATGGTGTCACTGGAAGACGGCTTTTAGTCAAGTGACATCCATGCAATGTAACACATTTCCATTTGTATGACATATATATGTTAACTGTATGTTACGTTGTTACGTTGTAAATAAAGTTACTTACTTACTTCCTTACTTACACAGCTGAATGATTTGCATGCAAAACAACGTTTGCAAGAAAGGAATCATAACAGAATCAGAAGTCGAAAAATAATTTCTCTCTGGTTTACTTCAGGAAGGCGATTGGACCAGGATCAATCCCAGTGACAGTCCTATGGAAAATTGCTTGTTCAAGATGTGCCGAACGCTCCAAACACTACCCCGCTGAAACTACTATGGTAGTGTTTTGAGCGTACCCTCAAAACACTACTCTTAAGTCCAAAACGCTACCCCTAAGTACGTTCAAAATACTACCCAATTTCGAAACACTATATATATATATATATATATATGTACAGTATAGTTTACCAGAGTAAACCAGTCACCCTTGGGAATCATCCTATACACTAATGTCGAGTTCGTAATCGTTGGAACCAATTAATCAACAGGAATAAAATACAGTGTGGAATGTCATAACAATAGTAACTAAGCTTAATCGTTATTACACACACGCACACACACACACACACACACGCGCGCGCGCGCGCGCAAACAAATACACGCACACACATACACGCAAACACACACACACACACACACACACACACACACACACACACACACACACACACACACAATCATAGGCTTTTGACTAATAGTTCGAACATACTATGCCGCCAATATTTCAACAATATTTTTAGAATCCATTTGCAGATACAAGAGCCTAAATTCCATCTCCGCAGCTATTACCTTCTGCCACCCCTCATAATATTTGGCATCTGCACATCCCCCGGACATTTCCGCCGCCGATCAAGGAATCTAAAATTATAATGACGCTATTCGCACTCGTGCACTCCATGAACTTATCGCCGACACAACGAAGTTAATTAATACCATAACTCTGGTGTCAACATCTTCGTTATTAATCGTTACGTAACCCTTACCAAGATACCAACTTCCATGTAAAGTTGAGTAACCCCGACCTCCTACCAAGTAACAGGTACTTAGGCTAACACATAGAAATTGAAAATTCGGAAGAACTGTAGGGGTAGTATTTTGAACTGAAGTGTTTTGAGGGTACACTCCAAACCCTAAGGCAGTGTTTTGAAAATACGCTCAAAACAGTACGGTAGTGTGACGAGGGGTAATGTTTTCAACGTACTACATCGGTTCTACATGCACGAATTTTGTAACGGTACATAACCCAAATGTGTTGTACTTAACGGGGCTCCACGACCTTCGATTTCTTTAATGTATCAAACGGTGGTTGACAACGTCGGATATTATGTCTGTATTCGTTTACTGTATATGTCATCGACATAAGCTGTGTGAAAATAAAGCACTATATGATGTAGCCTGCACTGCTGCAGCATAGAGTAAAGCAGAGACCCATCAGCCCGTTATTTGGACGGGCTGAGTTGGCCGGGTGCGAGTAAGAATTATGACTGACGGATACAAATCCGTCAACTATGTAATTATCCGAACTAGCCCTTTATATACTACGGGCTGTGTGACAAGCACCGCATTCTCGGAGCATTTCTCTGACGTTGGCACAGCTTTCACAAGGCAGTTCCTGGATATATTCTACGCACCCGTGACGTGTTCAATATTCAAATGGATACTGTTTTAATGCAGCAGCAAAGATACATTGTTAATAACTGCTGGTAGTAAAAAACTGGCACTACAAAGACTTGTGTCGGCACTGTTGTGGGAAAGTTTCCGGCGTTTGAATTGCTAATAAACAAATCGCCGACCGTATTTTATACCTTGTTAACGTTGCGTTAACTTCGCCCGCTAAAACAGTGTTGTAACAGTCGATTCGGTCAAACTGTGACGGCATCGTTTTAGCCGAGTTTTCGGACGATTTCCTTATTTAACATTCGCGTGCCAGCCCGTTATTATCCGTATGCAAATACGAGTAATCGGGAGCTTTCGGTTTTCTGACGCCCACTATACTGAACGCACGTGCTTCGTTATTTCCCTAGAGGGGTCCGGTTAACTAAACCACGTATCACTATCAATTGAAACATCAATGCAGCCTTTGTGTCTTCGCCATGCCACCGTAGGTATTTAGTAGGTATTTAACCAGCGTAATATTAATATTTAATTTATATAGCGCCATGTATATTAATGTTCGTATCACTGTACATAAAACAAAATAGATAACAGATACAGACAGTCGCTGCTTTCAAAATAATCAAGTAATACAAATGCACTGTACATAATTGAAATGCAAAAACATGACGTCAGTGGCGGTATGTATTATACGTGTAAGGCATAATTATCAGAAATACAGATTGTTGGTCATATCGTATGTTGCAAGCATAAATAAATTGGACAACCACATTTCTGCAGTTTCAAACGAACTTCGAACGAAGGAAGACCGCAATATTGCAGCCATCGTATTAACTATGTATTCGAATATCTTTCTACGACTGCAGAACACAGTTTCGCCACAGGGCTGTCATTATTTAATAGTTTATTTGTTAGAAAAGGCGCGGATGCTGCCATGTTTACTGTTGTACGACGCGTTTGTTTACCCGTGTTTTCAGCCAGCAGTTCCTCGCGCGTGCTAAAAATAGAATGATGTTATGCAGATGTGACGCGTTAGTGGCTAACAATGATTGTAGGCTATCAGTTCAGGCCATACATCTGTTTGTTTAATTAAGTCACCAGGATGTCCGCAAAGAGCCAATTAGCAGTTAACCCACCAGTTAGACAAGAAGTGCCATTGGTGTAGTCTGGACACAATGCCACTTGGCACTGGCTCACTGTGCTAACTGCTAAGAACAAGAGCTAGTTTTCCTCTGTAAGATGGTTCAAGTCAAACTGCCTCCTACAGTACATGTAGTATAATCCCGTGCCAGCAGCCTAACTAAAACATTCAAAGGGGATTTTGAGCCTGGTACGTGGACATGTGGGGCGCAGTGGCCGAGTGTTTAGAGTGCCGGACTCTGGTTCGAATCCCGGCGCCGGCTGGGCGTTGGTTCGGTACTGGTTCGGCTGCCGGGTCGAAACTTTGGCAATTTCGATCATCCTATGTCGCACCCCTTCCAACCCGCAGCGGCCAGCATGGAACGGTAGACCAAAAACACCAGCATGCAAAGTACAATAAAGTCACGACCCCCAGTCCCGAACTTAGGCATCGAAAGAGTCAATGACCAAGTTCGGGTCAACTAGGGCTACATGCACGGGTTGCTAAGAATCTCTGTTTCAAGAAGAGCCGCCGAGAGAAGGTAAGTAGACTTAAGACAGCAACATATAACGTAAGAACATTACTAATAGATGAAAAGATACAAGAACTGGTGGAAAAATTTAGGGAAACCAGGTTGGTATGGGATGTGATCGGGATTGGAGAAGTCAGAAGAAGAGAGGAATGCTTTACTATCTTTCAAAGCGGCCATTTCATGGAATAAGGAATCTGACTAATATAATGATGATTGTCCAGGTTGTCCTCGACATAAATCTCTTGGGGTTTTCAGAGGATCTCCTCGGTTGCAGTATTGTTTTTTTTGTAATCCATTGTAACTATATTCAGACATGTGTATTGTGACCGAAATAAAGTTCTATTTTATTCTACACCGAGCTATACGACAGTGAACATTACCATTACTCATACCGACCTGGAAGAGGTTCCAGAGATAACACCATGGGAAGTGGAAGCAGCGCTAAGAGATATGAAATAACTAAAGACACCAGGCAACGACCATGTAAACATCGAAACATTAAAAGCAGGAGAACATACTATCTCGAAGACACTGGCTAACCTGTATACTAAATGCTTATCAGAAAGACGAATACCCACCGCTTGGAAGAACGCAAAGATGGCGATAATCTTCAAGAAGGGAGAAAGACTTACAGAACTACAGACCAATATGACTGTTATCAAACATGTACACATTACTCACAAAGATACTAACGAATAGGCTAGAGAAGACACTCGACTAAAACCAACCACGAGAGCAAGCAGGATTCAGAAGCAGGTACTCAACGATAGACCACATACACGTCAGTAGTATAGTAGGTCAATCTCAAGGGATCGCGGTGGCGCGGCACAGTGCAAGTGACGTCATATCTAGTTCAAGGTCAAGATCAAATATATGGCGGATATGTCATGAACTACAAATAGCGTCCCCCTGACGGACAAGTGGTGAACTACATATGAGTATTACCTAAATTTGTGCTTCTTGTTTTGACAAATAGCGCCCCCTGGTGGATAGTTTGTGAACTAAATATGGGTCGTGCCTAAATTGGTGCGTCTTATTTATGAAAATTGGCACCCTTTTGTGGAAAGGTCACGAACTGAAAAAGAAGTACACTCCCCTGACTGATAGTCAGTGAACTAAATATCATTATTGCTTAAATTCGAGCCTCTTGTTTCTATTTACTAAAACAATAGGTCAGTGACGTCGTTAAGTAGGTCATTGCGCATGCGCAATGGTTTTCTTTTATTATGTTCCATAGGTAGTATACCATTTTTCAGGTATAGCGCCTCGTTGGCGTGACATTTACAACTAAAAATAATTATGTTTTATAGTTTGATGAGGCCATTGATGGTACAAATTCAACTGCAGTTATTAAAGACTGGTTGACTGTTTTAAACTATTCGACATGTAGTGTCTTTTCTGATATAACAGAGGTGGAGGATAATTTTTCAAGTATATCACCCCCTAGCCAGGTCATTGCGCATGAGCAATGGTATGTTTTCTTATGTCCCATAGGTTGTGGACCATTTTTTTCAGGTATAGAGCCCCCTAACCTATACATTTACAACCATAAAATAGGTCCAATCCTGACGAATAGGTAGAAAACTAGTAATATAAATCAAATTATGTCATTTCTGGTTACCATATAAATATACGACCTTCCAATCACACTGTTTGTAATTTTTTGCCTATCTATGTCTGTTATTAATAGCACAGGTAAAGTGATTCCTGAACATTCTTTGGGCCATCTTTATCAACAAAATCAAAGTCTCCTTATCTTTTAACATTTACCAATGCTATTTTTTTTACACAGGACATTTGCACTTACCTCAATTGATTGCCTGGTTGGAACCTGATTTGAACTGGTATTCGCTGTGAAAATCTGATCTACTCTGAAGTCCGCGTTTGTACTTTCTACTAAGTAGTGGATAATTGGAGTACTTTGTTACATGGTGGCACCATCTAGCGGGTAAGATACATAATTAGGGTTGTTTTGTCCCTGTGGACAAAACATAAAATGTTCGCGAGATTAACACCAACTAGGGGGCTTTACGCCGGAAGTGACGTCGTAACGGAAGTCACTTGACTGCATTGGTGTCCGGTTTGTGGCGCCTGTCTTATGAACGCGCACAATTTGTATATTAAGAGAAGTCACGTGATGTACGTTCGGTCTGATTGGTTATGCAAATGAGATGACGCTGAAAACTAGTGTATGTACCTTAATTCAGATGATTTTGGTCTTTTCTTTTTCGACTCTCGAGAAGATCATATCGTGTCTGGTCGCTCGCGCTATTTGTAAACATGGAATTGTGTCGCTGAAAAGATGGTTGCTTCATATACATATGTTTTCCGTTAAACGAAGTGATACCTCAAACGAGTCCCATGGCCGCATCGTTGGATGTGAATCCGAACAGATGGCCGCCTCTTGAAATGAAGGTATGTGACGTGAGCTGCATCCTTAGATTTTGTTTTAGTTTGGACATAGACTTTTTTCGATAATAACCTTTTTTAGGTTACTTATCCGAACTGGTTGTCTCAAAACTGATACGTAAAGTCACTAGGTGGCACTTCTCGGTAGGTCAATAGCTCAAACTACGATGTAAAAGTCGTCAAACACCACTTGTAGGCACGACCACGACGTCGAAGACCACGACTCCATAGATAGATAGAAGGGTGCCCGACACAAGATGAGTCGTTTTCTCGTCTTTTGTCTCGTCTGTTGTCCCGTCTGTTATATCGTCCGTTGTTTCATCCTTTGTCTCGTCTGTTGGCTGTTATATTTCGATGGTTGACGTAGGAAGCCGCCAATGTCTCATGGCCGCGCCCACTCTTTATATTAACGGATGTAGTTCAAACGGATGTGAATCATTTGAAAGATATTCGAAAATGTCCGGATTTAACAAGAAAAGATTGCCACCCAGAGAATTAACTATAGGTGGCAAGTGGACAAGGAAGCCCTTTGGCTTATCGAGAGTCCGACCCTTTTATCTATGTGTATCCCGCCCGTCTGAGGTATGTGTCGATTTTATTTTTAAACATATTCACGCTACTAGCACCCGCACAATCAGCAGATAATCTGTTCCATTCATTTACAGTCCTTTGTGAAAATGAAAACTTTCTTATATCTAATTTACTCTGCTCCTTTGCTAATGTAACTTCATGTCCTCTAGTCCTTCTATCTTTCTTAACTGAAAAAAAAATGTCTATCAATATTTTCATAACCATTCAATATTTTAAACACTTCTATCTGATCTCCTCTCAATCTCCTGGTCTCTAGTGTTGTTAATCCGCATTTT
This sequence comes from Paraescarpia echinospica, assembly GCA_020002185.1. Lineage (NCBI taxonomy): Eukaryota > Metazoa > Annelida > Polychaeta > Sabellida > Siboglinidae > Paraescarpia > Paraescarpia echinospica. The sequence goes on from CM034541.1 coordinate 42,314,703, forward strand.
TTTAGGCGTATTTCGTAACTAAGATCCCTCAGTTTTTGTATAATTTTAGTTGCTCTCCTATGCACTCTTTCTAGCATATCTATGTCTTTCCTGCGATATGGCCTCCACGCTTGAATACAATATTCTAAATGAGGCCTAACTATTGTTTTGTACAGCGGTATTATTAGCTCTTTTTCCTTATACGTTATGTTTCGCCTAATTAATCCAAGGATTTGATTTCCCTTTGAAGCTGCAATTCCGCACTGCTCTGAAACCTTCATATCAGCACTAATGGTTAACCCTAAGTCCTTTTCTTTTACAGTAGTACTTAGTACAGTACCCCCCATTGTATATTCTACCTCTTCGTTCCCATGTCCTGTGTGGAGGCATTTACATTTCCCAAAATTGAACAGCATTTGCCACTTTTCAGACCATTTGATCAACCTGTCAAGATCATCTTGTAAATGCTGTCTATCTCCATCACTTTTAATCCTTCTAAACACTTTTGTATCATCCGCAAATTTCAACACCTTGCTTGTTATTTCATCATCCAAATCGTTGATATATATTAAGAATAATATAGGTCCTAATACTGATCCCTGTGGTACCCCACTCAATACCGATTTCCAGTTTGAAGCCTCCCCATCAACTACTACACGTTGTCTTCTGTCAATCAGCCATTGTTCTATCCAGTTTATTATACCATTTCCTATGCCATGGGCCTTTAGTTTCACCAGTAATCTTTGATGTGGTACTTTGTCGAAAGCTTTTTGAAAATCTAAGTAGACGATATCTACCGGTGATCCTTCATCTACCCACTTAGTGATGTCTTCCAAAAAACATAACCTATTTGTTAAGCATGACCTCGCTTTAAAAAAACCATGTTGAGGTGGGTTTATCAAGTTTTGTTTAACAAGAAAATCCACCATGTGATCTTTAATTAGTCTCTCTAATAATTTGCAAATCACTGATGTTAAACTCACTGGTCTATAGTTCTCTGACTTGTTTCTCGAAACTTTTTTAAATAACGGTATAATGTTTGCCTCTTTCCATTCTAAAGGAACCACTCCCTCTTCTAATGACAAATTGAAAACTGTTGCAAGCGGTACGCTAATTTGTTCTACAATTTCCAATAGTAGTTTGGGCGGAATCCCATCCACTCCAGGTGATTTATTATCCTTCATAGCCCTTATTTTCTTAGTTACCATTTCCGGGGTTACAATTAATTGTCCTAAATAGTCTGAATCTGCCCCCTTGAACTTAGCCTCTGGTACTGGCAGTGAACTAATATCTTCTCTGGTAAACACTGAACTAAAGTACTCATTCAGGTCTTCTGCCATTAAGAATCCCTCTGATATTATATTTCCAGCACTATCTTCTAGAGGACCGACCTTATCTTGAACTTTCTGTTTGCTTCGAACATACGCATAAAAACTCTTGCTGTCATGTTTTATATTACTAGCTAATTGTTGTTCATAGCTTCTCTTTGAATTTCTAATTTCAGCTGTAGCTTGGTTAAGTGCTTCTTTATAACTGATGTAGTCTTCATCATTTCCAGTACATTTATATGATTTCCACATCATTTGTTTATACTTAATTTTTCTAATGGCTTCTTTCGATAAGTGTTTCTTTTTGGACCGTTTCCCTTGTTTTTTGAAGGGTACAAATTTATCGACTATGCACTTAATTTCACTTCAAGATGGCAGCTTTCTAATAGTGTGACTTCTTCTAGATGACGCGACACCTCGCATAAGAAATTCCCTAAGCCTTGAGGATGGTATGATCACATGTAGTGTGTAAATTTTGAAGTTTCAAAACCGGAAGTGTGTCGACGAATAGAGATACGACGTCCACTTTAGATGATGTTACTGTAAGTAGTTACATAGGTGTCCGTTGAGTGGCGTCGGGAATCGTGATGGTCACCTCTTTGAATGAAGTCATGTCACGTGATTGTCCTTACATGTTATCGACATAGCAGTTTTCAAATTCACTTAAGTAAATTGAACGCCACCCAAACTGACACGTTGACAAAACAATTGTTGTCATTGAAATGGAGAAAGTGAGGTGTGTCTTGAAAACAAACACACTCATCCGTAGCATCAACACGATTTTATTTGTCATTTCATATATTTATTATAAATAATAGACAGAATATTCCCGACATGGTGTCTCTTGCACACTGTTCCTCTGGATTGAATGTTGCACGCGAACCTGTTTTTGTCGGAAATCGGTAATACTAATATGGTTCCCAATGTGTGATTTGTAAAAAGTATCGCCGAATGAGCGATGATCATACTCATGATGTAGATGTTGACGATTCACATGTAGAGAACGAAATGAACCGCGAGATGAATTTTATCAATTGGTTTATGGAAATCTCTGTGTATCAATGTGAGTTTGCCTGAATTTGCCTGAATTGACCTATGTATCTTGGTGAGTTTGCCTGAATTTGCCTGAATTTGCCTGTATATCTTGGTGGATTGCCTGAACTGACCTGTGTATCTTGGCGGATTGCCTGAATTTGCCTGAATTTACCTGTGTGTTTTGGTGGATTGCCTGAATTGACCTGTGTATCTTGGTGAATTGCCTGAATTTGCCTGAATTGACCTGTGTATATTGGTGAATTGCTTGAATTGACCTGTGTATCTTGGTGAATTGCCTGAATTTTCATGAATTGACCTGTGTATCTTGGTGGATTGCTTGAATTTGCCTGTGTATCTTGGTGAATTTCATACCTAAGTCTCTAATATGTTTGGTTCTTGGAACTCCGTAGTCTAACGATTGGTTCATGACGCCCCACTTGTCCAAGTTTCTTTCGTGTAACTCTAGCTGTTCTAAGTTCGTGCAACTCGCTTGTCTAAGTTTGGTTCGTTCAACTGGTTGATCAAAATCTGGTTCATGGAACCCGCGGTTCTAAGTTCCAACTAGTGAATTTGTACCCGATTGATGGCGACTGTTATCTCGTCTGTTGTCTCGTCCATATCGTACACGAACCTGTTTTACGCAAATAGATGACCCTAATATTGACAATACAGGTAGTCTCTCTTTAGTCGTGAAGTGTAAGCCTATTAGTAAGGTTCCCAACGTATGCTTTGCATTATACTATGAACAAAGACACAAGATAAGGTTTGGACATTTGATTCGTTTACAACACCAACGTACTTACATGTCACGCATCATAGCTGCAAGAACGAGAGACTGAATATTGTTTCGCCACTGTTCTGATATAGAGTCTTGCAAACAACTCTTGATAGTACACGATTGTTCGTATGTGATGTCGGATAGTTTAAAACCTGCCTCTAGTTTAACAGTCAACCAGTCTTTTATCACTGCAGTTTAATTAATGTCATCAAAGGTCTCCTAAAACACACGACAGATGTATTTACCATTCATCCTGCCAGAACCTTTTGCTTCACATTGTTTCACCTCTCCTCTGAAAACAATTCTCACAAACAAGTCTCGGTATTACACCACTGATTGGAGGTAATATCGGATAGGTTCACACCTGCGTCTAACAAAACACTCAACCAGTCTTTCATTACATCAGTAGAATTAATAGTCTCCACAACTTCGTCAAAGTACATGCAAATTAGAATTTCATCAGGTAACATACAATCGTTATGAAATTTACTAGGATGATCTATCTCGCAACCGCGGCATTGCCATTTTGAGAGTTCAAAGATGCTATGTGCGAGTATCTTCTTCATTTTGGTCACAGGAAAGTCGATGGCAAAGTTCTGAACAGCAGGAACTGGAGCGGAAGTTGTGACATTGATTGCGTGAGTAGAAGTTGTGACATTGGCAGCTTCGGAAGAAATTGTGACATCGCCAGGAGTGGAAGATGGTGTCGATGATGTTCTGTTGTTGTTAATCGTCTCTGTTGACACAGAGACCATCCGTTGCCACTTTGGTGGTAGCTGGGATTCAGTGTAGTTCTGCAAGAATATTTCAATAATATTTAGAATATTAAACATTGCAGGGGAATAATACACCGTTGCTAGAGTACGGTGATATAAGGACATGTAGAAAACAGTGATTAGAAGTTACGTTAAAGGAAGTTAGGTGACAAGTTGTAGGGATATAAAAATAAATTGTCGAAAAAAAATTAATCGTGGACGCGAGCGTATAGGAAGTAAAGACGTTGCCAGTTGTTGATATGAAGGACCACGTAGGGACGGGCCATCATCTTGGACGCAAAGACGTAACAGAATATTGTATACCCAGATGTTAACAACAAGTAATATACGAGTCCGACCATGTAGAACGTAATAAAAGGGGGGCGAAGTTTTAGCGGAAGTAAAGACACAGTGGACGCCTTTATAGCGGAAGCTATGTGGACGCCATTTTAGGTGAAGTATAGGCAAGGAAAGATCATTTTGGTGGAAGTATAGACACGAGGGACGTGATTTTAGGTGAAAGTATATAGTAAGACAATATAAAGTTTGACTCACCACCGACATATCCAATTTGGCTTCCTCGGCCGTCCTCTTCTTCACACGGGAACAACAACCGTATGTGATGTGCCTCTTCCAATTATTTTTCCGTGTGAAAGTTACCTTACATAGTGGGCAGGTGAATGGAGCCAGGGAAAGCGGTAATGGTGTTGCTCGTGGTAGGGCCTCCTCGTGGGCAGCATCCGTTCGATCCATGGTATACATGTCAGAGGCCACGTAACCGTCTCGTTCGCATTGCAAATGTCCCCTATCGTCGACAATCATACGCTTCTTGCAGTATCTACACACAATGTAGAAGGGAGTGTGCTGGCGTACTTTGTCTATAAGGAGACCTTTGACCTTGAAAACAGCGTTGGCGTTCACCTTCCCTTTTAGAGTTGGCACACTCACGACCTCTGGTTCCGTCGGCGGAGAAGGACAGTTGGTCACCGGTATCGATGGTGGGGAAGGACGGTTGGTCACCGGCATTATGGGTCGGCTCGTCGGCTCGTCCTCGTACCGCGAGTTTTATGCATCGCAAGGGCGGTAATAGGGTATCTTCAATGTGACGTTATTAACAATGGTGTCGTCGTGATACGAATAACGATCCGACTGGGTGAGCGCCACGCTTATATAATTAGTGAATGTTCCAAAAGGTCACGTGGACGTGCCGAACGAGCACGGATCTCAGAGTAGAAAGTATAAAAACGGATTGCAGAATAGAGCAGACTTGCACATCGAATACCAGTTCTAAACAGTTTGCAAACGGGTGACAAACTGAAGTAAGTTCAACTCCACTAGGTAAACACTGTCGTTGTGCCTCATTGCGCTGCTTGGATGTGGTCGGCCACTAAGACAGTCGCTTGGCATGTTGATAGTCACACAGCTCTGTCGCCAGGTGTCGTCGCTTGTTGGTTCACGCAACATATCGGACGTTGCCAGTAGATGAAATCGAACCCATTTTCAAAATGTAAGATATAATGATGACAAATTGTTCCCAACAGCGTGTTCTTGACGAGGATAGACCGCTGGAGACAAGACTCCGGGTCGTGCGTCTTACACATCTCGCGTAGTTTCTAAACCGACAACCTCAAGATGCGTCGTGCCTCCTTGCGGTGATTGGATGTGGTCAGCGGCGGAGACACTCGCGTGGCAGGCTGATAGTCACACAGGTCGTTTGCAAGGTGTCGTCGCTTGTTGCATCCCGCAACATCTCGTACATAGTTGGTAGACGAAATGGACCCCATTTTCAAAATGTAAGGTATAATGATCACAAAAGCAGACGAATGCCTTTTCTAACAGTTCGACAAAACAAAGAAGGTCACGTGGTCGTGCCAAATAAGAACGAACGTCAGAGTAGAAAATATATGCACGGACTGCAGAGTAGAAAATACACACGCGCGAACTGCAGAGTAGATCAGATTTTCACAGCGAATACCAGTTCAAATCAGATTCCATCAGGCAATCAGTTGCGGTAAATGCAAATGTCCTGTGTAAAAACTATAGCATTGGTAAATGTTAAAAGATAGGGAGACCTATATTTTATTGATAAAGATGTCCGACAGAAATAGGTAAGTGCAAATGTCTATAGCATTGGTAAAAAAAACTATTGCATTTGAACATGCTAAAAGATAGGGAAACCTTGATTTTGTTGATAAAGATGTCCCAAAGAATTACTTTACGTGTGCTATTAATAACATACATAGGTAGAATTTTTTTTACAAACAGTGTGATTGGAAGGTCGTTGATCTGTATGGTAACCAGAAATGACATAATTTGACTTATATTACTAGCTCTCTACCTATTCGTCAGGATTGGACCTATTTTATGGTTGTAAATGTATAGGCTGGGGGGCGCTATACCTGAAAAAATGGTCCACAACCTATGGGACATAAGAAAACATACCAATCCCCATGCGCACTAGGGGATGATATACAGAAAAGACACTATATGTCGAATAGTTTAAAAACAGTCAACCAGTCTTTAATAACTGCATTTGAATTTGCGCCATCAATAGCCTCATCGAACCACAAAACATAATTATTTTTAGTCACGCCAAGGGGCGCTATACATGAAAAAAGGTACATTACCTATGGGACATAAGAAAACATGGCATTGCGCATGCGCAATGACCTATTTAACGACGTCACTGACCTAGTTAATGTCATAATTCGACGTATTTTATGTAGTTTATAATTCTAAAGATACTGGCTAGGGGTGATATACTAGAAAAATTATCATTCACCTATGTTACATCAGAAAAGACACTATATGTTGATTAATTTTAAACAGTCAACCAGTCTTTAATATCTGCAGTCGAATTTGCACAATCAATGACCTCATCAAACCACAAAACATAGTTATTTTTAGTTGTAAGTATCACGCCAACGAGGCGCGATACCTGAAAAATGGTACACTTTTTTCCTATGGGACATAAGAAAAGAAAACCATTGCGCATGCGCAATGTCCTATTTAACGACGTCATTGACCTATTTTATAGTAAAAAGAGTAAAAAGAAATAAGAGGCACGAATTTAAGCACTATTGATGTTTAGTTCACTGATTATCCAACAGGGGGAGTTATTTGTACTTTTTCAGTTCGTGACCTTTCCACCAAAAGTCGCCAATTTTCATAAATAAGACGCATCAATTTAGGTACGACCCATATTTAGTTCACAAACTATCCATCGGGGGGGCGCTATTTGTCAAAACCAAGAAGCACGAATTTAGGCAGTATTCATATGTAGTCCACCACTTGTCCACCAGGCAATTTGTAGTTCATGACATATCCGCCAGGTGGCGCTATTTGTAGTTCATACTTGACCTAGATATGTGATGTTTGACCTTGATATATATTTGACCTTGACCTGTGCATGACCTTTGACATTGACCTTGACCTATATGTTTGACATTGACCTAAATATGACGTCACTTGCACTGCGCCGCGCCACCGCGCCGCGATCCCTTCTGATTGACCTACTATACTACTCACGTCGTAAACCAACTAAAAGAGAAATCCCGAGAATATAATATCCCGCTCTGTATCGCTTTCGTCGACTACGAGAAGGCTTTCGATTCGGTGTAAATTCAAGCAATACTGTTCTCCCTTCAAGAACAGTGTTTAGAACATGTGTACATCGAATTCCTGAAAGACATCTACACCAACAGTTCGGTGACAGTCCACCTACACAAAAAGAGCAATAAGATCAACATCAAGAGAGGAGTACGACACGGTGACACCATATCGCCCAAGCTGTTTACGGCAACACTCGAAAGCATATTCCGAAGACTGACCTGGGAAACCAGAGACTTGAGGATAGACGGAGAATATCTCAGCCATCTTCGCTTCTCCGAACACATGCTCATATGCACTACTACACCGTAAGAACTACAAAACATGCTGCAGGACCTAGCTGATGAAAGTGAAAAATAAGGTCTGAAGATGAACATCTCGAAGATAAAAGTGAGGCTAGAAAATGACACACCAATATATATCAACACCACCCAGATAGAGAACGTTGAAAGCTACGCCTATCTGGTACAGCGATACAGTATCAGAGACAAAAACGAAGACATGGGGATTCAAAGAAGAATCACCGTGGCTGGACAGCATTCACCAGGGTAACTTTGGAAAATGCTTGAAGAGACAAGTCATGCGTATTTCCAGCGATGATATACGGCGCGGAAACATGGGCACTCACCATCCAGGCAAAGAACAAGCAAGCAGCCGCACAAACAAAGATGGAAAGAAGAATGTCAAGCATCACATATCGGGAGAGAAAAACAAACATCCGGGTAAGAGAGAAGACAAAGGTCATAGACGTGATAGAACAAATAAGAAGACAGAAGTGGACCTGGGCAGGACACATGAGCAGACTACGAGATAACTGATGGACATCGCGTATCACAACCTGGAGACCTTACGAAGGGAAACGATCTAGACGAGTACTGGAAGGACACCATCTGGCAGAGGATAGCGCAAGACATGCGAATTTGGAAACGACATGCTGAGGCCATCGCCCAACCAAGGGACACTACGGCTGCACAATGATGATGATGATGATGATGCGGACATGTGCCAACCCTCTCAATAACCAGTAGTCTACGATATGAAAATATAAATTGCAAACTTCTAATATCAGCATATTGCTGATTGTAGAGGTGAACAAATACCTCAGTCAGCCATGTTCAGATCGTCACAGTGACCCACTGCAGTTCTGGAAAGGACAACGCGACAATTTTGCAAATCTGGCTCAGTTGGTCCCTCACCATCTCAGCATTCCAGCCTCATCAGCCCCATTTGAAAGGGTATTTAGTATAGCCGAGCAAGTATTCCGCCTTGAGCGGTGCAGCCTGAAAGTTTCAACCTTTGAACAACTCATGTTCATTCGGTGCAATGGCAAATAGGTGATAAGATGCCACTGAAAGGAATGCCATTGTTGATGAAATAAAGTGAATTTCATTGTTGATGAAATAAAGAGGTTTTATTACAGTTTTCCTCATAAAACATTGGTCAACTGCCATTTCATATTCACTTGCCCTGAGTTATATAAATTAGATTAATTATTAATTTTAAAATATGTTATTATTGAATAGTTATATTTAAAAAAATGTACTCGTACTTTTACTTGTACTCGTGAGAATGTACTCGTATTTGTACTCGTACCCAGCTTTTAGCAATGTACTCATACTCGTACTTATCCATTGTCAAAGCATTCGTACTCGTACTCGTACGAGTACTCATGAAAATGTACTCGGCCCCAGGTGTGATGTCCAAGCAAATGATGCTTGGCGCTGTCATGATGGCAACAATATGATCCTGCATTAATTTGTTCTTGCTGTTGCTGTATGTACCGCATGTGCTGTGCAGACGATTAATGTATTATTGCGCCAAGTCTCAGCGCTCTCCAGGCTTTGCTGAACATTTGTATAATGCTTGATTTTGAAAATGTTGTTATTTGTATAATCTTATACCTTGAATTACTCTGAATCCTCCTCTTCTTCGTAATAGTCAAGGAGTTGCCAAGGAAGGGAGTCAATCGTTGACTCGTATGAAACTCTATTGTATAAACATTTGTCAATGTGTCCCTTGAACTGGCTACACCGTCGATGTATTTGGATATAAAACCAAGTTGCATTAATTTGAAATGTTCAGATATTTAGCATAAACAATAGTTTTGCATGAATAATACCAATACGTTGAAATGACAAAATATTTAGCGGTAATGATTTGTAATAATTTGAAGGATGTAGCAACTTTTATACCACCATTATCCAACCAATGTCCAACAGTATCATCCAAAAACTGTTCCATCAATGTTTAACTTAATCTGTTTCATGCATGTAGTTATGTAATTTCTCGTTCCCAACTATGGGTAAATGTTAACAAGGGCACCTATTTAAAACTTAACGTTGCCTACAACTACGACACATTTGACGCAACAACACATTTGACACCCACGGTGCAAGTATGTTAATGGTTGCAGAAAACGGGTGTTTAACAACGATACAAATATGATACATTATTTATACATTTATATTTTTTATATCTTACCTTTTTCAAACATACCTACTTTTGTACCGGTTTGTGGGTTTTACATGAAATAGATGTATTCGTATTTTGTAATGATTGGTTCGTCTTAGGGTTTCCATCGGCGATCTACCAGACGGAGCTGAGTTTGTTCGACTTGCTCAGGAGTAACTGCAGTGTACGCATGACCGGAAGAGACGTATTTAATGTCATCAGCGAGGATTCCTTCTACGAAAGATGTTTTCATAACGGTATATATGTATGTATGTATGTATTTATGTATGTATGTATGAATGTATGTATGTATGTTTGTGTGTATGTATGTATGTATGTATGTATGAATGTATGTATGTATGAATGTATGTATGTATGTTTGTGTGTATGCATGTATGTATGTATGTATGTATGTATGTATGTATGTATGTATGTATGTATGTATGTATGTATTGCATGTATGTGGTATAGTATATGTATGTATATGATGTATGGTATGTATATGTATGAAGGAAGGAAGGAAGGAGGAAGGAAGGAAGGAAGGAAGGAAGGAAGGAAGGGAAGGAAGGAAGGAAGGAAGGAAGGAAGGAAGGAAGGAAGGGCAAGGCACCGCACCGCGGCACTGCATCGCACGGCGACTGCATCGGCATCGCATCGCACCGCACCGCACGTGATCGTCCTCGGCACGCATCGGCGCACGCATCGCGCACGGCATCGCATCAATGGCGCATCGCATCGGTATCGTACCCGGTACCTGACCGCGCATCGCACGCACTCCATCGCATCAGCATCAAAATCGCATCGGCATCAGACGCACGCACCCGCATTAATCGCACGCGACCGCGTACCCATCGCACGCATCGCGCATCGCGCATCGCACGCATCAATGCATCGGCATCAGCAACAGACCGTGACCGCATTTCCACCGCATCTGACCGACTGACCGCGACGCGACCGCACGCCAACTAATTCACCGCGCACGCATCGCATCGCACGCACGGCATCGCATCGGCATCAGCACTGGCATCGTACTGCATTGTCCAGGCGCAGCATTGCACCGCATCGGCATCGCGGCGACGCACGCATCGCATCGCACGCATCAGTACGTATCGCATTGCATCGTTATCGGCATCGACCAGCACGCACCGCACGACCGCACGCACGTGACCGTACTGCATCGCATCGCATCGCATCGCACGGCATCGCATCGCGCATCGTTAACGGACGCACGTACGCATTGCAGCATCGCACGCACCGCATCGCATCGCGCACGCACGAACCGCGCAGCGGCAAGGCGGCAGGCAGCACTGCATCAGCATCAAAATGACGCATCAGCGCATCGCAGCATCGCGCAGCATCGCGCATCGCGCATCGCGACGCAGGCATCGCAATCGGCATCGCGCATCAGCACCGGCGGCATCGCATCGCACAGCATCGGCATCGCATCGCACGGCATCGCGCACGACGCATCGACAGATCAGACTGGTACGTACGTACGTACGTATGTATGTACGTACGTACGTATGTATGTACGTACGTATGTACGTATGTACGTATCTACGCATGTACGTATGTACGTATGGGTGTATGTGTACACATTTAAAATGTGTATGCATTATTGTTTTGCTTGCCGCATATCTACTACTACAAAGTTTAAGCAGCGCGGGAAAAAGACAAAGGGTTAGATTGACAGTAGCCCACAATATATATGTTTGAAACATCCTACATATTTTTCCGTCTGCCGATAATACTTCTACCACATTGTATACGCAAAATTATTTTTGTTCATGAAAAACACCTTTGTTTTTGAACGTTTGAGCAATTCGTCTGTGTCATTGGCAAAACAGATTTTGTTCGACGTGCAGGCCAATTTTCATTCCGCATTTCATTTGTTCTTGATCCCCTTTGATTGTCTTGTTAATGTTTAATTGATAGTCGTTCCATGTTATCTAATTCATTCATTTTTGTGCAGCTCAACTAGATAAGTATTCAGCAACACCATAGACATTCATCAATGCAATTGATGTATTTCCATAGTGATCGTCTGATATACTTGGGTCTAAATCAGTTCAGTCAGCGAACCAAGCGTTATTGATTATGAGTTACCGGCAAAAAAATTATTAAAAAAAAACATATACATAGTTACACCGTTTATGGACCTGCTACTAAGCAGTAAACGCAACAAATGAATACAGTTCATATCGGCTATGTTTAAGAGAAATTATTTTATTTTAATATATATAACGTTGTGTTACATTAGCAACTTAATTTGTTATACAAAACACATCTTACTACAGCTTCACATTTGCACTCCTGCGATACAAATTGGTTCGCAACCATCAGATTGTTTAGGAATATAAGTCGTTGGATATGTAGTGTGTCATATGATATTGAGTAACGGGCGGCCATCAATTTTGTATTAGCATTACATTCACTTTCAGAGAAGGCGATTCCTGCCACGAACGTGTCAGTCCCTATCATGTACATCTCTGAACCAACACTAGCTGCATTATTTACTCGATGGAGTTCATCAGAGGCATACATATTCCTCGAAAGATCTTGTCTTGATAAAGATCAACCACCTCGATGGGAAGCCAGAACGAGGCCGGACATACGACTGGGAGAGGTGACTGCTGCTATCGTGGAACACTTGGAGTGGGACGATGTTGTTATTCTGACAGACGGTGGAAGCGACGGTGAGTGTTAGCCCTAATCCTACTTCTAATAAAATTGCTGTGTATCATGTGACCTACATGTCACCACGCGATTATAGTCCAAAAGCCAAACAGTGCTTTTGAGCTTAACCGTGCAGTGGCGTGTACGCAATGTTTTTTGGTAGTTTACTAGAAGGTCTGCAGATACAGAAACTGACTGCATGGTGCCACAGTGGCATTCTTGAGGAATATAAAAAGTCTAAGATGGCCGCCAATATGCCCAGGGTGCGAAAGGATATATTTATGTATATATGTATATATGTATATATGTATATATGTATGTATGTATGTATGTATGTATGTATGTATGTATGTATGTATGTATGTATGTATGTATGTATGTAAGTATGTATGTATGTATGTAATGTATGTAATGTGTAATGTGTGTTAATGTATGTAATGTAATGTGTGTAATGTGCAGTACGTGCAGTGCAGCTCTGTCTGTCTGTCTGTATATGTATGTATGTATGTATGTATGTATGTATGTATGTATGTATGTATGTATGTATGTATGTATGTATGTATGTATGTATGTATGTATGTATGTATGTATGTATGTATGTATGTATGTATGTATGTATCCATGTATGCATGTATGCATGTATGCATGTGTGTAGGTGTGTATGTATGCATGTATTGATGCATGCATGCATGTATGTGTGTATGTGTTTGTGTTTATGTGTTTGCGTGTTTGCGTGTTTGCGTGTTTGCGTGTTTGCGTGTTTGCTTGTTTGCGTGTTTGCGTGTTTGCGTGAGTGTGTGCGCGTGTGCGCGTGTGCGCGTCTGCGTGTGTATACATGTGTGAGGGTGTGCATGTGTGCGTGTGTGCGCGGGTTCGCGTGTGCGCGTGTGCGCATGTGCGCGTGTGCGCGTGTGTGCGTGTTTGCGTGTATGCGTGTATGTGAGTTTATATATGTGTATGTGTGTATGTATATATGTAGATATGTATGTATGTATGTATGTATATATGTATGTATGTATGTATGTGTGTATGGGTGTATG
>CM034541.1:42329353-42369353 GCA_020002185.1 Paraescarpia echinospica
GTGTGTATATATATATGTATGTAAGTATGTATGTGTGTGTATGCATGTGTGTACGTATGTGTGTATGTATGTAAGTATGTATGCATGCATGCATGTATGTATGTATGTATGTATGTATGTATGTATGTGTGTGTGTGTGTATGTGTGTATGTGTGTATGTGTGTATGTGTGTATGTATGTATGTATGTATGTATGTATGTATGTATGTATCCATATACACATGCATACATGCATAGGTGTGTATGTATGCATGTATTGATGCATGCATGCATGTATTGATACATGCATGCATGTTTGTGTGTATGTGTTTGTGTTTGCGTGTTTGCGTGTTTCGTGTTTACGTGTTTGCGTGTTTGCGTGTTTGCGTGTCTGCGTGTGTGCGTGCGCGTGTGCGCGTGTGCGCGTGTGCGCGTGTGCGCGTGTGCGCGTGTGCGCGTGTGCGCGTGTGCGCGTGTGCGCGTCTGCGTGTGTGTACATGTGTGCGTGTGTGCATATGTGCGCGTGTTTGCGTGTTTGCGTGTGTGCGTGTTTGCGTGTATGCGTGTATGTGTGTTCATATATGTGTATGTGTGTATGTATGTATGTAGATATGTATGAATGTATGTATGTATGTATGTATGTATGTATGTATGTATGTATGTATGTATGGGTGTATGGATGTGTGTATATGTATGGATGTAAGTATGTATGTGTGTGTATGTATGTGTGTACGTATGTGTGTATGAATGTGAGTGTATGTATGTATGTATGTATGTATGTATGTATGTATGTATGTATGTATGTATGTATGTATGTATATATGTATGTATGTATGTATGTATGGGTGTATGTATGGGTGTATGTGTGTGTGTTTTTATGTATGTATTTATGTAGGTATGAATGTGTGTGCGTATGTAATTATGTATGTATGTGTGTATATATGTATGTATGTATGTACGTATGTATGTATGTATGTATGTATGTATGTATGTATGTACGTATGTATGTATGTTTGTATGGGTGTATAGGTGTATGGGTGTATGGGTGTATGGGTGTATGTATGTATATAAGTATGTATGTATGTTTGTATGTATGCATGTGTCTGCGTGTATTTTATGTATGTATATGTAACCGTAAGTGAGTGTATGTGTGCGTAATTATGTTCGCAGCAACTCCGTCATAACCCCGTAGCATTTTTCTGCTCTTTATATATTTTAGAATGTTATTTCCTTGTCATTTTATTAAAGTAAACAGGTCAGGCTTGTACACGAACTGTCGTAGTCAGAGCAGGTTGCGTTACGTACATTTATAGACAAGCGCTATTATAATTAGCTTCTATTTAATTCTCGTCATGGACGATTATATTGTTGTAGGGGTGTTTTCACGGTACTTAAATTTGGTATGAATCATTGTCGCGCATCTTATTGGCTTATTCCGGTCATGTGTTACGCTGTTTAAGACTAGGTGTAAAGACCACTATCAGATGGAAAGTAGCATTTTGGAGAGATAGGAGCACGTGTAGATTTTGGAGAGAGAATAACAGGGTTGTAATGACGTGTGCCACCCTGCTGCCTAGAGGTAGGCAGAGTAAATGTGCAAAGTTGTGTGGGAAGCAGTAACAGGGTTATGTTCCCAGTATAAAAAAGTGTTGAGGGTCTGCGAGTGTTGCGGGCCGACGTTGGTGGCAGCGGAACGAGTGGTGCAGCGGCGGTGTAACAACTGTTCGAATGTGCGGCCGGCAGCGGACCGAGTGGTGCGGCGGCGATCAGATGGAGCGTGTGTCCAGACACGTGTGAGACGATCGTATCGAGGACGAACATCGCTTACAGGCGGTAATCGAGACGGGTGCGACTCCACGTAGCGGTTCGGCCGAGCCGGGTTAACCGGACCGGGCGAAAGCCTGTGACAGCGATCAGAGAGTGCGGGCAACTGAGGAGGACATTTCCGGCGGACGGTCGTCGAATCGTGATGCGATCTCGTGGCAAGCTAGCGGTGTCGGTCTGCCGGGACGAATCGGAGCGAGTGCGACGAATGTTCGTTTGACTACGCGGCGAGACCGTACACAAGGAAGTGATAAGTTGATGTTATATCTAAATATTAAGTCGCCGGCTCTTTCTTGTGAACTGTCTCGATGTATTGTACGTAATTAAGGGACTGTCTTTCTCTATTCTATACGCCATACCTATTCTGGAGATGGTATTGAGTCCCGATGTATTTATTTAAGAGACTATTTCCCTATACTGGGAATGGCATAGATTCCCGATATATGTAATTTAGAGACTGTTTTTCTCAATACTGTGAATGGTATAGATTCTTCGATGTTACTTACCTGAGTCTGAGCGGACCTGAACTTGTAATGCATTGACATTTGAAGTTCCCTTGAGAGTGCTAATAGTATTTAGTTTTTTGAACGGGCCATTTTATTCTATTTTTCGAGTATCATGGATTACCTGGGGATAGCTACGGATTAGATAGCAATCGATGGGAGCCGAGATAGAGTAGAGTAAGAGGGTAGATGTTTTTTTTTATCATTACTATAAAAGAGTTCTTTATTATTTATAAATGTAATAAAATTAACTAAATTTCCATTCTTCCTTGTTGTGTTGTTCACGGTTGCTACCCTCATTCACAAGCGTTGACAATTAATACTGAACCCTACTAGACTTGAGCCATCGATCTCGCCAATTTGTGACATTATGTCAGCGTACAACTCATTATATGGACCTTTATGTAGACATATCGTGGTGATCACATTTATAACATACATATTTCACAAGAAGACTAGTTTTCTGATGGTTTTGTATAGTGTGTTAAGACAACCCATTCATTATGCCCAGATCTGCTGCTACAGTATAGTCGGATGAACGGTATACCAGCGACATACTCGATATTCACAATCAAAAGTGGACAAGAACCAGCAGATATCGCGGAAGCGTTCGACTTAGTGTCTGAATTCCGTGAAAGACATTTCATCATAGCGTGTGAGATGAATTGCATCTGGGAGGTGTTTCATCAGGTAAGTGGAATATAAGATGCTGTCATAAAGTTAGTGCCGATTACTACATGGAATAAGATATTCATTCAGTCGTACTTGTGGTAATCTTGTGATGTTTCTTTAGCTTGATGTTATTTCTATCTTAAATAACTAATTGCCTTTAGTCTACCGATATATGTACAGTTTTTCTATTTTAGTGTATATTATTCCCCATTCTCATATGCAAGTTTGTTTTATTTGTACTAGTGATGCACTTATACAAAGTCCACTAAAGGACATTTACATGAATGGCTGTTTATAAAGTACATAATTATTATTTGCTCGAACTTCGCTGCTGACATTAGAAAACAGTGACATTGGTTGTGATTAATGCCTGATTCTCAAAGAGTAAACCATTCTTGCCTATTTTTAGTGAACGGCGATTGCTGTCCTTAGAGCAATGCCAAGTAAATAAAATTGTAGATGAGCCTCTAATTTAACATTTCCACGTTTTGTCTCTCAGGCAAATACGTTTGACGCACGTAGAAACCAACAAGGTTTCTTCACCTTCTCGCACAAGTGGATCATTGTCGCACAGCAACCCAGCCAACTTGAAGACATTGAATTATGTCTTGGCAACGTGTCTAACGTGGTCGCTCTTGTACCACCTGACACTACACACCCTTTTCTACAGGTACTCTCATTGCTTAGGGTAACTATTTGTTTTCTTCTATAGTGTTTTGTGTTGTAACTTAAGGTGGTGTATGACTGAATCAACACGGCAACAGTAGCACATACACGGTTCACATGATTCACGAAAGTGTATTATATACAGCAAAAAGTGGTGAAGACCTGATAAATCACTCAATAACAATATTATATATAATAATAAATGTATGATTGTATTGCCAGCTAACATGGCCGCCTCGTCCAGTTGGAATAGGTACATACGCCGTGCAACAGTAACAATAAAAACAACAATAAAACAACAACAGCACCAAAAATAATAAAACAAATAACAACGACGTCCGCGACGACGACAATAGATGTCTCATATTTGCCAGCATATTGTAGCCGATTTCTTATACAGTATCAATCTATACACACATTGCAACAGTTAATTGTTTTTTTATTCATTATCCTTCCGTACTATTGATGATGTGTAGCATTATTTTTATCAGAGGGAAGTGGATGAACTGGAAAGATTGGTGCGGGCGCTGGTTATGACAGGCACCAACGAATACCACGTGGTAACTGGGCCGGCCTTCTTGTCACGGATCTTTGCCTCCCACGTACGATGACCACTTACGCACACCTCTCGTCACCAATTACACTTGCATTCAGTGATTAGTGATTTAATACCTTTTATTAAAGAAACGACAACCGGGTAATTTGGTTAACATATTTTATTGACATATTGCTGACTTAATAGTATTAAGTGTGTGTGTGTGGGGGGGGGGCGTGTGTGGGCGTGTGTGGGCGTGTGTGGGCGTGTGTGGGCGTGTGTGGGCGTGTGTGGGCGTGTGTGCACACACGCACGCAGGCGCACGGGCTTACGCACATTATACGTACCTTTATGCGCGCGCACACACAGACATACACAAACACACACACACACACACACACACACACACACACACACACATACACATACACACACACACACACACACACACACACACAACACACACACACGGACATCAGTCTGAATAAGTGCTTCTGAAAGATCAGCGTTCTTAAGTAATATTTTGTTTAATTATTGAACGATGCAAGCTACTATTGTAAATCTATTTTGTTGGCTTGTTTTTTCCAGATAAGCGCGACTCCGCGTTATCTGGTGTTCACGGCGTTCTACCATATATGTGGACGGAGATTCCAGAACATTGGCAGCTACGAGCGTTCTATGTTACGTTTCACGAGTGAACTAGAAATGTTCCCGAATGTCAAGTTTGGTCTGAACGGCCGACACATGATTGTTTCAACCAATTACGTACGCATCCATTAATGTCGCGCCACGCAGGCGTATCATATAATTGATGACATATATATTAGTCTTAATTGTTTCCTTTCACAAAAGACGCATCATATTTCTAACGGAACTACAGCAAATTATTTGGAATAAACGTTTCTCCATCAAATAAGCAACGCACCACAGAAATGTCGTTGGATAAATGTATGTTTAATTATGATGATATATATTTAAAGTGTGTACAGTGAATTTCAAAACTACATACTGTACTCCGGAATCACAACAAATTAATCAAAGCTATAACTGCCAGCAAATTTGAACGGAGCCTCATATTTAATTATGCGATAATTTCACAATTAAGAAAGATGGGCAAGAGATCACTAAGCGACATTAGTAAAGGAACAGTGTAGTTTACATATTGGAACTATACATCAGTGGAACAAATTAACTGCCGGTTGTGTAAATTTATGTTAGCAGCCTAACTACATTTGCAACAGACAGATATATCAGAAATACTGGTTACACTTAGGCCTATACATTACAGTTGGTCTTTCGATAATCCAAATGCTTCCGTGTCTACTTGCCATCTGGGGTGTTTTGCCATGGGTTGGAATTGGGTAGTCTGGTTATTGATTGCATCACTGATAGCAATTTGCGCGGTAGATTACAATCTCACATCTATGCATTAATACGCAATTGGCGATGTGCTAAAACACACAAAGACAGTTATTTTCTTGCGACGTTACGCTTTTACTTTGCCACCTATGGGATAAATATGCAATCTGTAATTAGTTACCGATTTTTCAGATGACGCCATTATGAACGGGTTTAATATGTAAATCCTATAATAGTAATAATTGATTGTCTTTCTTTCAGTGGGAATCTTTCATGACAAAGACGATTACAAACAACCTCGTAACATACGAGGGAATTTGTTACGACATGTTGACAGAAATGGCAACGACAATGAATTTTAGGTACTCGTACCATCCATCCGGACACGCTGTTTCATGTCCAAAAAAAAATTATCAACGGATTATCAATGCAATTTATGCGATCATAGCGTGTTCACACACACACACACACACACACACACACACACACACACACACACACACACACACACACACACACACACACACACACACACACACACACACACACACACACACACGTATATTCACACACACACACACACACACAGACACACACACACACACACACACACACACACACACACACACACACACACACACACACACACACACACACACACACACACACACACACACACACACACACACACACACACACACACACACACACACACACACACACACACACACACACACACACACACACTTCTGCAACAATTAAATGAATAGAATCTATCATTTTTGCATTGCAGCACTATGGCCCTGAAAAAAAAATTTCGGGTTTCTGTTTTTAGCTACACGATAGTGGAGCCACCTGACGGACAGTGGGGCGTCTTATCAAACGGAACTTACAACGGGATGATTGGACAGCTGCAACATAAAGTTAGTTTCCGTTCGTTCGTTCATTCGTTTGTTCGTTCGTTCCTTCCTTCCTTCGTTCGTTCTTCCGTTCGACCGCCCGTTCACCCGCCAATCGGTCCGTCAGCACACAATACTCATTGTGATGTCACAGAGTCTGTATCAATTAGTTAACGAATCCAGAATATGACGTCATAATGATAACTATGCACGTTATCGCCGTCAAGCTTTTCACTTCCTCTAAAACTTACATTGTTCTATGGCATTCCCAGGGCGACATTGTATCTATCAGATGTTTCTCACGTACAGTACACACTTTAACAACTTTATCCTATGTTTTGTTGCAAAGAAAAACATTTTGGGCCAGAATAACCAAACACTGTACGAAGGAGTGTCCAACAGATTCATATCTGCATCAGTCAGTTTGTAAACTTGATGCATCTTGTTGCTAGGCAATATGTCACGTGATGGATCCAGCAACTGGTTGCGAATAAAATATCCATGTGTAACTAAATGTCACTGATGACTCTAATAACATTCTGTTCGCACACACAGGATGTTGATTTGGTTATCGCTGCGTTAACTCGCGAGCCACAACGTGAACAATACGTTGACTTCAACTCCGTGCCGTTCCACGTCGCGCTGACCACCGTCGCCCTACACATGCCGGACCCAACCGACAATACAGTCGGTCTGTTGTTCCAACCTTTCAAGCTCGATGTGTGGGGGTGTATTCTCGCCGCCATACCTATCACTGGTGTCGTCCTATTGTGGTACGTCTGGGCGTACGGAGTTGCATTGCCGCAAAGACAGAAGCAGACGAGACTACACAATGCAACTGAAGCTTTGTGGTTCACTGTCGGTGCTCTTCTACAGCAAGGTGAGAGAGTAAGCCGTTTCTGATGCAGATGCTGTTACCCGGAATCTTATATTTGCATTAGGGGTATCTCTGAGTTGTTTGCGCAGAATCTAATGTCTGAGATTAGTGACGCTGTCGGCTTACATTCAGGTAACCTACTTTGAACCTAGGTCATCTTACATTCAGGAACGTATTTTGAACCTAGGTCATCTTCCTCGTGTTCGTCGAACCAAATGGGAAGAAACCTTTGTGAATAAACTATGTTTTATATTATAATGATTAGTGTTCTAATATCAAATATTTTTGAAGAAAAATTTAAATAAAAATAAAGTCATTGCAAGTATCCCTGCGCATTTTTCGAATAGCACATGTGCTTAAACATTGCTATGTTCTTGCATCCAACATCAAGATTTAACAAGGTTTAGGCAGATTATCATCCACAATTAAAAAACGATGACAAATGAAAAAGAAAAACTTAATTAACACACCCTTCCGTGACAGTACACGACGATCCAGTGACAATAATTATGTTCCATTCGATTATAGTCCGTGTGATCTTTACTCATTCAAACGTATACGTTGTCTTATACTTAGGCTGCGAGCACAGGCCGGGCAGTCTCGCCGTTCGATTCGTGTTCGGCAGTTGGTGGCTCTTCTGCATTATCGTCGTCGCAACGTACGGGGCCAACCTTTTCGCCTTTCTGGCCGTCACTCGGCGCACACTGCCGTTCAAGACACTCGAAGAAATGACCGAACAGACCGACTACACATTTGGCATGATGAGCGGAACGGTGTGGACGGACTTCTTTAAGGTATGCATAATAAAACACATATAATTGAATCGACGTTTTCCATCACCGAACACCATTTGCTTCTTTACTGTAATTCCACAAGGATCCACCCGAATCAACGTGGATTTGAACATAGTTAACGGCTGCGACCAAAGAGATGCTGCATTAGGAGTTATCTCAATTACATTAATCCAGGAAAATGTGTTCTGCAAACGTGGTACTTCGCTCCTGTACTTCGATAGCAAATTCACAATACGTCGTGTTTCGGATATTATTCTTTGAATGCGTTGCAGACAAAAGACTTTGTGCACACTTGCACATTAGAACTTTTCTCACTTGGGACAGTAGATTCTCCTGACAAATACTACGTATCTATGATTTGCTCTTAATTTGCCTGGTCTGGTAGCGTCTTCTTCAGAGCGAAAGTTGACGCACTTGCCTATGTTCGTCTTTATTCACTACGGGTCATCCATAAAGGCCCTCACTCTTATAGGTATTGGGGTTCTACGGTTCAACATTACGAAGCGTTACGTGGGATTGAGAATTATGAAATGAAACAAAATGATTAAAAGCGGAAACTTTATTAGCTTGTTTAGCTGTCGATATCATAATTATAGGAATAAATGCTATGCCGCTTGCTTTCAGAAGTGAATGTCGTCTAGTGTAATGAGTCTGTCAATGCAAAAAAGAGCTTTCAGTTAGGTACACAATAATAACGTGCGGTCTTATAGAACGCCTGTATCACCTCGATAACGTAGTCCTCGCGCTTGCTCCGCTATCAGAGGAAATGTTTGGCAGCAGTTAATACATCCCTGTCGTAGTTTTGAATATCGATAGCACAGGCTTTGTGAGATCACTCAAATTTTTTCATTTCCATGCGTATGATCTGTTTCTATTTTCCGCAGGCATAGACACAATGCAGAAATTTCATGACGTATTTTAAGGATGATCCTTATCTCGAAAGTAGTATATGGCGCTCGCGTGCAACCTTATTTAACAATATTCAAGGAGATGTATCAACAAGATCGTAATTGCATCAATCGTTCCTCTTGTGGTTATTGCAGCTCTTACTTGACCTTGATGAAATCCGAAGATCATCCCAGTATTGTATGGATTGCTTACCTAAGGCTTTTTGAGAACAACAACAAACAGCGAAGAAATATGTTACATTCGCTGCAATTTTCTTCGATCAGTAGCACATTAAAACATATCTTGTGTTCCTCCGTTGGCACTGAATCGAGAATGGCTCTTGCTAGGAGTCCGTTTATGAAGAGTCGCGTCATATTTTCCCCAGCCACTGCCTAGGGCCCTGGGACGTGATCCCTTTAAAGTTGATGCAGTCAGATTTTCCCTTGTTTTTGATAAGTGAGGTGATAACTGGGGAAACACTCATCTCTTCTAGCATGTGGTGAAACACAGATTTCGTCTTTTACCTGTTACTTGCTTCTTATGCAATATACTACTTTTATATATTAAGTACTCTATCGTAGTAGAACCAACTTACATATATCTTATATTGCAGTATTAATATCCTGTTACATAGTGTATTAGTTACTACACATGTCCTGTTACCCAATACATGCATTCAGCTAATTACGTCTGTGCAATAAAACTAGTTTGTTATTTTAAGGACGGTGTTATAAGTTCGCAAATCCAAACACTTTATGCGTTTATTAATAACAACTAAATTACCCCCATACGCAATGCTTAATGTATTTTGTGACATTGCGAGCTTACGCGGGCACCACCTCTTATAATATCGTAAACATAATCAACTGCGTTTCCAGTACTCCACCTGGCCTGTCTACAAACAAATGTGGGCTGCGATGTTGAGAAATGCCGAACACGATGCTGACGTCCTTTCTTCCAACTACACCAGGCAATTTTGGAAAATGCAACACGAGAAGTTCGCCTATATCTCTGACGTGAAAAGCATTCAGGCGGAGATGGCGGTCAATTGTCACATAACCATTCTCGACGTGAGGTTCATGCCAATGCACTACACCGTCGGCTTTCAAAACAACACTGCTTACAAGACGCTCGTCGACGAACAGTAGGTTAATTTCAATTCTAATAAAAAGTATTTATTTCCAGCGTCACATGACAGCATCAGTGCATGGGTAAAAGTATTTGTAAATGCATTACATTTATTTACATTCAAATATTCACAAACACGTACATTGATATATAGTTTTAATGATGAGTTAGAAACGGGGAGAGTTTAAACATAAACTTATGTTTAATCCCCCTTACATCGTCCCGTCACAACAATACCTGTCGTATAGCTGCCAAGTGGTTCAGTAAGCGCTAATCCAAGGTCAAACAAGGCCACCATCACATGACGAATTTTCTAAATTGTGCGCTTACGCAATCGTCTTAACATTACAATGGTCGCATATCTATTTTACGTAAAAACAAGATGACCAAGTAATATATTTTTGGAAAGCTAATAGTATATGCGTCACAATGTGGTACCATATGGAGGTGTTACCTAATATGATACGAATGGAGCTAATTTTAAACAAGGTCACCGTGAAATAATGGACTTTCGATTTTGTGCAATACCGCGAAAGTAATAAATTACCTTGACCCTGCAACTACTGGTAGTAATAAATAATATGTACGTTATATCAACAAGAATATATATTAAAAAAATTGGCTTACAAAGGTGTGTAAACAATTTGAAAAAATCACGTTTTTATATTAGATTATCCTATGTATTTATGAGAAAATTATAAGTTCAACACCTGATAATACAAACAGATCATGTTTAAGTCATAACATATTTGGTTATAAGTTCAACACCTGATAATACAAACAGATCATGTTTAAGTCATAACATATTTGGTTTTATGCAACGGTGTGAGTAGTTATTATGTTGATCACGGTACGGGTCATGACCTAAGATCAAAGGAAATCGGCGAAACATCAAAGGGTTTTGCACGTTTTTTATTACTAGTTAGGAGCACAAAATGTTCGCCCGGCGATGACAAAGAAAATGTCAATTAATTAATAAAACTATTTTGACACAAATTTGAGTTTGTGACCCTCAAATAAGCTTCAAAAAGAGGGTGGCATCCACATACACCTATTTTCTTATCCCTTGTGTGATGGATCTAGCATGGGTTCCTGCTATTAAGAAAAATGCATTTAAAAGTATAACATCACATGTTGGCTAACGCAGACTAACTGTAGAAAAGCATAATTTCGAACATTCATCTTTTGATGTTGACCTTGTTTAACCTTCATTCCACAGTTAGAGCACCACTTTACAACTCTATTACATATATTTTTACGGTTATACAATACGTTTTTAAACGGTATGTAACATGGCCTAGTGTATGTAGACAAAGTAGCTACGCAACCATTGTAAATGTAAAACTTTTGCGGAGTAACGTAGTTTTGAACATTCGTCGTTTGCTGGTGACCTTATTTAACCTTCACTCCACACCTGCTGCACCACTTGATAGCTTCCCATCATATCCCATATTCACGGGGAGTCAGGTGGCATTCCAACGGCATGCCATATTACCATGAATAGATAGGTAAAGTAGATATACGCAACCATTTATGTTGTATGACGTTTGCGGGATGACACAATTTCGAACATTTATCACTTGACGGTGATTCTGGTGATCGTCGCTCCACACCTACTCCATCAACACGACAGCTCCATGTCATATCTCACTTTGACGGGGACAAATGGTTCTTTCAAAGAGTGACTGGCTGGCGGTATTGCAAAATGTTCATCATTTCACGGTAACCTTGTCTGACCTTAGCTCCAATCGTACCTGATGATTGTGTGAGTGCTAGTAGTGTGAATATGTTTTAAAATAAAATCGACACATACCTCAGAAGGGCTGGATATATGTAGATAAAAGGGTTGGACTCTCGATAAGCCAAAGGGCTTCCTTGTCCACCTGCCATCTAGAGTTAATTCTCTGAATGGCAATCTTGTTAAATCTTGTTAAATATTGTTAAATACCTCAACTTCGTAGCATTTTGACGGGTAGACAATAAGCTTTCCACAAATATATGACTTGGCCATCTTGTAATTAAATAAAGTAGATATGTGACCGTTGCAATGTTAAGACGTTTGCGGAAGCGTACAATTTCGAAAAATTATAATTTGATGGTGACCTTGTTTGACCTTGGATTCACGTTTACTGCACCATTTGGCATTTCTACGACAGGCCTCGTTGGAACGGGGAGATGTAAAGCTTTTAAATGATAATTTATTATAGCATTTGGGTGTGTGTGTAGGCGGTGCATTTGGTTCTACCGCTCGCCTATAATAGTAATAAAAAAACAATACAAAATTAATCAAGATAGGTTCGTTCATGTTGTCATGGTAATAGCAATTAACAATACCACCATCTCAATACTGCCGTATAATTCTGCGGCGGGTCGTGAAGGATAAGTTGTGAATACTATATGCAGGCGATATACCGCCATTAAAATTAGAGAAACAAAAGGCAATTGTGTGTCTATACAACTCAAAGTGTTACTGCAATCTAAAAAATTATAACTACAGTCAACAATATCACGCCTGTTATTAACCGAACATTTATTTTTAAAGTGGGAGATTCTAGTGAAATCTCACAGTTACCGAACGCTGACATCTAGAGACACGTCCCTGATGCTTGATTAATATTTGGATAGAGTTTCTTTGAACATGACGCTGCGATGACGCGTCGAATGCCCCTGTTTCTTCGACAAGTATATGAAATGCTATGAATATGCCAGCTCATATTTTGGTTTCTCGGATTCCCTACTATTCAGAGTTACACTTGTACCAGTTGTTGTACTGCAAGACAGTGCACTATGTGTACGTATCGTGTTTAGTCGTTACAACGCAGAAAACAAATTCGGCGACGCAAACTAGAGTAACATTCTCATTTTGGCGACAGGCGAATTGAGTAGGCATTGGTGACGTCAGGTTTTTTTTTATCACAATGGTACTGTCCATGCAGCTAAACTTATGTGTCTTTAGCAAGGTAGGTTATTCTTGCAAACCGCTGGCATAACAGTCTTGATTGTAGTTGCCAATGGTTAGTTTGTGTTAACTATGTTAGATGGATACGCCCCAAAAAGAGGCCTTTTGCTTCCCTTTCGGATAGCATTCTTGAGTAAAACCGAGGATGTACGTTCATCATATTTAAATATATTGTTCCTACTGCAAAAATAAACATGTTGAAAGTATACTACCTGACAAAAACTGCGTGTAGTAAGCAGGAACTTATGTTCGTAATTTGAACATGTTTCGGTCGAAATGTTCAAATTATAAGCAACATATCAAGTTTCAAACACGCTTTATTGGCAATAAAATCTCTTGTGTTGATCGTTCTACTGAAGAATTTCATCACAATGTAAATTGTAAATTAGCTGCCTAAGGAATAAATGTACGATGGCAATGTTGTCCATGTGACAACGAATGAAAGGTGAGTTTGCTGGCCACACCACGCAGAACATTCAGTAATAGATAGTCATGCCAACTATACACGCCATTGTGTGCTTGCAGGTTCGGCCGATTCTTTGCTGCTGGACTGTTTGAACATTGGAGGAAAAAGTACTGGCCGAAGCCAGCACAGTGCGCATCCAATGAAGGCCCTAAGGCCCTGGGCCTGTGCCATCTACAAGGAGCCTTCTACATTATGTTTGCCTTGATCGTTGTCTCTTGTCTGGCTCTGGTCGCTGAAGTGGCCTTCTCCTCTGTCACTTCGTACATGTCCTCACGCATGACCGTACGCACGCATGCATCCACGAACACTACGCGTCTACCTACACTTGCACCCATGTGCACACCTACATGTATCCCTCGCACGCATGCACACACGCACGAATGAACACTACATACTCACACGCATGCTGACCGGCACCCGCACGCGCGAGTAAGCATGCACGCACGCAGGCACGCACACACACCGAAATGACAATATAAACTGATGCAATGCCTACACAAACCCCAAGAAAGGGAACTTGAGGTAATGTCACCACTACCGGACGTTTAGAGCTTAATGAAGTCATTATCCAAGATACAGCAGAATATGTTTCGCTCAATAAAAAATTTCCATACATATAAAAACATTCTTAAAAGAAATATTAGATTAGCCAAACAAGCATATTATCAATCCAATTTTGAAATAAATAAGCACGATATTAAAAAGTGGTCTATGATTAAAGACATTTTTCAAAAAAAGACAGGGAAAGAAACATTTCCTGATTTCTTTAAAATTGATGGTGAAACAGTATTTGACAAGACTATTATTGCAAATAAATTCACAATGTATGCAGACGGCACCACTCTTTTTAGTACATTGAATAAATTCCAATCTCCGGATGGCAACTCCAATAAACGTGTACCTAGACCTTTCTAAAGCCTTTGACAGAATTGACATAAATATTATTAGGAATAAATAGACTAAATATACTTACACAATCGTAATCAATATGTTGAAATTGGCGATTACAAGTCGCTGCCATGAACACTGTTGTCCCACAAGGATCTATTTGAGGACCCCTTCTATTTATTATATATATATTAATGACATACTATCTCCAGTGATCATTTTAAATTCACAATGTATGCAGACGGCACCACTCTTTTTAGTACATTGAATAAATTCCAATCTCCGGATGGCCAAGTCCAAAATCAAAACATAAATAAAGAATTAGAAAATATATGCAGGTGGCTAAAGGCAAACAAACTTTCTCTTAACATTAAAAAACTAAATTCGTAGTATTTCACATGCCCCAAAAGGAAATCAAACTTCCTAAAATAAAAATAGATGGGACAAATATTGAATGTGTACATGATTTTAATTTAATCTTTTTTATTTTAATCACCATAAACCAACACCTAAATTGGGACAGCCATATAAACAAAACAGCGAATAAAATCAATAAAATAATTGGAATTTTAAATAAACTTAAATATGTATTACCTACGAATATGTTATCTATAACGTGTAATTCGCTCATTTTCCCCAATATTAATTATGGCATATTGGTGTGGGGTCATCAAGCCCATCATATTGGTGTGGGGTCATCAAGCCCATCATATTGGTGTGGGGGTCATCAAGCCCATCATATTGGTGTGGGGTCATCAAGCCCATCATATTGGTGTGGGGTCATCAAGCCCATCATATTGGTGTGGGGTCATCAAGCCCATCATATTGGTGTGGGGTCATCAAGCCCATCATATTGGTGTGGGGTCATCAAGCCCATCATATTGGTGTGGGGTCATCAAGCCCATCATATTCGTAAACTTACAAAGAAAGCAGTGGGAATAGTTACTTCAAATAAATGCAATTCTCACAGATCCCATCTTTAAAGAATGTAAATTTCTTAAGCTGGATGACATCTATAGACTCTAACAGCTCAAATTGTATAACAAATTGATCAACGAGCTTATACCAGAATACTTCAGTCGTATTCCATACACATACAACTTTGCAATTCACCAATACAACACACGTGATAAAAACAACTTATTTATTCCCAGCGTTAATCATCAATACGCAAAAAAGTACATCAGACACAACATTATACAAACTGTTAACAATGCTCCAAATACCATCCTTGATCAAATGTATACACAGCTTATATGTTTTTTTCCACTTATACAAAACATTACTTTATCAAGAAGTACAAGTATATACTATGTATACACATATATGTATGCATATATAGTTGATCACGTGATAATCATATAATTATGTTACATCAATAGGGTGGCTCCCAGGATAGCGGCATATAACTGTCTTAGTGGGAGCCTCCCTGACCTTACAATGAATATTATATTGTAGTTTATGTGCTTATGATGGTCAAAATAAACACTGTCTATTTGTCTGTCTGTCTGTCCAAACCTGCAGTCACGTGACCAACAGTTTGATGTCGATTCCGACAGGGGATTAACTATGAGACACTTTTACACTGAATTAACCAATAGTTTGCTTATCCATTTGCCGTCTACGATTGCTTGCTTTCATAATCGTAGCTGTATCAACACTACTAATTCATGTCTGAACGTGTTTTTATTTAAATTGTTTTATGTAAGTTGGTGTAATAAACCGGCGAGTGCATTGACAATTGTCTGTTTACTCTGGAAGCCTTTGAAAAATTAAGGAGCATTTGTGAGTACATAGTCACACGCATGCATGTACCTTTTGATTACTTATCGAACATTTGCATTTAAATACAATCACTATTCCAACCGCCAACTATGGGTAAATAGTACCGGGCAGATCAAGCTCATTAGCCATGCTAGGCAATTTATCTAGGGGAAGGGAAACCCCGACCAAAAACTTGGTCAGATGGTGCTCGTGAATCTTGACAGACAGTCCACCTAGGAGAAGGAAACTACCAAAAAGAAACCGCACTGGACGTCAGTTAGGGCAGCGCTGCAGGGGCCATCAAGTCCCAAGCAAATGGAATGGCAAGGATACATATAGTCGATATAGCTACCGCATCCGGGGCAGCCGACGCGCCACGCTTCCCGGCAGTGGTGAGACATCAGCGAAGTCCGGGTGGATCGTTCCGCTGACGGCGACCAAGATGCGAAGTCAGGCTAGGGAGTCTCAATGTGGAGACGATGGGGGGAAAACTGGTCAACATGATGGAAAGGAGGAGAATAGAAGTGTTGTGCGTGCAAGAAACCAAGTGGAAGGGAGACCGAGCGAGGACACTGGCAGGAGGGTATAATATGCTACATGCTGGAGGAGGTGGAAGTAGCAATGGTGTAGGCATCATATTAATGGAGGAGATCAGTAGAGATGTGGTGAGAGTGGAGAGATAGCAAGGGAGGATCATTGTTGCATGGATGATGGCAAGGAAGCAGCTGGTGTGCATTATGTCAGTGTATGGACCTCAAACAGGAAGGGCAGAGTCGGAGAAGAGCTAGAGAGAATGATGGGAATGGTGGAAGCGCATGTGATGATGTGCGCAGCTGGTGATTTTAATGCACACGTGGGTACAGCGGAGACAGGAGAAGATGATTCATTTGGGGAATTTGGATGGGACACAAGGAACCGAGAGGGTCGGCAGTTAGTAGAGTTGGTGATGCGAAATGGGCTGGCGGTGGCGGGGTCATTTTTCCAAAAGAGGGAAAGCCACAACGTATCCTATAGGAGAGGTCACCATAAGCAGAGCTGGACCTGCTAATAGTGAGGAAACAGCAAATGTGGCGAGTGAGGGACTGTAAGGTCATCCCGGGTGAACACGTGACTACGCAACACAAGCCCCTCGTATTCATTGCGCGTATGCAGACGAGGAGGGAGACTAAAAGTGTGGGGCGAAAGACCATTAAGTGGTAGAAATGTCACGGGGACACAGCCACAGCATATAGAGACAGAATGACATCAGAGTATGAGTAATTGCGGCCAACAGTAGGAACTGTGGGAGGAAGAGTGGAAGCACTTTAAGGATGCTTTCATTGGATCAGCAGAGGAGCTATGTGGCAGAACATCTGGTAAGGGAGGAGCTTCCTAGAAGAGAAAAAAAGAAGTAGCGAAAGCATTTGGAGAAAAGAGCGAGGTATGGAAAGAAATAAAAGGGATCAAGGGGAATGGAGCAGCTGTATGGACAGAAAAAGAAGGCAGCTAGGAGGGTTGTGGATAAAGCAAAGAGAGAAATGGAAGAGGAGCTATACAGAAAGCTAGATGAGGACAGTGGAAAGATGATCTATAAGATGGCTCGAGAGAGGGATGAGGACACCAAAGATCTAAAAACTGGAACAGTGATTAAGGACAAGAATGGAAAGCTAGTTACGGAAAAGAAATATGTGATACAGGTCTGGGAAGAGTATTTCAATACTCTGCTGAACCAACAAGAAAGCAAAGAACTAAATCTGCCAAGTGCAGTAGAGGGAGAAGTAAAGGTGAACGAGATTGTGGATGAAGAGGTGGAGAGAGCAATGAAGAAGATAAAGAAAGGACGGGCGACTGGTATGGATGAAGTACGAGTGGAATTGCTGGTGGTGGCCGAACGCGTGGGAATCTGGTGGACAAAAAGATTGTTGAATACATGCATGAGAGAGGGAAAGATCCCAGAGGAGTGAAGAACAGGGATACAAGTTCCGATATAGAAAAGAAAGGGAGATGTGCATGACCCATGGAAATACAGAGGCATCACGTTGCTGAGCCACATGCTGAAGATGTTGGAGAGAATCTTGGATGGAAGGATAAAAACAATAGTGGAAGGAGAAATCGGAGAAGAACAACAGGGCTTCAGAAGAGGAAGAGGTACAGCTGATGGAATGTTTGCGCTGAGACAGCTGATCGAACAGAAGTTGGAGGGACAGGAGTGTATGGCTGTGGGTTTTATAGACCTGGAGAAAGCCTACGATACGGTACCGAGAAAGATGGCAATGGCGACACTGAGACGGATGGGGGTCCCAGAGGCAGAGGTCAGGATGGTGGAAGGGACATATGAAGAAACGAAGGGCAGAATGGTGTGTGGACCTGGAATCTCGGAAGAATTCAAAGTGAATGTTGGCTTGAGACAGGGGAGTGCCCTGAGCCCACTACTATTTATCGCAATGATGGAACTGATAAGTAGAAAGACCAGTACGAAATATATTCTCCAGAAACTACTGTATGCAGACGATCCAGCGGTGGTAGCAGACGGGGAAACGGATTTACAGAAACAACTGATAGAGTGGAAAGATATCTTCAGCAAATACGGACTGAAAGTGAATCTGGAGAAGACAGAGGTGTTGTGGGTTGGGCAACAAAGCAAAGAACTGGAAATACACCTGGAGGGGAAGAAACTAAAACAAAGAGACAGTTTTGTATACCTGGGCGGAGCGGTATGTGGAGATGGCTCCTCAGAGACAGAAATTCGCAGGAGAATACAAGCAGGGCCGAAAGTATGCAGGAAAGTAGAAGGTGTGATGGGAGAGAGACATCGCGAAAACTCAAGGGAAAGGTACTGTGCACATGTATGACACCAGCCTACTTGTATGGCCTTAGAGACTATAGCAATGAGAGAGAAACAACAGGAGAGGGTAGAAGTGTGCGAAAACAACTGGGTTAGGAGAATTACGGGGGTAACGAGAATAGATAAGCGAAGAGTGGAAGAATGGGAGAAGAACGGATGGCAAAGAAAGCAGATGCCCGGAGAATGGAGGGGAAAAGAAGATGAGGGCGACGGAGACTG
This sequence comes from Paraescarpia echinospica, assembly GCA_020002185.1. NCBI lineage: Eukaryota > Metazoa > Annelida > Polychaeta > Sabellida > Siboglinidae > Paraescarpia > Paraescarpia echinospica. Next base: position 42,348,597 of record CM034541.1, read on the forward strand.
AGGTGGGAGGATTGCATGAAGAGAGACCTGGAGGAATAAAAAGGGCAATGGAAAAAAAAGAGCAAAAGACCGAGGAGAATGGAGAAGGGTGGTAGAGAAAATAGTGCAAGAGCAATGAGGAGGAAGAGTAAGAAAATGTCGACGTATCCAAGCCAGCCTCACCCCTGAAGACAGGGAACGACGAGGAGAACAACAACATGTCCACACTTTACTTTTAATCGATCAACCTTTGATATTTATCTTACTATATTAATATAGGATTGCATCATACGCATAAAACATGCCGCTGCAACGTGCTCGCTGGCTCCGATTAAGTCAATGTATATTTAAGCATCCTTTAATAGACTTAGACCATCGCAATTCTGATTCTTTGATGTCCAAGTACGTAGAAAATAAACACTTCAAGTAATATCCACAGTAGGCTTAATGACAAATGCTTACTTGTGGTTAATGTTACTTTTTTTTAATGTTTGTTTGAATTAACGAATGGATTGAAAAAATGGTCGTTACATTTTCGTAAATTTCTGAAGTCAGTTGTCGGGCTGACAGTTCGTTTTCAAACCACAGAGCCTATGAGCCACGTGGTTTTTCAACAGAGCATTGTGCCTCGACAACATGTGCATACTCTCTAACCATGTGGTGCCTTCACGTGAAGATTTCAATTTAGAGAATCAAAATCCGTGTAGCAGAAAATTATATCGTACTTTACAAGTATACCGATTTTCAACAATGATGTCACACACACACACACACACACACACACACACACACACACACACACACACACACACACACACACACACACACACACACTCACTCTCTCTCTCTCTCTCTCTCTCTCTCTCACACACACACACACACACACACACACACACACACACACACACACACACACACACACACACAATCATAGGCTTTTGACTGATAGTTCAAATATACTATGCCGCCAATATTTCCACATTTGGTTAGGACACAGGAATCTCAATTCCATCTCCGCAACTATTACCTTCTGCCACCCCCATCATATTTGGCATATGCACATCCCCCGGACGTTTCCGTCGCCGCCGATAAAGGAATCTAAAAATATAATGACGCTATTCGCACTCGTGCCCTCCATGAACTTATCGTCGACACGACGAAGTTAATTGATACCATCACTCAGGTGTCAACATCTTCGTTATTAATCGTTACGTAACCCTTACTAAGACGCCACCTCCCATGTAAAGCTCAATAACGCTTTCCCGGATACCCTGACCTCCCACCAAGCAGGGGTGCTTTGAAAGTACGCTCAAAACACTACCATAGTGTGTTCGAGGGGTAGTGTTTTTAACTTACTACATCGGTTCTACGTGTACGAATTTTGTAACGGTACAGAACCCAAATTTGTTGTACTTAACTTGGCTCCACGACCTTCGATTTCTTTAATGTAGCAAACGGTGGTTGATATGTCGGATATTATTTCCCAATCCGAGGATCATGCTGCATGGCTTTTAGACATTGATCCAGCAACAATGCTACACAATGACCTGGGTGTGAACATATCGAAAATGTTGATGCGTCTGGCATGCGAACTGGCGTGAGCATGTACTGCGCATGGACGATTCGCGCACTGTGAACAAACTGTTCATGCCCCGGACAAAGTTCGCCCTTCACCCTCTGTCACTCTTGATGGGTAGTTCACATCTATCATTATCTGCAACACAATCCCTGGCCCAAGACCGAACTGCTTGATACTGAGCTTTCTATGAAACGTACCGAAAATGTGAGGAGGGAAGACAATATGTATGAGGGATTACAGCATAACAACATGAAATGCTCTCGTAACATTTTAATTATACTCAACATTTACTGACACCGTCGTTTGGTCGCTTTTCTGATAGCTTCTGGAAAGTGCCTTGTTTTTACTAATCATCACACTTGTTATTCTTCTTCAAAGAACTTAGATTCATCGATGTATTCATCCATCCATCCATCCTTCCATCCATTCATTCATCCATCCATCCATCCATCCATTCATTCATTCACTCGTTCACTCACTGATTCATTCATTCGTTTGTTCCTTCGTTGAACACATTATTTTATTCGCAGAATATGGCACAATTCGAAGATGATTGTTCTAAAATGAATCGAATATAAGAATATTATTCAGAACGACGCTGCCATCTCCAGAACTGTAGCCGCCATTTTGTCGTCAACTGTGCCGCTCATGGAGACATGGCAGAAGCAGAACTATTAATCTGAAATGGTACGCTTGTAACTTCCGTCCATTGGTACTTTCGCCTGGTGACCGAGGTAGAACCCGTCGACGGTGCATAACCAAATACGTGCCATGTCGTTAGAATAACATTAATTGAGAGATTACATGAGAGATGGCCTCCATCTAAGTGGAAAGGGAGAAGCAGTTTTCTCAGAGAATTTGCTGCAATCTGTTGACAGTGGGACAGGCTGCATCTATTTAATCGCAGGGGGGATTCACAGAGTAGCCTGAAACTGGCGGCATAGATAAAGACAGCAGAAATAAATCAGCAAAGAACAGCCTGGAAAACTGTTCTGAATCAGGATATAAATGCGTTTGTTTAAATGCAAGGAGCATAGTAAACAAAAGAAGTGAACTAAGCATTATGGTAAGATACTGACCCTCACATAATAGGTATAACCGAATCATGGGCCACCACTGATATATCAGATGCCGAATTGGGACTAACAGGCAATGTAATGTTCAGGAAAGATAGAATCGGAAGAAGAGGAGTTATTTTATATGTTAAAGAATCTATCCAGGCTTATGAAATAAAATTAGAAAGAGAAGCACATTGCAAATAAGCTGTTTGGTGTAACATAGTTACAGGAAACTCAACGTTAACGGTGAGGTTAGTTTATCGAAGTCCAAACATAAGCATAAAAGAGAATGAGAAAGTACAAAACGCTATAAGGGAAGTTAGCAAACGGGACTGTATTATTATGGGAGATTTTAACCATGGTCATATACAATGGAAATCTCTACAGAGTACCGGGCGTGAAGACCACAAGTTTTTAGTTTTAGTACAAGACAGTTTCCTGTCTCAACATGTGCTAGACCGAACCAGGAGTGAGAATGTGTTAGACATAGTGTTGTCCTCACAGAAGGAATTACTTGACAATGTCAAATTATGTGAGCCACTGGGAAATAATGATTACAACCAGATATATTTTACCATCAAAATAAAATCAGAAAGAACTAATAAAAAGCAGTTCAGGAGAAATGTCTACAAAGGAAGATATAAGGAAATGAGGAAATATTTAGCAAAGATAGACTGAAACAACACACTGAAGAATAAGACAGCAACAGAATATCTTAAAGAGTGACATACAGTGCATCGTCGATAAATTTGTTCCCTTGAAAAAACAAGGGAAACGGACCAGAAATAAGTACGTATCGAACGAAGCTATTAGAAAAATTAAGTACAAACAATTGATGTGGAAGTCATGTAGACGTACTGGAAATGACGAAGAATACAAAATTTATAAAGAAGCACTAAACCAAGCTACAACTGAAATTCGAAATTCGAAGAGAAGTTACGAACAAAAAATAGCTTGTAATATAAAACAAAACAGCAAGAGTTTTTATGCAAATGTTCCGAGCAAACAGAAAGTTCAGGATAAGGTCGGACATCTAGAAAATAGTGCTGGAAATATAATATTAGAGGGATTCTTAATGGCAGAAGACCTGAATGAGTAGTTTAATTCAGTGTTTACCAGGGAAGATATTAGTTCACTGCTAGTACCAGAGGCTAAGTTCAAGGGGGCAGAATCATACTATTTAGGACAGTTAATTGTAACCCCAGAAATGGTAGCTAAACAAATTAGGGCTATGAAGGATAAATCACCTGGAGTGGATGGGATTCCATCCAAACTACTATTGGAAATTGTAGAACAAATTAGCATACCACTTGCAACAGTTTTCAACTTGTCATTAGAAGAGGGTGTGGTTCCTTTCGAATGGAAAGAAGCAAACATCATACTGCTATTTAAAAAAGACTCCAGAGAACTACAGACCAAATATGTACACAAAATATGTACACAAAATATGTACACAAAATATGTACACAAAATATGTACACAAATCTTACAACACACTTTGCATGAATATATATTTGGCGTAATTAATTCACAATTAATGTATTACTATGACATTTAGAAGATCCTGTGCGTCACTCCCTGGGTCCAATGAACAACACTAAACATTGTACATATTCATTCTACTCCTGATTAAGGCATTTTACCACGTTAATCGAACAGCTCTGTTCGTCGTAATGACAACAATATGATGCAAGTGTGCCAGACAGACGGAGATAGGGGAGAGAAGGAGACGATGAGAAATGGAGGAACACACAGCGAAGAGAGATGGAATGAATAGTGAACGGTGGAGATCATGGAATGGTTAAAGAGTAGGACAGAACAGAACTTCCGCGACAGCAAGATACACCGTCAGCATAACAAGTAGCCTATCACAGTTATATAAAATAATAATTACAAAAATTACAATTTTAAATTGAACACGCTACTCCGCACGCTCATAGTGTCCGATGCTGTCCTGGCGTGTGCTTTCCCATGTTCGGCCATCCTCATTATACATTCAGTCATTACAGACTCATAATCATGCATACACGAGTACCAAATTACTTAATGTTGACTTCTAATGCTACTGTTGTTTCACGGTAATGACGGACATCACCGTCACAGGTAGTATTTATAACACTGATTACGTAATGAATAATAATGAGCACACGCAAAGGTGGAACACCAGACAACAAACAGCACGCCCAGTGCTTAGTCGAGCCGGCTTCACATCACAAGGCAGGTGATATCATCGGCAACTGGAATGATTAATGTGCTAGCCGGCCGGAACTTCGAGGTTCGCCAAAAAAAGGTAGGTTTTCTTTGACACTGCTTTTTTTGCAGCATTTACTAAAACAAATATTCACGTATTAAGCGTACATTTGTCGTTCACATATTCTCTACCAATTGACATTGGCCTAACAAATAAATTGGTTACCCAGATTTTAGTTGTGTTCAAAATCTATTTTTTTCGATGCGTCCAATGCGACATTTTCGTTGCACCGACAGAACAGCGACAGAGTGTGCATCCCCCCTGTTTCTGACAACAAACAATGAGAAAATGTATATTTTCACATTTCTTGGAATTGGCTGGTAAATCGTCCGAGAAACAATGTTCATATTTATTTGCTTGAAATGGTCAGGATTCTGGTTGATATTTCTGAATAGATCCATCCATGGGTTATTCAAAACATCGCGTTTTAAGTTTCCCAAATTGGACTGCGGTGCTTGGGGTTGGTGAATGCTGGTGCTCAAGAATCGAAAACCAATGCCAATGATACCATTTGTTTTAGCAAATATTTGGTGTCACATCAAATGATTTGAGTCAGACTAATCAACGTCCTGGCCTTCAGTTCAATATGCACTAACATAAATATCTAGGACAGGAAATATGTAAAAATTTGTTTTTATCAAGAATCTGCGTTCAGTACATTATTTACCCACAGTAAATTGATTGTGTTATCTTTACATCCGCTGAAGTTACTTCTGGTCATTGTGTGCCCCCTAACGTAGTGAGGCATTTATTGATTTTCTAACTATACACGTTTCCCACCATTAACAAAAAGGCACTCGAGACTTAAAAGGGTGGAAACAGTACGTGACAACAATATCAATATATGTATCCACGGAAAGGTGCCGATTATCCAAGCTTGGCAGGCAATAATGGCAGTATATGCCGGAATACAACATGTAGTTTATCTTAATATGTCTTGTTTTGAAACCAAGAGGCCCTGGCGTCGTTTCCGTGGAGGGGTAATATTTTGGCTTGGAAATCAATATATGCATCCACTGAGAGATGTCAAATTGTTTAAAATATTAAGAAGTAACGCCAGCATGTTTTACAACACAATAATAACATACTATAATTTCATATGCGTAAGGGGAAGTAAGTGTATCTGAGTGTGTGTGTGTGTGTGTGTGTGTGTGTGTGTGTGTGTGTGTGTGTGTGTGTGTGTGTGTGTGTGTGTGTGTGTGTGTGTGTGTGTGTGTGTGTGTGTGTGTGTGTGTGTGTGTGTGTGTGTGTGTGTGTGTGTGTGTGTGTGTGTGTGTGTGTGTGTGTGTGTGTGTGTGTGTGTGTGTGTGTGTGTGTGTGTGTGTGTGTGTGTGTGTGTGTGTGTGTGTGTGTGAGTGGATTGGTTTATCTAAAAAATAGGCATCCGCAACGTTATAATATGATGGTCTGGCTGCCCCTCAAAAATAGGCAAAATGAATCACAACTATCTGGCGTGATGTCAGTGGGTGCAACAACTGTAAAAACATTCAATTTAGTTTTTACAATTATAACATACTCGAAGTTAGTTTGGTTAAGGGCTTGCAATGTTTTATCTGTATGAATTTGTTTGACAAAAAGGCTTTGGAGACATTACTCGGTTGGCAATATTTGGGCTAGGAAATCAGTAGTTTCACCAACGGAGAGGTGCAAAATAGCTAACTATGACTACGAATAATACACGTGGCTGCAAACAATGGCAACACTCGTTTTAATTTTGATAAAAAGTTTCACTTTGGATTTAATAATTTTATATTTAGATAGACAATAGACACTTGCCTACATTGTGGGCAGGAAATCAATAACCGCGGGAAAAATACCAAATGGTTCTAGAAAACGATATGTATTCCAATAGAAAATATCCAGGTTAGTATAATTAAAGGGCTACCATGTTTTGTTAATACGTATTTAATGACACGTAGGTACTCGTGTCTTTAGTGGATGTGGAATGACTTGGACTGGAAATCAGTAGCTGTCCTCACAATAATATTTCAAAATGGCTCAAGATGCCCAACATTAATGCTAGTGCTTGCATATTAACAAAACTAAAAAGTTACCATTTGACATTTCACTTGATGTTACGACTACAACAAAATGTATTTCCTACTCTAATCTATGTATGTTACGATGGATATTGAATTGATAGGCAAGTAATTGAACGGTCCTTTTATTTGATACTAAATGTGGTCCAAGTTATGTCCATGTTAAAAGTAATAATGATGGCAGTGACCTTGGCGTTTGGTTCTCGCCTTTTGTACATGTATACAAACATGTATACATGTATACATACATGCATACGAGTGTGTGTGTGTGTGTGTGTGTGTATGTGTGTGTGTGTGTGTGTGTGTGCGTGTGTGTGTGTGTGAGTGTGCGTGTGTGTGTGCGCGCGCGCGCGTGCGTGCGTGCGTGCGTGCGTGCGTGCGTGCGTGTGTGTGTGTGTGCAGCGGAATGCAGGTCGCCAAGGTATCATTTGATATTTATTTCACCCTCCTAATGATTTAATAGAGCCAATTCAAACTCAGTGTTGTGATTGTGTTCTCTATCGCTACAGTCGGTTTTCATGCGGGTTTAAAACAAATTATGTTTAACGCGATGTCCGCGTCACGACGCAACAAAACGGAGTCGGGTATAATTTAATGTGTGCGAGTATGACATCAGAACAGCACGGTTGTGTTGCACAGAGCGTATTACGTACGTGTGTTTTTGTATAAGCACACTGGCTAGTACCAACAATGAGTAGTGCGCCTTTCTGGTTCGTTGTCTGATACACATCCCGTCTGGTGCCTAACCGGAAATGAACACCCACACGGCCAATGCAGCATAAGTAGACACATTCGTCCGGTCGTCGTTGGATCTAATTACACCGCTGTTGTCGGAATTGTTATGCCAATAGCGACAATCAGGGAATCAGGATTTGGCTGCGTACGACTGAAGTCTACAGTTATATGTAGATCGCTGCAAGCACCGTCTCGCAAGACGCCCTGGAGAGGTTAGTCCTGACCAACCATGGTGCTGTGGCAACCCTGCTACATAATGTCACCACACATTTAGAGAAGGCAGGCAACTATATCCATATCCTCTTTATATGTTTTAGTTCGGCCTTTAAAGGGATGCGATGATTAGAGCATGAACGACTTTTTCGAGTTGTTGACATTTCCGTGTAGAATTATTATTCAACAATGTGTTTCCTAGAGTATACATTGGAGAACATATCTGCAAAGTTTCGTTCATCTAGGTTACATTTTAGAAGTTGAACTGTATATACCAATGTACCCAAACTTTGAACGCGATTTAAGCAGAAACATGTTTTTCCCTTCACCTCTTGTCTTCAGTGTCACTTATCTGTGCTGTTACTTGACAGAACTGCTTGAAACGTGCCACATTGTTTCTTGATAGTATGCTCTTGAAAACTGTTAAGTAACTTTTCTGAAAACATTGCCTGTTTTTTGCATAATGGATTATGAATGTAAAATTTGCCCTCCGTTTAAAAAAAAAAAATAATCTAACATTTCAAAAATTCACCAAAAAACATTTTTTTAAATATCGATGAAAACTCTTGACAGTTTTTATTGGGATACCATGGAGTAACTACATACTAAATCTGGGCTGTCTATATCTAGTGGTTACTGAGATAAGTGGAACGAAAGTTTGGTCCAAGATGGCCGCCATACCGCGGGAAAATCCCCCAAAAAATTCTTTAAAAAATCCACACTCTGTTTCTAACCATGACTCACAACCTCTGAAAATGTCAACTCTCTAAGTTCAATACTGGTCCAAGTTATGTCAACTGCCTGCCAAAATGCCTCTTCAAACCAATTATCGGCTTCTCTGGGAAGTGTTCAGTCACGTAGCAATGACAACACGAAGATTATTCCCACAAAAATATCAACCACTATCTATAGCCAGGTACTCAATCACACCGCCGAGTGAACTGAAGCCACACAGAATGAACACATTTGTCCGTTGTAATGCGTTCCTCTGTACATGCACACATTTCATTGACGATATACGTGTACTTGTTTCCACGTTGTTCTTATATTTAGGTTGATCACGCTCTATGAAGGACACATTCACCAAACACAACTGAAGAGGCGGTGTTTAGCAGATTGAATACGCCTTGCAGTGACCAGTAGCAAACTGCAGGTTATCCAATCGGCTGCCGCTTGAAAATACAACTGGCCCCCAACTTATAACCAATGATAACGCGATTCTCTTGTTTATGAGTTGATTTTGGCATTGTTGAAATTTATCGATACTACCATGCAAGCAAACTATTGTGTGTACTCGTGCACTACATATTAAGAGAGGAAGTCGGACATTGGCGCAGTAGTCAATATGCTAGAGCGGAATGTGACGGAAGTTGTTGAGAATGTCTCAACTATCGCGTCGTCGCTGCCGCGAGAGATGAGGTTTACCGACGACAGTCTCGTCTCGGTCGTTGCCTACGCCTTGCTCTTCATCATCGCAGCGGTCGGCAACCTCAGCGTCTTCGTCACCATGTTCCGCAGTCGTCGCCGTCGGTCGCGCATCAACCTGTTCATCATGCACCTGTGCGTCGCCGACCTCATTGTTACGTTCTTCGAGATCCCTCTCGAGATCACGTGGCAGCTGACGGTGGCGTGGCTGGCAGGAGACACAGCGTGCCGTGTCCTCATGTTCTTCCGTGCCTTTGGTTTCTACTTGTCGTCCGCCATCCTCGTCACTATCAGCCTCGACCGCTACTTCGCCATCCTCAGGCCCATGATCTTCCACGACATCAGCAAACGGAGCAAATTGATGCTTGTGTTTGCGTGGCTTGGCAGCGCCGTCGCAAGCGTCCCACAGGTACGTCTAGCCTCCGTCTTCGTGGCTATACAAACGTTAAGTAATTTCAATACTTTCTTGAAAATAGAAGCATATATCATGATTACGCATTTTAATATATACACAATATAATAAAAGGGGGTAAATTAGATGCGCTTTGCTTATTAGACCCGTCCTCCGATATCAATGTAGCATGTACGTACTATTATATAAATGTGTGTTTTATATTGTCAGTAACCAACGAGTATACTTGCTAAGTAAAACTGAAATCCATTAATCATCATCATCATCATTGTGAAGCCATGGTGTCCCGTGTTTGGACGAAGGCTTCAGCATGTCGTTTCCAAATATGTCTGTCTTGCGCTATCCTCTGTCAGATGGTGCCCTTCAAGTACTCGTCTAGTTGTTCGTCTCTCCTCCGTCTCGCCGGTCTTCCTCTAGATCCTCTTTCGGGTCGGTGTGAATTATGGTACTCAGTTCACTGTTGTATAGCTCGGTGTAGAATTCGTCTATTCGTTCCTGTTCATATCGTGTTCTTGAATTTCTCTACCCTACTTGTCAGCATAGGATCAAGCATCATAGCACCTCGTCGTCAAGGTTCACGCCAGGCTTGATTGGGTGTGCGGAAAACACACAGGTTTGGGCAGACACCAGCGACACACCGGCGCGCGTCCTAGTTCCAGGGATAAGATCCGGCTTGGCGCTCGTCAAACGTTCATATTGGTGGCAAGGCATTGGGGAAGATGTCACTAAATGGACCAAATCATGCGAGGCATGTCAGAAAGCGAAAGTCCAAGTGCATACGAAAACGCCGTTTGAACGGTTATCAGCACCGACCAGGCGATTCAGTCATATCCACGTCGGTGTCGTAGGCCCACTGAACCCAGCGTGTGAAGGGAAGAACACCTTGCTCACTGTGATCGACAGATGGACGGCCTGGTCGGAAGCATTTCCAATGACAATGCACGGAGAGGCGGCGAATGCAAAAGCTTGTGCTAAAGTGTTGGTACGTCAATGGTTCGCCAGATGGGGCGTCCCCGACATCATTACGTCAGACCGGGGATCGCAGTTCTTCTCTGATTTGTGGCGGGAATTTTGCCGTTAGATGGGAATAATTAGAACACGCTAGACTAGAATAGCATATGATGCATATTCCTACAGCGCAAGTCAAGCTTGCCAGTTCCCTCCGCAAGATCCAGTTTTACCAACGTAACGTTAAGGCTGATGATAGTTCCATGTTCTCCAAATTGCCAACGCTACTTGCGGTGAACGAAGATACGCGATAATGGAATTCCTTGGACGCACGTCGAAAGCAGAATTTCAGGATTAAGACAAATCAACCTAATAACAAAAAGCTGATGGTGAATACATAATTATCCAGTGTGACACCTCTGAACGACTACCGCCACGTGGCCCTGACGTCAGTGGTAATGAATGTGCTGGTGCGCTTGGTTCTCAAATACCTGAAGTGGGTCACAAACTCCAACATGGATCCACCCCAGTTCTCGTACAGGGAAAACCGGTCCATTGGTGACGCTGTTGCATTTGCCCTTCGCTTCGTCTTGCAGCACCTGGAGTCTCCGAACATGTATGCACGCATCCTGTTCGTAGATTACAGTTCCTCGTTCAATACGATCGTCTCGACGAAACTCTTCGACAAGCTGCGTCTACTGTCGGTAGACGTCTCCATGTGTCACTGGATCCTTGACTTTCTTCTGCTCCATCCTCTAGTCGTCCAAATGAATGGTTTCTAACACTATCCTCTTGAACACCGGAATTCCCCAGGGTTGTGTCCTCTCCCCGCTCCTGTACTCGCTCTTCACGAGTGTGTGTCCCAACATTCCTCCGTACAGCTGGTGACGTTTGCAGATAATACCATCTTGGAAGGGTTGGTTGAAATCATATGAGTGTGAGTACCGCTACGAAGTGGTCAGGCTGGTGTCGAGGTGTAACAAAAACAATATTCAACTGTACGCGTCTAAAACAGGGAAGATGATCGTTGGTTTTAGAAAGAAGAAAATCACATATGCTCTCATTATTATCAATGGCGAAGCCATTGAAAGAGTGGACTGTTTCAAATTTGTTGGCACCATCATCTCTAGTTACCCAGGATGGGAAAAACACAGATGCAGTCGTGAAGAAGGCCCAGTAAAGACTCTACTTCCTGCGCCAGCTGAAGAAGTTCGGGCTGAGGAGAGAAATTCTTCTTCAGTTCTGTTGCTCGGCTATTGAGAGTGTATTTAAATTCGGCACTTGTGTGTGGTTCGGAAATATCAACCAGCCTCAAAAGATCAGGCTAAACAGAGAGGTAAAACAAGCATCGAAGATCGTCGGCAGTGAACTCACCCCTCAGGAAGAGAGCTGACAAAATTATCATGGATTCAACACACCCCGCCCTTCGATAAACTCCCTTCAGGCAGGCGATTAAGAAATATCCGTGCTAAGACAAATCGCTTCCGAGACAATTTCATTCCCCGTGTCGTGGCTGCCTTATCGGGATGAAATATAGGCTTTAGTAGAGACAATGGAATGTTAACTTTGCGAGATGTGTTTTATTCTTCTTTTATATGTTTGTTTTAGCTTTACCTATCAATTTTAATTGATATTTTTAGAACATCTTAGATTTATTGTTTTATTATATTTATTTATGTTTACTATATGTTCATGGTGAGTTTGATATGACTGTATGGGTTTAACACCAAGTCTCATTCCTAATTGATATGTATTTTATGTCAATCATGGCAATAAAGTATCTGTATTTGTATTATGTCAGACAGAACTGTCAAAGTCACCATCCCATTAGTGACAATGTATTGATGTCGAGGACATGCGCGTCTACAATTATTGATGTGCTTTAATTGTGATAAAGTATTGATTAATTTTGCGGGAAATTAATGCGACATTTTAATAACAAATATAGCTGTTGTGTAAATAAATGTTCACTCGAACAAATCTCCCGTGTTTGGAGTTTTTAAGATAAGGAAGTACGAATAATTACAGCTTTATTGGTTAGCGCAAACATCGCTACCTTATGTATATAGTTATTTTTTGTTTGCTAATGCTAACATTAACCAAGGCTGCTTTTCACGAACGTTTGTCCACGATTTATCTGGCGAGACTGTGCACACATTAACGTGCAATTCAACTACATTGTGCACGCGTTTACACAAGTGACTAGAACGAAACTGAATCACATACTATCTTCAAACGCGTCATTCCCGATGTCTACTCTGTTGTTGTCGTTCGTTGCCTGGTCACTGCTTCAACAAAATTAGGTCAGGAATTTGGTAAATTGAAACAAATCGTCCTAACAGTTCTCTCCAGCACAATCGGCCTCAAAAGTGGTCTCAGTTGTAAGAAACAACCTGTATTCCGGTAACCTTTGTGATGCAACACCAATATACAACGTCGGTGTTGGTTTGCAGAGGTGGTGTGTTTTAACACATGAAAGTAATTTCTCTCATCAAGGAGTAATTACGTTCAAGTGAAAATAAGAAACTCATCTGAAAATAATGGGAAGTTGAACCAGCCGATGAAATAAAATATAGCGTACAGACCATACAGATATCAAGACATCATTAGTCGAAAATACCAACACGCTCGCAGGCATGTACACAGCCACGGGCGATGGGTGGTTATGAGCATTTCTGAATAAATCTGAAATACTGTACGTGATGTCTTATGAATCGCCGGCCGCACCCTATTGATCACTTGTTGTCGCAGGAATACCTTCGTAGAATCGTCATTATTACTCGCGTGCAAATTAACAATGTTCTCACAATAGCGCTATTGTTAGTTGCATGGCCGACGGGTCGTATACTGATAGAGCGAAGCGTTTGCTAAATTACTAAGGCTAATAATAAACGTGGTCGTGGAACACAATATGAAGCGGTATAAATAGGGATGACACAATAGCTTAGTGACCAGCTGAACATTGTTGACCAACGGCACTAAACGTTCACATATGCAGAAATAGGAATTTATGGGCATACTGCTAGGAGAATTTGAAGTCTATCAGATCAATCGGCAATATAAATTAACATTTGATAACCTACTTGTCTATTTTACAAGAAACATAAGCTGACTAGACTAAGCATACACATATACATATATAGTTGTATTTACTTTTAAAACCATTTACTCTAAACAAAACCTGTATCTAGCGCATGTCCATAATTATGAACACACAAGGTTTACACGGAATTTTTTTTATTTTTTACTACAATACCAGGATAATCAACATTACCCACACACGGTCACTATTGCAACAGTCTCCTTCGTTGATACAATTGCTAATCGCGTTCTCGCTCGGAGAATATCCTCGGAAAATCTGAGCTCAATGGCGAAGAGCCCATGATCCTGAGAGACGCCGTTGAGCGGGACAACGCCCTCAGTGGAACGTGTCTGAGTGACACAATATCAGACAGAAAACAATGGAAACAACACATCATGTCGCCACGTTAAGTGGATGACAAAAGTCAGTAAGTAAGTAATCTTCATCGCAATGATCGCTGCCGTTTTCAGAGTGTCATATTTCACGTAGAACGTCACCCTCGGTTCAAGTGGTACGAGCAGTGTGTCACGTTCAACTTCTTCCCGTCTCCGGCCCATGAGATGGCGTACAACTTGTTCAACATCACAACCGTCTACGTCCTTCCGCTGCTCGTCATTGTCGTCGTCTACTCACTCATTATCTGCGAGATCACATCGAAGGCGCGAGAGAGTGGAGGTGAGTGGACATAATATATATATATATATATATATATATATATGTACATATATATATATATACATATATATATATATATACATGTACATTATACATATACATGTGTGTGTGTGTGTGTGTGTGTGTGTGTGTGTGTGTGTGTGTGTGTGTGTGTGTGTGTGTGTGTGTGTGTGTGTGTGTGTGTGTGTGTGTGTGTGTGTGTGTGTGTGTGCGTGTGTGTGTGTGACAGAACAGACCATAAGTCGCGAATCGCATTCAGAGCTACACGCCTTTAAAATTCTCTATTCGTAGTTTGACTTACGATTTATTTTCATTTTTGAATTATTGTGCTAGTTTTCCAAACCGATATCATTCTTTCCGATTAGCTTGGTTTTGAGCCTATCAGGCTGCTCCTTATATAAATAATCAACGAAATAATTCGTTGTCAAGGTAAAAGCAAATTTTTACTCTTCGGAATGTTGCAGCCACAATAGTAACACCATGTGACAACAATCAGACTCGTGGCAGATTGCGCCAATCAGGAATCGGCTGGCTTCGACAGGCTAGAAATCGTACTCTCAAGATGACTATCGTCATAGGTAGGTCAATTTATAGTTGTCGTTGTGTCAATAAATTTTAGTCTAAGTTTATATTTTTTGAAGTCAGTCACTGGAGTAGTAGTTGGACCATTGGTGGCAAGGTATCAACTGAACAATATTCTGTAAAGATATTCATCTTTGTCTGATTTCCCACGCTATGAATCTCGGATGTGCAGGGCATTACGACATAATTTTCAATACAAGAATTCTTTGTGTTTGAATACAGAGATTGTTCACTGCCTTGGTTACAGCCAGCGAATCTACACAAAAACAAGGGCCATTGTCCCAAAAATGTGTACAATGTAGCAGGTCCAAAACTAAATGTTTGAGTCTAAACAATTGCCTTATATTTTATGTGCATAAGAAAAGGCATATATGTATCAGCAACCAGGGGCGTGTCCAGAGAGGGTACTCTAGGGGGGGGGCACAAATACCTCCACTGGCGGCCGAACCAAATGGTGTAGAAAATGTTTCGCTCCCGCGCCGCCATAACTTCAGCTTCCTCTGTCTCGGCCTCGGCTCGACAGGGGACAGCTGATGATGGGAGGGGGGTGTGCTGTTGAAAATGTTTTGTCGCTGCGCTGTTTCAGCTTATTGTAACATCAATAGGGGCACATTTCCAATGATCTGAGGGCCCACATCCTCGCGCGCTAGCCAGCAGTACCCCCTGGCTGATCGCTTTGCGAAACTCTGAATTTAAGCTCAGCCTATGAAATCGGTCACTAGATCAGTGGTTGTCGGCAGGTCAGGTGGTCATAATAAAACTCATTTCAACCAACCGTGGCTCGTGTTACATGCAATGTTTAGGAAGTAGAAGTAATTATTCGAATACACAATGCCGCTCAGCTGCTCGTGCTAATTGTCGAATGGGTCATTATATATTGGGATTCCCAGAAGTCGTTTATCCGTCTTCAAATTGGGGCGGGTATTTGCGCTGTTCTCACGGGTGATGCAGTCGCGATTGGCAAAGTCAATTACTAGTTTGACTCAGCTAACGTCTGTACTTCGCGTAGGAGATCTGCCAGGGCTAGTTTTGCATGGCAAACAGCCCTGGCTTGCGAACATGGGGCCCCACACAAAAAGGTCTAACGGCTCGCATAATTCCAAAGGTCTAGGGGGGCACGTCCCGCTAGACACACCTAGACACACCAATAATAATTGTTCTTTCTTTGCTCGCCTGATGGTGCGAACAGGCTGACTCAAATAATATACAGTGTTGTCTCTACTCATCGTTAGTATTGTCTTTCCGACCCGCATGACCTTCTTAATCCATCGCGCACACCTGTGTGTCGCTTTGTCCACAACTCTGGCACTCTCTCAGACTATGACACAGTTGTTTCTGTCCGCGTGGTCAGTAATCGCCAACATGTGTGCAATGGTGGTTGGTCCTTTTCTGTTTCTCTCGAGTGAAAAGTCTGGTTGTTAATGCTTCAACATATTTCTTGTGTTCTTCTACTACTGCGCCAAATGTTCTCCCCGTTTCCCTAGTGTACGTGTTGATGCAGGTCTTACAGGGGATTTGGCATACATAGTCTGTCTTAGATGATGAAAGTTTATTCAACAACAACAACATGATACATGCACAGTATGGTGTGCTGCTGCTGCTGCTGCTGCTGCTGCTGCTGCTGCTGCTGCTGCTGCTGCTGCTGCTGCTGCTGCTGCTGAAAGGACATAGCTGAAGTCATAGACTTATATGTTGCTGTGCCCTTCTCAAACAAACAAAAACTGAATAAATACAACACAAATTATAAATAAATTACAAAATAATATTCACAACTCATGTATAAACTTGTTACAATAATGCTTGAGATACTAATACATGGGTTTAGAAAACTTCATCTTCAATTAACAATTCACAAATCTTCTTGTTGTTTTCCACTTTGTGTTTTGGGTACACTCATTATTTTCTGAGGTACAAGTGTGATCTGACAGCTGTCGCTATATCAGGATGTTTTAGTATGCGCTGTCTGTACCGGTTCTGTCACTCATTTGACACAAATTATGGTAATGTGACCGTGCCTCTGGACGTGTTTGTGTTCTTCCTATCCTTGGTCTTTCTCTTTGACTTTGTTGTTGTTCTCTCATCTTTCTTATAGTCCAACTTGGATATTCGCACCGTTGTAGCGCCTTGATGATGTGCTCCACCTCTTTCTCTCTGTCCTCTGGCTCTGTTACAATGTTGTTGCATCTGTTCGGTAATGTTTGGTGACACCCAGTTTTTGATGTAGTGGATTTGTAAACTAAAGTTCAGATACGGGTCGGTGTGGGTGTTTTTCCGATACACTAGGAATTTGACCATTCCATCCTCTTTCCGTACCATCAGTGTGTCTTGGAACGGCAAACGCTTCTTCAAACGTTGTGCGTGTTTGAACAATCATATAATGTTGACTCAATGCAGACACGCAAGTCTTATCATGTACACAACTGGGATAATGACCAGACGCTCCAGAGACCTATGCACACATTATCGCTTTGTGTTAATTTATAGTTTGATTTAGCTTGTTCTTTCCCAAATACACTACTCGAAGACACATAGTGTCGTGGCTGTGAGAAGTTGCAACGAGTTGTGTTATGGTGTCTAACATTAAATGACACATGTATTCAGTAAAACGCTCCTTCTCGCAAGAATGTGACGATGCCAATTCCAATTAGTATTGATATACCCAAACTAATATCCGGCACACAAGAAGAACGGACATATTCGATAATTAAACAAGGATAATGCTTCCGTGAAAGATCGACATGTGAGCAGTATATTAATTAGCGTTAGTTCATCCTGTGTCCCAAAGGTACTAAGCGAAATGTATCGTTTCAGTTCTAGGAAGTATGCATTTCTCAGACTCTATTGCACTCGCTATTAGTAGGTGAAACTAGGTTCTTTTTTAACGTTAAGCGTTAGTTGCCTGTTGAGGTTGATTTTCGCTTTCATTCAAACTTAGCGCCCGAATCGGGGGCCACTTGTCGAATTGTTCCCCTTGCGGGCACACGTGGCGACGCACGCTATCACCTGTCAGTATGTGTTATTTACTAACGCAGAGGAAGACATTTCCGGTCTGTGTCAAACTGTACGGATTCGAGCACTTTCCTATCGACTCGAGTGCCCATACTGTTTCTATATCTCGAGCGATCCCTTTTCAAATGTGTGATTGTACTCTAAACGCACTCGCAGATGCGTTACAGTGCAAGAAAGTATCATCCAAAAAATTCAGTAACATAAGTAATTCGCATATCACTTGAAATAAATTAATATAATTGGCATATTTTATAACACAATACCAAATCATTTAATTAGAGTAGCTGTTGTAACTAACAAAACTCGGACTTTCATTATATATATATATATATATATATAATGAAAACGTTGGGCTAATTAATAGCTGGTGAATGGAAAGTACGCATATCTAGTACGTACGTACATACATACATACATACATACATACATACATACATACATACATACATACATACATACATACATACATACATACATACATACATACATACTTACGTACGTACGTACTTATATTTTCTCCGGCCTCCGTTGTTTTAAACAAACAACGAGTATCTGTGGTGTTTACGTAACGACGCTGTGTGTTTTCTAACATTTGGTAAATATTACTATAACGACTGTCTTCTATCAATAGTCCGGCAGTGAAATGCTGTTTTGAGGGTGAACCTTGCAGTAGGGTCCCAACAAAGTTTTTGTGCAGTTTCTATATCTTTAATGTGTCCTTATAAGGAATAAAAAAAATCAAAATTTGCAAATTAGTGTCGCCATTACCAAATATTCAGTTTTCGTCAATTTCTCAATAACTACTAACACCAGCACAACCAATGATGTATATGCTGATATGTTCAAGGTCTGCAGTACAGCTCAGAATGGTTCCAAAAGGCTACAACACTCCACTACTCCCAAAATATGCAAATTAGGTCCCGCCATTTGCAAAATATTGAATTTTGCACATATCGCAGTATATGTTAGATAACAAAACCGATTAAGTGTCTACCTGCGTTTTGAGGATGTACAAACATTCAGATAGTAGTTCTGCCAACAGTTTCCATTTAAAATGCAAATTATCATCTGCCATTGAGACAAATCGATGTTTTGTCGATGTCTTCGGAACTATTTATGTTAGCATTTTAAATGAGGTGTTTAACCCGATGTTTATAGGTCAGGAAATGTGATGGTGCCATCCAAAAGGTGACTTATAGACTGATATTCGAACACTCTTAGCTATTATTTAAATCTACCAACGCCACTAACGAAACATCGTTTCGTCAATATTTTCGGAACTATCTATAACAGCGTTTCAAATGAGGTGTCTAACTCTATGTTCACATGGTCAATAATTTAGATAGTGTCATCCACAAAACTAGTGTACCGATCCACAATAACAGTACGTTAAAAACATAATTCAGTAATGAAACAGTGAAGCTGACTGACTCTTACATTTCTAGGCAGTTAACGAGATATTGTCATTCTTCTTTGCTGCTGGTCACTTCAGCTACTCCAGATTTGGCTTATATAACCTACGAACAACGGAGGCACTACCGAAAGACATTTTTCATAGGTTCATGAATATAAAAACATGTAATGCGCCATAAACCAGGACTGTGGAATGGTATGTGGTGTGATATGCGAAACTCATAGAAACGACATTCATGGAGTCTTGCCCAAATGGAACAGTGCGAATAACCCTCAAGCCATCCCTGGTGAAACGGTGGGCATTGAGTAAGCACGTATGCAGCACACTTGTTCAATAAGTCGTTGACATGGCAGATGGGTAGAGACAAACGGTTGTGACTACACATAAAGAGGACAACCCATCACGCATCCAGCCTGATAGACTAGACCGAGAAAAGATCAGGGAACAACTGGGTTCCCGCATGCCTCGATCCTCATGATCCTGCTGATCCTCTTACACATTGTTACCGTCAGAATAGCTACAGACAAACTGAATGGGTTGTTATGTACAATGCCAGATTCCATAAAAAACACAGAAAATTTGCATTAAACCTGTCTATGACGTAAACGTAATTTACACAAGAGTGTTTGGATTACAACAATCCCGCAATATTGATCTGTGAACAGTGTTACGACACGAACATTTCCAAGTACCAAGATAAACGGTTCATAAATATTGGAAAATACGAATCACACATCCAAATTATATGCAGAAGAAGAAATTTCAAGTGGGTGTGTCTTCCAGGTTGACATGCGAAGAAGAGGTGACGATTATTGGTGGATGTACCATTTTGTGAATCATACATTTTTTCTAGTAAGGAAACAGTCGAAAACTTCACGAAAAATGTCTGCTGCGACGCGCTTAAGAAAACCGCCAACGGGGTTATTTATCTCATGTTCGATAGGTACTATACCTTTAGCATCAAAAGTGGAACCCGGTCAACTCGAGGCAATAACCATGCAATCAGACGACACAGACTCAGTCCTCAGACCCACTTCCACACCAAACAATTGCCTTGAGTATGACGTAAAAAAAGCTTCAGTTGACAGACTTAATTTGTCAACAGCTTGTCGAAAAGGGACATACTGAAATGCTTCCAACCATAGACAAGCTTGTCATAACTGGTTGGGATCGGGTCCGCGAAGAACTATCATATTTCAACAAATGACACAATTGGCCCATGCATGCATGCTGGAGCAAACAGCATCAACATCATATCCAATGACACCGATGAGTTCGTCTTGCACGTCGATTACTACGCAGAGCTCGGTCTTACCTGCATACTTACAATGGAGTGCACAACATGAAATTTCACTG
>CM034541.1:42374353-42386974 GCA_020002185.1 Paraescarpia echinospica
AAGCTAAAATTATGAAGACAAGTAATAATAATAAATAAATAGACAATAAAATACTAATGAATACATGATTAAAATAATAAGCTGGTTAAGCTAATTAAATTAAAATAGAGTGATCTGCATACGAATACGTCCACATTACAGCAATTAATTAATTAATAATATATATATATATATATATAGTATATATGCGTACGAATACTTCCACATTACAGCTATTAATTGATAATAATAATAAATGTATATATATATATTATATATATATATATATATATATATATATAATATATATATAAATATATTACTATTATTAATTAATTGCTGTAATATGGAACTATTCGTACGCAGATCATTCTATTTCATCTAATTAGCGTATATGTTGGCACGGGCAAATGTGTTACTATTAGAGACGACATATGATGCAATACAGTCTATATTGTTGTTTCAGAGCTTCTGCCATGGAAATCAACCCGAAAGTGCAAAAGGGACTATTTCTATTCGCTGTGTCCAACTCTTGCATGAACCCTATTATTTACGGTGAGTGCATATTCACTGACATTGCCATGGCTGAAGGTACTTGACTTGTAAATATATAGGTTAAACTGATTATCTAGTTGGGAGAATCGATTGGGTAATCATGTACGTACCGGTACTTTATTATGACAGCTTCTTTATTTGTTTTGACATTCTGCCTAGTTCTGTGTATGCCGAATGTTCATTGTATCTTACTGCATCGCACGATGTACAAACTCGACACATATGATTATCAGAACGTATGGTTTAGAGCATCTTATTTGTATCTATATCGCAGAGATTTGTACCACCATGAGCAATTATTGCTATTCCGCGCGCACAACGCATCGAGGCTGGTGCGATTTGTGTAGCTTTTTGGACCAGTAATGCGCCCTAATAGACACCCATCATGTGGTTATCATGTATACCCGTTTTGTACTTCATACGATACAGTGTAACTACATGAACATTTGGTATAATATATAAATGATAATATATAATATTATACGCTAACTTTGGGGGCAGTCTGGCTGTATCTCCTCCAAGGTGCCGTGGTCGACTCGCCTTTATTATATATATATATGAATACGCTAACTTTGGGGGCAGTCTGGCTGTATCTCCTCCAAGGTGCCGTGGTCCACTCGCCTCTTTCAGTTCATTAGCTTCCTTGAACGATTGCCACCTGACCTACCAATTAGGGATGATTTGAAACCCCCAAAGGTAGTTATGTGGAGTTATTTACTTATGTGTTTGCTATATGCATTTCTAAAAGATCGACTTTTCTCAAGAGGGCGCACTAGACTACCGTGTTGGAATTTGGGGACAGCACTCATCCATTGCATTCTGATAATGTCACCGAACTTGAATTAGTTTATGTGTTCATGCCAGCGGTTTTATATTTCATACCGCATGATGATGAAACCATTGTGTTTCGGCGAGCATTATAAAGTAGAGATTTTATGCGGCATTTTAACCGGAAGTGTAATTGGGGTCTGATTCACGCCAACTACCACGTTTTTTACGATCTTAAAATTAATTCGTTTTAGGCATGTTCACGACAACCTTCCGTGTACAGATTCGGCGCCTGCTGAACTGGCGACGTACGTGCCGATGTTTCCTTCGCCGGAAATCATTCACTTTTCCTGCCATGCGGCGGTGCCGGAAGCCGGATAATTGTCCCGGCATTAGACTTCGCGAACACGTCCGTCTACAAAGGGACTATAACTCCCGCGTCCACTGGCTATGACAACTGTAACACCGCTTCGAAGGAAACTGTTCCGTCCATAAAACAATAACAAGGACACATTATTTCACACCCGACCTCTTATCATATGGAAAGTGACGTGGTTATTGTTATGAAAGGTGATCTATAGTAATTATATGAAAAAGCACATGATACACATTTAAACTATATAGGTCGCCGTCGGATTTCGGGGTATAACATTAATAATGACTTCCCTTTCTAAATGCGTCAGCCATTGTCTGTACTGTTTGGTATATGTCGATTATGTATTATGTATTATTATTATTATATATGATTATGTATTATTATGTATTATCATATATTATTATGTACTATTATATATAAATTTGTGTTATCATTACTATGGTTATTATGATTATTATTATTATTATAACTAGTTGGTTATTAAATGTATGATTTTCTTAATATATTTTGTCACATAATTATTTGTATTTTGATATGCGGGCCATATCATGTTCAAACGTGAAATGAACTGAGCTTAGCGTAAATTTTGTTGCATGAGCAACATAATCGCTTTGTTTTATATTGCATATCACCACGTATTCCACTTCCAGTAAGATATGGGTGGCCGCTTACCTATTATGGAACAGTGAACAATGGTCCGGTGGCAAAGAACCCTGCACTTAGATTAGTAACAGCTGCGTGAAGTAACACGTGGCGCCTCTGGTGGATAATATAACACTACATTCGCCCCATATCAATCATACGAGAAAAATCCGCTGTACTGATTTATGAAACAATCGCGTATTCAATATAACGCAAGCCAGATACTGGTCAGCAAATATTGATGTATTTATTATGTCAGCTAATAATACATATTCTTATATGATATTAAAAATATTAGCATCAGAACACAAAAATCGGTCAATCTGACGTTTGAATTATATCCAGCGTCATCAAGCTCGCGTCGGCATTTAAATGTGACCGTTTCTTCCCAAAATGAATTAATGGATCCAGTACGTCACTATTTGCCTACGTCACCTCTACCTACCGCTGCGTTGGTAAACATTTTGACATGAACATTGTTTCACTTGAGCCATATGACATATGCCACGTCAATATTCGTCTTTTACAGTTCTCGTCTAAATAACTTTGTCGCAAAGAAAACATAAGGTCCATAACATCAACATAATATACAACGGAATATCCGGCAGTTTCATATGTTCGGCAACCATTTTGAAAGTTGGTGGACCTTATTGCTAGCCAGTAGATCACGTGAACGATAGTACAATATATACGGCGTTATCTTCTTTTGTATATATTACAAGACCACCCATATAACACCTATCGCAGCGTCATTATTATGACCACATAACAATGACCGTTTACGCCATTATTGTCTGTCACGATGTGGTGTTAACAAATTAACATAGGTTGATAGCAACTGTGAAATACTACAATTGGGGTTATCCTCTACGGCTATTGACAGCTGGCTAGTGCTTACGCAACAGTGTGAATGCACTGGGGAGGTAGCATAGGTGATAAGGTCAGATTTCAAAGAACCGGGGAAATATTACATTATAGTTAAGGTAGACAGGTAGGAAAGTTGAATCTAACATGTAATCATTATAGGCAGCTTTACATGTATAGGAACTGTGGTGCGGGTGGAAATTTATATTTGATAATTTCACTGCGTATAGGAATGTCGATGTAATGAAGATTTATATACATGTTGAATTATTGTGTTACCTATTGGGCGGTGAAATTATTACAATGGTGTCAGCATCAGCAGGGATCTCATGGCAGATGCGAAGTATATTGTTCATTAACTGAGGTTTGGGAGTCCAGAGTGATCCACATAAAGGACGGTGTAACATGGTCTCCTCAAACCCTACTTAGAAGCGATACCGAGTGAGTAGTATGCTCGCGTTTTTGGATCGGTATTCTGAGGAGTTTAAGCGATATTCGGGAGGTTTCGAAAGCCTCCCCCCTGAGCATGAGTAGTCACGTGACCTGCGTGAGTAGTCACGTGACCTGCGCCACCTAGCGGAAAGAAGTGCCTAAGTACCCGTAGTGCCATCTAGCGACTCGGCCTTTAAAACATGTGATGTATGTATGTATGAAGAATTAGTACTAAGGGCATAACTATTAAAACCACAGTTTGAAAGTTGATTAGGCTGTTAATGATAACGAGGAGTGTAGAGAGGTATTAGTTGTGTATGAATGTACGTGTATGTGAGGGGTGTGTATGAATGTACGTGTATGAAAGAACTAACGAAACACAAGAGTATACGAGTGCACACGTATTTTATTGACGAATGATACAAGCGTATAATATGAAACCGTGTTTTATTAAGCGAAGTACTTGTGGGTGAGTGAACACCACGACAGAGGTCGTGAGCTTAGGGGTCAATACGACCACGCCAGTGGCTCGTGGGATGACGATGATGGTACGACTTACGGGTGAGTGAACACCGCGTCAGAGGTCGTGAGCTTACGGGTGTGTGACCACCGCGCCATAGGCTCGAATCGTTAATGACGATGATGATGATGATATCTGTTCGTTAATGAAACACGGTTATTGCAGTTGTTTAAGCCAATCGAATACGCGGCAATCGTTTGCTACCAGATCAGTGCCGAAACCTTTTACGAAATCCTTCATGACAAGTCCACGACATCGAAACATGAGATAAGCAACACAGTATCGTCCACAAACGTTAGACACGGGACTCTGCAGTCTCTTAGAATTATGAGTCCACGTTACACAATGTTTATTCAAGAAACGTCGAAACTCGACGTGTCGTGGCGGCAAGCCGTAAGAGCAGAAGTATTCACCGCAACCGTTGGCATCTACGTAGATAGCTATCCAATGTTCTCCGGGTTTACCCGTGTCGTGCGTGTTGCACACGAAGGCGACGGGGTAAGCGTCTATCTGGAGTTCGAGGAGTACGTCTTTGGGTACGATCCCGCGCATGACGACACGGGCGTGCGTATCGCGGGTAAGTAGACGGACGAGCTGCATGGTTTCCATCAGTTGTCGTAGATGACGTTACGATTCCTGTCGATCTCCAGCACCTTCTCGAACTCGGCGTAGGCGATGACGTTCACAGTGGTTGTCAGTGCGTCGCGGAAATGAATCTCGACGCGCAAGTTGCCCTTTTGTACCAGATGGAAGCAGCAGTCGTCGCACGCATCAGGGGTGAGGTCCACGCCGAAGAAGGTGTAGCCGTGTCGGAAGTCGTAGCGAGTCAAGCCGTTCCCTTCGTCCTGCCACGCCTTACCCGTCGAGGTGAACAGGTTATGGTAGCATCTGACAAAGAGGTTGTTGTCGAAGTCGGGCTGGAAAGGTTTGGCGGGTATCTGTCGTCCGTCGACGTACACGGCGAAGAAGTTGATGTGGTTGTTTTTAGCGTGAAAGGGATTTTTGGCGTAGCATCCGTTGTAGGCGTCGTTATCGATGCAGCATATCACAAGACGTTTCGGAATAGTACCAAGAAAGAGGTTCTCGCGCGTGTACGAATGGGTACCTGTGGGAATAGAGTAGACCTTGCATTCGACAGGTCGCAGCGGATACTTGGCGGTGGCCTTTTCGAGGGCTTTGATGTGTGCCATCTGCACACTCGGGTTCAGGGTGACTTTCTTGACGAACAGTGTAGCGTTGACGATCTGTATCTTGTAGGCGGGGTTGGCTCCACCAGCAATGAGCGCGAACGCATCCTTGCTGCGTACGAAACGCATCTTGAGTTCGACACCGTTGATGAGGAGTTTATCCTGAAGCAAGAGGTCGACGTGGACACGACCTATCATGTCGACCACACGACTCTGGGCGATCATGTGACGTCTGGCAACGAACCCCGCGTTGGCTGTCGGATCGGCACCATCAATGACGACGGCATCCATACGACCGGCCGTGTCCTTGTACCACATCTGACTCGTCAGTTGCGTCTCCTTGGCATCGTCACCGTAACTGAGCAGCGTCTCTATGTAGGCCCGGTATGGATACGTGTTGGTCGAGGGAGTCACGAGCGTTCCGTTCAGGTAGAAATCGACCTGACCGAACAGCGAATGGAGCCAATTATTCACGGGAGCGACGGGGTCGGCGGGGTCGAGGTCACTTCCGTCGGCACGCGTCACCTTCGCCCGAACGTGTAGTTTCGTGTCGGCGAGATCCAAGTAATCGTCTCCCGAACCGGGTACGACGAACTCGATCGGTCCACCTGAGTCGAGCGAGGACACCGGCTGGTGATGGACCGTGTGACTGTCGATGATGGCGGTCTGAGTCAGAGGTACGGTGAAGAGATCGAGTTCGCTCTTGAGTCCCTCACACGATAGTTTATGAACGAACGCCATCGTCGAATATATCGGGTTCACGACGTACCTTCGGTTTCTGCTGTTTCCTCCGACGTCTCGCTGGTGTACTGACTCGTTTCGCAGGGTGTGTGCGTCTTATACGCTTACGGGGTCGCACGCCAGGGGTCAAGAGATCACTCATCATATCTCTACCGGCAGTGGTGACGCGACGTTTGGCGGCCGTTCTGATGTTCTGTCCCGACAGGACGTCGTCGGCTATGTGTGCGCCGGTCGACAGAGCTCTCTTTCCCAACGCCACGGCTCCTCTCTTGACGAGTGGCATGACGCTACGCAGTAGACTTCCGAATAGACTTCCCAGACCGTGTCCCCGTTGGTGTCGGGCACCCACGAAATAAGGAATCGCACCTCCCGCTTGACGATCGTAGTAGTCGGTGTAATTCATCTTTCTCTCTCTCTCTCTCTAGAACAGTGCCGTCCGTTGCCGTTGGAAATGAAGTGTCACCGTCACCTTACCAACCTCGAATGGCACGCGATTTCCGGTGTCGTCTCTTATATCTATCTCGATCGTGCCAAATTCTTTGTAGAGCACGGGTACGTAGTGAATCTTATCGAAGGTCTTCGATACGATGTCGCCATGGCGACCGCTCACCGGGATGATGCGCAGCAGCGGCACGAGACTGTCACCAACAACTCGTGGTTCCACGACATCCGTGTAGATGTAGAGTGAGTCGAGTCCTCGTTCCATGGTGATCACGGTGTTGGCTTCCGTGATCAATACCTTGAACTCGGGTGCATCGGGATCCTTCGGGAGATAGTCCAGCGTAGTGGTACGAAAGCCGAGAACGGCAGTCAGTATAGCAGCACGGAAGACGGTATTCGGTGCCATGTGCACCGATACCTTATGCGTAATGATGTTGTAGCTCAGTTTCACTCGTCCCTCTCCCACCACACGACGTAGAGAGGCGTTAATGGAGAGGATCAGTGACCACGGATCTTTATAGTATCCGGTTCCGATTCGGACAGTCTTCGTGTGCAGGGACCGTGGGTGCTCTTCGTCTATCGGTAGTGTTACAGCGAACCCCGCGTCATCGTCTACGATGTTGTACCAACTGTGTGGATACTGTACCTCCACCAGACCGCATTCCCATTGTCCCCGTAGTAGGATACGTTTCGGTAGCGTCGTGATGTAGTGGGTCAGCGTGTTGGTGGGGTGCGTGTGCATGGAAGCATTGCTGGGCAACGTGAGATAGAAATCACTCGGTTCCATGTTGTTGTTGTTTCAACGTCGGACTGGGTAGCAGGTAACCCAACGAACTGCTCAACAGGGCCGTCCACAGAGTCGGATCGTGGTGACCAAACGTCAGGTTGTAGATGCTGACCAAGATGACCGTGTACAAGACGACGACCTGACACAGAAAGACGATCTCCTCTTTGGGACACGCTGTACCGAATATGTGCCACGGAGTCCTCTCTTTCTGTAGTGGGGGTGGCGGTAGAGTGTCGACGTCGTCTTCTTCTTCTTCTTCTTCTTCTTCGTTACTAACGGTGATGCGTGATGTTGTCTCGTCTGTCATACGTGGACGACTGACCTCGTAACGGACGCACAATTAGTCTTTATAGTCCGACGAGACCCTTGGCATCGATCCAGCTGTTGAACTTCGAAGGATATCCGACCCATTTCACCAACACCTCCCGTCGACTGCCTACCTTGCGACGCTGTACTATCGATTCCACACGGTACAGTTTATCGACCGGAACCGTCACCTTCTGTATCTCCGGTTCGTAGAAGGTACCGTCCAGTATCTCGCCGAGATCGTCCGTTAGACGATAGACGGGTGGTTCGGACGGATGGACTTCGCGTATCGTGAATAGTTCCTCTGTCCAATTTATCGTGTAACCTTTATCGAACCGTCTCTTAGCCTTGCTGATACGTACGCGATCCCCCACGTGGTACTTGGGCACCCCCTTACCGTGATGACCACCGTACAGACGCTGCCACACCTCTTCCTGATTAGTCGCATCCACCTGTGACGGAGACATCCCGATACTGCGGTGAGGTGTGTCGTTGTACGTGCGCACCAGATCCGGAAGGATATCGATGTACCGCCACGATTCTTTGTGTGTCAGGTATCGCCACATACGTGACATTAGTGTGCGATTGAAGCGTTCCACGATGCTCGCCTTGATCTCTGCGTTGAAGGTGGAGAAGTGGTGGATACCGTATCTGTCCAATACACCCCGAACGCTACGGTTATAGAATTCCAGACCTCTATCGGTCTGCAACGACAGTGGTTGAATGTCGGTGAAGAGACCGTTCAGTGCCTTCGATACAGACGTCGCCGACTTGTTCTTCAGTGGAACGCATCGGGCGACTTTCGAGAAGACGTCGATCACCGTGAGCAGGAACGTTGTACCGTCGTTTTCTTTTTTCAGACTGGACACGTCAACGAGATCGGCCTGCCACTGTTGATTCCGTCCTCCGACGATCGTGCGCCGACGCGTGAAACGAACTCTGACCGGTTTATGTAGTGTATAGGCGTTCTGTTCCGATAGCCATTGTTCGACGATTTTTCTCGGTACGCGTGGTATGGCGGTTCGTCGCAAAGACGCGATTCCTCCGTAGCTACCCACCTTGGTGGGGTTGAAGTAGACGTCCTCCAGCTGTTTACGACGGCGCCCCATGATGACGTACGTATGATATAATCGATGGTAATCCCGCACACGATGGGGAGTCCGCTGTAAGCAACACCGGTAAACAGACGTGTTAGACTGTCCCGTAGATCACACATTATGTCGGTGAATCGAGATGATGCGTCTCTTTTATTCGAGACGTTCCCATGTCTTACTAGTCGACGCCGGTGGGGTAGGTAGAGTGGACGGGCTCATTCGAGATCGTCTCCGCGAGAGGGGTGTCCACTGCAGCGTTCGACGCGCTCTACTGAGCGATCGTGTGGCCGCCGCTTCTATGGTACGCTTCCTTTGATCCTGTCGAATAGCCAGTCTCCTGGCCTCGTTACCCACCAACTCCATGGGTAGATTCATGTCACCGAGTTGATGCGCAAACACCTCCCACCCCGTTGGAGAACCGATGGTCTTGCGATGACGCAACAAATCGTTCACGAGGTCCACCACGTTACTTCCGGGTACCGCTACGCCTTTGTTCATGAGCTCTCCGCGCGCATTCCACGCGACGTCTCGTTTCAGACGTTCCATCAGTCGTCTGGCTTTGGTCTGGAGGCGTTTGGGAACACTGTCGATGACTTCCGCTTCCCCCCCCACCTCCGGTGGGGTCTGATCCGTATTAGTTCCCGCCACCACCGCCGCTGCCGTGACCACCGGGGACGTGTCCTTGTTGACCGTTGTCACGCGTATTGGTTCGCGCGTGCGTCGATCGGACAACGCGTTGTAACGTTGCAACACTTGATTATACATGACGACCTTGTCACCGTCGGTGAGATCTTGTCTGTCGAGTATGACTTTCATCTCGTCGTCGAATACCTGTACTTTGCGTCCTAGGGTATCCGTCGGTGCTGGTGCGCGTAGACTGTCCAACAGTCGTGGATCTACCAAGGCCATCTTCCGTACGTGTTCCATCGTTGTCTACTTGAGTAGCACCTGTTTTAGCAAGGGTAGCAAGACCGCACCTGCCAAAGGTGCCAGCAGTGCCGACAGGAAACCACCGGTCTGTCCTCTTCCGCCCTGGTTGTTACCCCGTAGCAAGATGCGACGTCTCCTCGCTGCAGGTGCGTCTCTCTGTGCCAAAGCACGTAGGTTTGTTTTGTACACGTTCAGAGCACGTCTCTGCGCGTCGGTCAAGGGCAAGTTCTTCTTCAATATGTTGTAGGCACACTCGGCTAGTGCACACAACAGATCGGCGTCGGCGTTTCTGATGATGGCTCGTCTCAATTTCGTGCTCTTGTATCTGTTTAGCGTCTGTATGCAGAGGATGTGTTTCTTCACGAGTTCGGACATGCTGTTGTCTTCACGAGCATGCTGCGACTGAAGGAACGAGGTGCTACGCGGACGTCTTATACCTTGGGTTGGTACACGTACTGGACACTGTCGTCCGGAAGGACACCCGTGCGCAGACGCATATCATCGAGCGTGCCCTGTTTCAGATCGACGAGGAGATAACCGTACGGAAGTGACGTGGCGTCTCGGAACGCTTCCTGTACAAACTTCAGGCGACCCGGATACATCTGTCGTGCCAAGTGTCCGATCTGTGACGCGTCACGAGGATTCTTGAAGATCACCATGTAGTGTGCGTTCAGACTGATCGTACGACTCTCCTTGTTCTTTGGAAACAGGTTCTGCACGAGATACAGTACGGACGTGTTCTGGTGATGACTCTTTTTTGTGAACAAGGTCGTGACCCGTTCGTCTGTTTCTGCCATCAGATCATCGATGACCACGAGGTTACGCGTCGATGCGTCGAACGCACCGCTCGGCAAGCCTTCCTCGAATCGCACCAGGTCGTTGTCAACATAGGCACTCTGCCATACACCGTAACACCACGTGATCTTCTCTGGAGGTGGATCGATCATCGTTGCGGCGTGACGTAGCAGACGCATCACGAACGTAGTCTTACCACATCCCGTCGGTCCCGCAACGATACAGGTGAAGGGGTGTTTCCATCGCGTGTCCATCTAGTAGTCACCGGTGGTGGTGTTCGACAATGTCGCGTTGACCACTGTGCTGTTAGTTGCGACGACGACACCTCCACCACACCAACGAAGGAAGAGATCGCGGAACAAGACGTACAAGACGTACAGATACAGACCGAGTATTCCCACTAGTGTTACAGCTACAAGCGTTCCCGTCCGTGACATGCTACGTTATGACTATCGATTGTGTGGCATCTGACTAAATAGTGTTATCTTTTTTTTTCTTTTTTCGTGTGTCTCCGCCTACTAACCGCATGACAGCTAGAGGCGCCTATAACCCCAACTGACGTAGGGGCGCATTTCCTCATCGTGTCAGCAGTGGTTCGGCATTACACGTCCACAGGGCCCGTGGTGATTCCGTCTTCGTTGACCACGCGCTTGGCATAGAAGTAGGTCAACGCCGCACGTTCCTGGATGTACGTCAGCACGGACGAGTGATTGACCCGGAACCCACGGTTCTTCCCACTTCCACTGCAACGATTGGTCAACACGTCCAGGAACGACTGCTTGTCGATGGTGTTGAGTCGTTTGTTCAGACCTTTGGTGCTGTATTTATCGATTGTACCCGAACAATAGTAGGTCTTGCTGCACAGACCCAGGAAACAGTCACCGGACCATTCGACCTTGAAGAGTCCCGGTGTTCTCTTGTCGTACGCCTTGCGTTCCTTGCAACACGTCTCGGTGCCGTTCCACGGACGTCCGGCCAGCCGACAGCGCACGTAGTCGTTCTGATGTTCGTCGCAACATTCGGACGGTAGCCATTCGGAGCGGTGACGATAGTAGTGGTCGCGCAGTGCCGGTGTCACGAGGTCGTCGACGGACTCACCGGCCAGAGCCAAATAGGCACTGTCCGTATCGGTTTCGCAGTACTCGAACAGCGGACGATCCACGTATCTGACCATGAAGTCGTAGTAGAACTCCAACATACGTAGTTTGGCCCACTGCAACACGAAGAATCCCACGTGTGTGGGCAGTGCGTATTTGACGGTGCGTTTGTGCATTTCGATCTCGTATGCATCGGCAGTGACGACGTCGAGTTGACGGAAGCGACGATTGTTGATCGCGGTCGATGCACTCTTCTCCGTGCAGTAGGTGACCTCGCGGTGCTTATCGACGTTGGTGATAAATTTCCCATAGGACGAATTGCCCATAAGTTTGTTGGTATCTGCGATCATGGCCTTGTCGGGATGGGCGTCTCCTTCGCGACGTGCGGTGGACACCGCCTCGCCGAATCGTCGGAAGCAGGCAACCGGTGTGTACTCGATGACCTGGAAGACATGCGTCACCTCGAGACCGTGTGCGAGGTCCATCGCAAGAGAGGTGTGGCGAGCAAGATCTTATCCCCTCGATAACTCCCGACGAGCATGCGTCGCGGAGTTGCCATGATGTTGTGTTCTTCAGCGTAGCGACGCATGAACGGTCCGAGATCATCACGGGTCAGGTGAATGTTCTTGAAGATGGGCTGCATCTCGGCAAAGTGTGCGCGCAGGTCCTCCGGTACACGTATGTCGCACTGAATCATACCGAACACGCTACCGTTGCACACACCTGTCAGGATCTGTTGTGACGTCATTTTCCCGCGCACGTGTCGACGACGTTGGCGAACGTCCAGAAACTTTTGTACGCACGGATCGCGTCTCGTGACCTTCCACTCGCATTCTCACAATTCGACGACCCTCACAAAGTGTCGAAGATAGGCTGTGTTCTTTCGTGTTTCGGCGAGCAGTTGCATCATGGGTTTCCCATTGACCTCGTTGAACTCGCGTCCGGTGCACGGACACCCGTGGTAGTAGCATCCGTGAAACTGATAGGCCGTCTTCGTTTCACTGCACCAACCGTCCACCGACAGTTTACCGATGCGCTTCTCTCGACCGTTGGACTTATGACGTATGGCGAGTCCCGTGTTTTCGGACTCCCACGTAAGCCATTCGA
>CM034541.1:42387974-42520474 GCA_020002185.1 Paraescarpia echinospica
AAGCATGACCTCGCTTTTAAAAACCATGTTGAGATGGGTTTATCAAGTTTTGTTTAACAAGAAAATCCACCATGTGATCTTTAATTAGTCTTTCTAACAATTTACAAATCACTGATGTTAAACTCACTGGTCTATAGTTCTCTGACTTGTTTCTCGAACCTTTTTTGAATAACGGTATAATGTTTGCTTCTTTCCATTCTAAAGAACCACTCCCTCTTCTAATGACAAATTGAAAACTGTTGCAAGCGGTATGCTAATTTGTTCTACAATTTCCAATAGTAGTTTGGGTGGAATACCATCCACTCCAGGTGATTTATTATCCTTCATAGCCCTTGTTTTCTTACCTACCATTTCCGGGGTTACAATTAATTGTCCTAAATAGTCTGAATCTGCCCCCTTGAACTTAGCCTCTGGTACTGGCAGTGAACTAATATCTTCCCTGGTAAACACTGAACTAAAGTACTCATTCAGGTCTTCTGCCATTAAAAATCCCTCTGATATTATATTTCCAGCACTATCTTCTAGAGGACCGACTTTATCTTGAACTTTCTGTTTGCTTCGAACATACGCATAAAAACTCTTGCTGTCATGTTTTATATTACTAGCTAATTGTTGTTCATAGCTTCTCTTTGAATTTCTAATTTCAGCTGTAGCTTGGTTAAGTGCTTCTTTATAACTGTTGTAGTCTTCATCATTTCCAGTACATCTATATGACTTCCACATCATTTGTTTGTACTTAATTTTTCTAATGGCTTCTTTCGATAAGTGTTTCTTTTTGGACCATTTTCCTTGTTTTTTGAAGGGTACAAATTTATCGACTATGCACTTAATTTCACTCTTTAATACATTCCAGCATTCTGTTGCCGTCTTATTTTTCAGTGTGTTATTCCAGTCTATCTTTGCTAAATATTTCCTCATGTCCATATACCTTCCTTTGTGGAAATTTCTCCTATACTGCTTTTTACTATTCCTTTCTGATTTTACTTTGATGGTAAAATGTATCTGGTTGTGATCAGTACTCCCCAGTGGCTCACATATCTTGACATTGTCAACTAATTCATTCTGTGAGGACAAAACTATGTCTAACACATTCTCACCCCTGGTTGGTTCTAGCACATGTTGAGAAAGGAAAGTATCTTGAACTAAAACCTTCTAAAACTTGTGGTCCTCCTCCCCATGCACCAAAGTTTTGTACCCGTGGACTTTAAAATTCTATAATAATACGGGTCCCGGTTTACTTCCCTTATAGCGTTTTGTTTAAGTCTCTTCACCATGCTTATGTTTGGACTTCGATAAACTAACCCAACTGTTAACGTTGAGTTTCCTGTAACTATGTTACACCAAACAGCTTCTTCGCAATCTGCTTCTCTTTCTAATTTTATTTCATAAGCCTGAATAGATTTTTTAATATATAAAATAACTCCACCTCCCTTTCTTCCTATTCTATCTTTTCTAAACATTACATATCCTTTCAGTCCCAATTCAGCATCTGATATATCGGTGGTGGTCCAGGATTCGGTTATACCTATTATGATTCTGTGCAGACAACGGCCAGCATTCTAACAAGCTAGACAAAGTGAAGAAGAATACTGACCAGTGCACTGCTAGACCTAGTCCAGCTATGACAATATAATGCTAACTACTTAAATTATAGCTTGTTGGCAATGTGAGTGTGCCGAGTTAGTTTAAAATGTTATAAGCAACCAGACTGGGGACTGTTTAAAATAAAATTATGTCAAGCTATAAGATAATCATTAGCTTATATATGCCGGATGCTGGGTACTTACATTTTTGGCCTGTTCAACTCTGCCCCTATATGAGACGAAGAATAATGAAGGAAAATTCAACTGTAATTATCACAGTAATCCACTGACAAAAAGTTGTAATTAATTTGACATTTAAACTGGCTTACATTTCAGTTCGTGCACTTGTGGTCGTTTTAACGTATTTGGATAGTCGACTGATGTTTATTGCATATGCCATAGATATGTAGAATCCCCCACATCAACACTACATGTCTTACTGCACATGTCTTTTCTCCATGGAGCTTCGATTACTTCCGGTTAGACGTGGATAAACGTAAACAATACCACATCCGCATACTAATTAATTTGTGAGCCGTGTCAAATGAAGAATAATGGTCAACTATTTCACAGTCATCGTGCAATGTGAAGAACAAGGAAAAAGTTGTACACACGATGAGTGGAAATTTTGTATATTGGCTATAGAACAGTATAATCAGACGGGCTATCATGACGCGGCCGAATTTCAAAGACGACTAACAATTAAGTTGAAGACCATGACAGTGAAATACAAACTGACACTCTTCAAAGACTACGCTGTGGATGAATTCTTCAGAATGCTATTTTACTATATGTTGTGCTGTGAACGCCTGCGATCACCTTGGACGGTAACAGATAATTAATCCAAACCAGCACAAAAGAATGTCTAATGAAACGTCTGTCAATTGTATACTTGGACTGCTAAGCCAAGGTACGCGCCTAGTCCTAGACCTAAGCTAGGGTAGGCAATATGTCAACAATAATTACCCATTTTTGTTCCTGTTAATAATCTGCGGAACTTTTTGAGATCTTATTTAAACTCCTATTTACGTAAAACTTATTTTGACACAGCAGTGACACAGGTAGTCTAATGCACATGTTCACTAGTGTAGAACTGTGTGTAACTGTATGTAAACAACGATAAGATCAATATGGCTATGTAATAATACAATAAACTACCACTAACATTATAATAATAACATTTTAATACAGTTAAACCTGTCTTAGCGGCCACCTTTCCATAACGGTCACCTTTTGTGTTATCCCTCATTAGGTTCAACTTCTTGATTGCCGCATCAGTCACAGTGAGAAGATTGCTGATGAACAAATTATTCCTTTGCAACTTCTTCTGGAATGTTTCAAATATCTCCAGGATGTCGCCCATCAGTGCGGTGATCAACGTTTGTTGGTGGTTCCAGATTCTTAGGAACCCTTTGGCTCCAGCCTTCTCCTTTCTGTCGTTGGTACTTTCTGGCGCCTGCATCTGTTCCTACACCATAATGCAGGCTGGTAGGTTGTTCAGCACAGCATCCACCAGCTGCAGCTCGTGCAGGACAAACCTGACATCGTGGTGCCGGGGGAACTGTTTGAGATTCCCGACTTGCGCTGACAACATCTTCATCCGTCTCGGCACCCGGAAGAATAGTACGAGTCCCAATAGATTGGACTTCCAGATTCCCAACTCAGGTACGACTCAATGGCTAAGTCAGATCGGTGTGCAGCACACCAGAATGTTGCCAAACCTCTCTGCATTTGGTCAGCAAGCAGACGCCATAGTCCACCTTGTCTGCCAGTGTTTGCCGCCTCGATGTCAGCGGTGACACCAACCAGTTTCGTGTCTTTACTTCCTGTCAGATCCAGAGCTTTGTTCACCGCTTCAAGTAGTCCAAGGGCACCGTTCTTCTCTGGTGAATGCATGACAATTGCTATTTACCCCAGTGCAAATTAAATCAAACACACTAAAACGAATAAAAAGTAAGTGCTACAAGAGGCTGGTTTGGGAGAATGGGGGCACACTGGGGGGAAAGTTGGTCTAACTGGGGGGCAAATGAAAGGGCTGGGGGGACAATGCCCCTGAATTATACTGATAATCCCTGAGCAAATCTGGGCCAACGCTTGCCTTGCATTCGTTCACACCCTCGTGTTTCGTTTTGGACATCAACGCTTTTTCTGTTTGCCTTTACTTGGAGGGCGTGATTGATTTCACCATTGCCCAAAAGAAAAACGGAACATCAATTAAATGTAGCAAGTTGTGTAGTGTATTATTTAATATTATTGCTAACTCTAGGTTTGTATTGTTCACCAACTAGCGAACGTCAACGTAACCATTTATAATCCTGTCGCTCCACCTAGTGAATATCCAAGTCATGAAACTCTCCATAACGACAACTTGCCTATAATGGTAATTTTGCGAAGTTATGGAGCAACGAACATGGTAGAGTTCAAAATGTGAAAATGAAGAAAACGGCTGTTGAAGTTTTACATTATATATGCAAATGGATTGCATGTAAATATTACATGCATGACATTCAAATGTGGCACAGAGCATGTATGTTATGTTGCACTGATACACTAGAAGTACAAATGTGCTGCTACTGATCAAGTTATGCCAAATTATGTCTTTATGTGTAAAACTAAGAGGTCAGATTATTTGAGAGCAAAAGGTAGCATCAGACACTGGGACAGTGTGACTGCTGCATGGCTAAATGGATGCAATGGTGTGTGACTCTGTCACAAGGGTTGAGAGATGCGCCTAGTGCTGTAGCGTTTTGTGGGGGTTGGTAGCTTGCTTCAGACCTCCCGCTTTCAGCTTCAGCCGCCAGATAGCCTTATCCAGGTGAAAAGAAAGCCAAGTGCATAAGTCTTTCATTCTGGTATATAGCCTCTCCTCAATCAAGACTCATGCAGTGCCTCCTTGCGACACCATATGGTAACTGGACACCTTGCGGCTCCAGGCCAAACTTGCATGGGATCTAGTGGTCCAGCCACGAAAAACCTTGGCTGGCGGAGCAGCATGAGCCTGATATGTGCAGGGTGCAGGGCCCACCAGTGTGTGGACACGTCCCAACCCTCACAAATCATGTTTCAGCTATGGGGCAAATAGCAAAGCAGAGGATGTGATGGACAGCATGTCCCCTCAGTTCCGGCGGCGGAAGATCCAGTTGTATGGACAACTATGGCGAGCACAGCTCAGTACGAGCTACTGTTCTTTGGAGTAAACCAAATCAAAAACCGGCAGAAGGCAATGGGAAACCACTGCTGTATCTTTCCCAAGACAATCATGACCCACAAAACCACAGAAGATAACGTTAACAGCGTGAACGGTTGTTCTGACAGTTCTGACAGGACCACCTCGCTCGGTAGGGATAGTCATGTGCGACCGGTGATGCCAAATCGGCATCCAGCTACTGTGTGCAACAGAGAGATTTTGAATATTGCTACATGGAATGTAAGAACTCTATATCAGAAAGGAAAACTAGAAAACATCAAACAAGAAGCGACAAGACTGAGGATAAATATAATGGGAATGTGTGAAGTTAGATGGACAGGGGCAGGACTGATGACATCAGATAATAACACAATAATTTACTCAGGAGGCGATAAACATGAAAGAGGAGTTGGAATTCTGTTGGATGAAGAAAGAGCAAAATGCTTACTAGGATACTGGACCATATCGGATCGCATCCTCTTGGTGAAAATCAGTGGCAAACCATTTAACATTAACATCATACAAGTGTACGCACCAACCGCAGACAAATCTGATGAAGAGCACGAGACATTTTATAATGATCTTGAATTAGCAAAATCACATTGCAAATCACAGGAGATTGTAATAGTTATGGGAGACTTTAATGCTAAAGTTGGTGAGGGAAGATGCGAAGACATAGTTGGACCATATGGCCTGGGGAGCAGAAATGAGAGAGGAGATAAACTAATAGAGTGGGCAAAATCTCATGACATGATTGTAGGAAACACCTGGTTCCAACAACACCCAAGAAGACTTTGGACTTGGAAAAGTCCAGGAGACCGTACACGGAACCAAATTGATTATATCCTGGTCAGTAAAAGATTTAGAAATGCCCTACTGGTGGCAAAAACCTTTCCCGGGGCAGACTGCGATTCCGACCATGTGCCAGTGCGAGCCAAGTTCCGACTGAAACTGAAGAAAAGGAAAAGAGCAACAAGGAACCTGAAACTAGACATGAATATACTAAAATCAGATTCAGCGATCAAAGAGAAATTCAATGTAGCAGTACAAAACAGTTTCAATGTTCTGAATGACATTCAAGATGTGGACGACCAATGGGAACAAATGAAGGAATCAATAACACAGGCTGCAGAAGAAACTATTCCTAGGCAATGCAGAAAAGCAAAGAAAAAATGGATGACTGATGATATTCTAAAGTTGATGGATGAAAGGAGGAAAATTAAGCAAAATCATGATGCATATGTAGCAATGAACAAGGATATAACGGCTAAATGTAATCTAGTGAAAGAGAAGTGGCTTAATGAACAATGCAAAGAAATTGAACAGAAGAATAAGCACGACACAAAATCCATGCATGCTAGAATACGAGAAATCACAGGGAAAAGAACATGCTCAGCTAAAGGTTGCCTGAAATCTAAAGAAGGAAACATAATAATGGACAAAGACAAAATACTCGAGAGATGGTCAGAATATATTGGTGAACTGTACGATGATGAAAGGGGTGAAAGACCATCAATTAAGAAGAACTTTGATGGTCCTCCTATATTGAAGGACGAGGTTCGAAAAGCCATCAGATCCATGAAAAAGGGAAAAGCTGCTGGACCAGATAATATTACCATTGAAATGATTGAGTGTTTAGAGGAATTTGGTATTGATATAGTAACAGACTTCTTGAACAAAATATATGACAGCGGACGAATCCCAACTGATTTATCCAGATCCATTTTTGTAGCAATACCAAAGAAACCAGGTGCGATTGAATGTGAACTACACCGTAGAATTAGTCTCATGAGTCACTACACCAAGATGTTGCTTAAAATTATTATGACCAGAATGAGAAACAAAATAAAGCCGGAAATTGCTGAAGAACAATTTGGATTTGTAGAAGATAAAGGTACAAGGAATGCTATATACATCCTACGAACATTGATTGAGAGAGCACTGGAAATGCAGAAAGATCTGTATGTATGTTTTATTGATTACACAAAGGCATTTGACAGAGTTCGTCATGAAGAAATCATATCAATGCTGGAAAGTTTGAACATTGATGGGAAAGATCTGAGAGTTGTGAGAAATCTGTACTGGGAACAAACAGCAGCAATACGAATAGAAAATGACATCAGTAAATTTCAAGAAATAAAACGTGGTGTAAGACAAGGGTGAGTCCTATCACCCGATCTCTTTTCACTATACAGTGAGATTATCTTACGCACATTAGAAGATATGCCAGGCATTCAAGTAGGGGGATATAACATGAATTATTTACAATATGCAGATGACACGGTACTGATTGCTGAGAACGAAATAGATCTACAACAGATGCTAGATACAGTAATAAGGGAAAGTGAGAAAAAAGGTCTGTCCCTGAACAAAAAGAAAACAGAAATCATGGTCATCTCAAAGAAAAATTACACTCCAACATGCAACATGGTAGCATATGGCTGTTTTGAAGCAAGTCCGAACGTTTAACTATCTGGGATCACTAATAACATCCGACGGTCGATGCAACGATGAGATAAAGAGAATAATTGCTCAAGCAAAAAAAAAAGCTTTTCACCACATGAAAAACATTTTAACAAATAAAAATATATCAATTGAAGTGAGAAAACGTGTACTGCAATGTTAAATAGAGCCCATATTGCTATATGGATGTGAATCCTGGACAATAACCAAAAGATCACAAAAAAACATAGAAGCCACTGAAATGTGATTCTTAAGAAGAATGCTGCGAGTGCCATGGACTGCAAAGCAAAGCAATGAAGTCATCCTTAGGACAGCCAAATCAAAAAGAAACATCATCAACAACGACGATTTATAGGCCATGTCATGAGAAAGAAAAAGTTAGAACAAATAGTAACAACAGGAAAGATAGAAGGAAAAAGATCCAGAGGACGCCAGAGAATAAAAATAATAGATAGTCTCTCAACATTCTGTTGAAGGAGCACAACAGAACTGCTACAAACTACACACGACCGTGTGATATGGAGGGCCATGATCGCCAATGCCTGCGACAGACATGGCACATAGAAGAAGAAGGTGCTTTGAAGTTAGTTCTTCTGCCAACTATCCTTTTCACACGAGCTTATAGGTTTAGTGGCTGCCAGCACACTACTGAGCCTAAACTACCATGCAGGTGTGAAAAACGTCCTGATGTATTTGAACTTGAGCCATTAATTAACTGTCCACCAAGCAGTAGCAGAGCAGTTTTATAATAATAATAATCCACAAGTTAAGTGGCAGTGATCTTCCTTTTATCATTCATGTGATGTTTCTTGTTTATTGTTTATATCATACGTAGACAGGTACAGAAAGAAACTGACGTTTTCTATAAAAAGAACACGTTTGCCTACCAATGGCATGTATTTCCTATTGTTGCTGTTTCTGCCGGGCAGAAATCAAACAACCCTGTAGGTCATTATTAATCAAATGTTTTTTGGTGAATCATAGTTACAGACCATAAAGGGTTATGATAGAAGTAAAATGTTGACATGTTTACTGTTCACTTATTGCACCATGTCTTGCATTTACAGGAATAATTATAATAGAAAATAAAATGTTAT
Organism: Paraescarpia echinospica; assembly: GCA_020002185.1. Taxonomy (NCBI): domain Eukaryota; kingdom Metazoa; phylum Annelida; class Polychaeta; order Sabellida; family Siboglinidae; genus Paraescarpia; species Paraescarpia echinospica. The sequence goes on from CM034541.1 coordinate 42,396,305, forward strand.
TGTTAAATACATGCATTGATGAGAAACTGGGAATTACTTTTCTGTGGCCTAAGAATAACTAATTTCACAAACTTCCTGCTTATATAAAACAACTGCATAAAATAGATATCCATGCAAGACACAGACTCTGCATGTGACAGATGTTTTGGGAAGGGGAATAGCTTCCCAGCCAGCAGCCACTAGACCCTGGGCAATTGGGCTTACATTTTAAGGGGTCATCCTGAAACAACCAAATGTCAACCATTAGAAGAGTTGACATAGTTCCGCTATACACAAGAAATCTGTATTTGATTGAATCATTCTAGTATCATCAGCATATAGTAGAACATACATTTTCAAGAAAATGTCTACATCATCATCACTAAGGTTGTTGTAAATTTCACCAGCTGCCATGTCAAGTCCCTTATAATTATGACTAACACTATGTTCAAAATCATTCAGGTAAATAGCAAATAACAAAGGAGACAAGTTTTCTCCTTGTGGTAACTCTACATCACATCAGTATAAGGCTGACACAGCCCCCAAAATGCAAAATTTATACACTATCTAGTGATATGGTTTTGAGAAGGGCCCTTTAGACTATCCCCTAGCAGTAGATTTTGTGTATTGTGCCAGAAAAGGAACCTGATAGCCTCTGCCAGTGACCAATTACAGATTAGTCACAGTTTCCATCAGGTAGCCTGGCCCTCCACAGTGAGGTGTGACAGATGTTGTAGGAAAAGGGATTAGCCAGATAGAGCTGCTCCTGCAGTAGACAATTTAGACCTTTGGTGCCCTTACAATGATTCAATCAAATACAGATTTCTTGTGTATAGTGGCACTACCACATGAAATGTATACATGTGGAAAATTAGAGAAAAAGTTACAGAAGAGTTTTTGAAAAAATAGGCAAAATTTTAAAATGTACCAGTTTTGTGGTCTTTTTTGGGGGGTCATTAGGTGCCCTTAGAATGATTCAATCTAATACAGATTTCTTGTGTACAGTGACACTACCACATGAAATATATATACAAAATTAGAGAAAAAGTTGCTGAACAGTTTTTGAATAAATGGGCCAAGTGGCCCTGAAGTTCTTTGGACTAATACGTCTATATGTGACCCCAGCTGACCAATTGAGTGATAAGTCGGAAAAATTGTAACATTGTTTTATTAAATCCTTGAAAAGGTTTGGTAGGGTGCTTTACATGGTTTCAAAAATTACATGACTGCTACAAAAATTGGCAAAGTTATGGAGCATTGAACATGGTAGGGGTCAAAAAGTGAAAATTAAGAAAACGACTGTTCAAATTATATATGCAAATGGATTGCATGGAAATATTACATGCACAACATTCAAATGTGGCACACAGTATGTAATATGTATGTTATGTTGCAATGATACACTGGAAGTACAAATGTGCTGCTACAAAGACTTATCAAGTTATGCCAGATTATGTCTTTATGTGTAAAACTAAGAGGACAGATTATTTGAGAGCAAAAGGTAGACTCACTGTTTGACACAGTTTAAAACCTACAGGCAACTGTCCAGTTTAACAGGGGTCTAGTGGCTTAATGCTGTCTGTTGACACAAGCTTCTGCCAGTGACCAATTACAGATAAGTCACAGCAGAGAATCTTAGCTCCACAGCTGGGTGTAATACACAACAAGTTATAAATATAGCTACTCTGAGGTAGACAATTAATTTTCGTTAGCAAATTTAGTATTTTAGGGGACCTTTGGTGCCCTTAGAATGAATCAATCAAATACAGATTTATTGTGTATAGTGGCACTACCACATGAAATGTCTATGAAAAATTTAAGAAAAAGTTACTGAAAAGTTTTTGAAAAAAAAAAAAAATGGGTCAGCTGGATGGTGATAGACCGTTTGAAATTGAAGCCTTTGTAAAACTTTTGTCTCGACTTCACCGAAGGCGGTGTCCTGCTGTCAGAACTTCGAAGGTGTTACTCACCTAACTTACAAATATATAGGGAGCTAATGGAGAGGCCCATCATAATCCATAGCACTACAAAATGAAGTATCTGAAAGTCACACTTCATATACTGAGTGACACATCTCGTACTGTCTCTCTGCACTGTCGCAATGTCCAATAGTTTCCTATCACAACCCTCGTGTACAATATACCAAAGCTATATATCCAACACCACAACATATGTATTATCATTGGATAGGTAATTGAATAATCTTTCAGATGAATGCAACTTGTAGCAGCAGAAAATGAAGCATACAAAAGTTACACCGCAAACAATGACATGCATTCTCAAAATGTGATTCATTCAAAAATTAGTGCTATATAATAATAGTTTGTCAACTTTGCTTCTTCAAAAATCTTTCTTTCTGGACCGTTTGCCTTGTTTTTTCAATGGAACAAACTTATTGACGATGCACTCAATTTCACTCCTTAAGATAATCCAGCGTTCTGCTGCTGTCTTATTCTTAAGTTTGTTATTCCAGTCTATCTTTGTTAAATATTTCCTCACGTCCTTATATCTTCCTTTGTGGAAGTTTCTCCTGTACTGCTTTTCATTATTCCTTTCTGGTTTTACTTTGATGGTAATATGTATCTGATGGTGATGACTACTCCCAAATTGCTCACAGATCTTGACATTGTCAACTAATTCATTGTGTGATGACAAAACTATATCTAAAAAATTTTCTCCCCTGGTTGGTTCTAGCACATGTTGAGAAAGGAAACTATCTTGTACTAAAACTAAACATTTGTGGTCCTCATTCCCTGTACTCTGTAGAGATTTCCATTGTATATGTCTATGTTTAAAATCCTCCCTAATAAATAATCCCGTTTGCTCACTTCCATTATAGCGTTTTGTACTTTTTCATTTTCTTCTATGTTTATAAACTAAACAATAAACTAACCCAACCGTAAACGACGAGTTTCCTGTAAACATGTTACATCAAACAGCTTCTTTGCAATCTGCTTCTCTTTCTAATTTCATTTCATAAGCCTGAATAGATTCTTTAATATAAAAAATAACTCCACCTCTCCTTCTTCCTATTCAATCTTTCTGAAACATTGCATAGCCTGTCAGTCAGTCCCAATTCGGCATTTGATATATAGATGTTGGCCTACGATTCAGTTATACCTATTATGTGAGGGTCAAAATCTTCTACCATAATGTTTAGTTCACTTCTTTTTTTACTATGCTCCTTGCATTTAAATCCAGCTTCAGAACAGTTTTACGGGCTGTTCTTTGCTGATTTATTTGTGTTATCTTTATCTATGCCTCCAATTGTATGTTTTTTTGTTAATCCCCCTGCGCGTCTAGTTTAAATAAATGCAATCTTTCCACTATCAACAGATCGCAGCAGATTCTCTATAAAAAAATGCTGCCCCATTTCAGTTTAGATGGAGGCCATCTCTCATGTACATATTTTCCCTCCCAACAAAGTATCCCCATAAATCTATGAATCCCACCCCCTCCTCTTCTTCACACATCTGCTCACCAATGCATTGATTGTCATCCTCTTGCAGTTTCTATATGTTTGCTCCCTTCCTCTCATTACTGGCAAAATTCCTGAGAGACCAATATATTCTACCCTTATCTGCTTTAACTTCCTGACTAACTGTCTGACATGTACTGCAATGGTCCTTCCCTTCCAAGGACCTATCACTTTCTCTATCCTTTCTATTATATGCTCACCCATGAATATTCTCGCTTTTCTCCCCACCCTTCTATCTTTGCCTCGGAGTAGATCCGTTGTTGGTTTTCGTCCGTCTCGTTCCCATTATCTCCCCGTGTCACCTTCATTCCCACCTTAACTCGTGTCTACTTTATCCTGTTTTCATTTTCCCGCCTGTCACCTTCTTCGTTGTTCCTTTTCCTTGTGGTACCTTCTTCTTTGTCCCTTTTCCTTCTGTCTCCTACCGACCTGTCAATGCTCTCTTCCCCCTTTCAACAGCCCCCTTGTCTTCTCTCTCCTTTCCACCAGCCTCCTTGTCTCTGTTCGCACTGGTCTATCTAGTCTCACCATTTGGGTAGATCTTGTCCAAGTCACCCTTTCCTGTCATCATCACAATTAACTTCTTCAACTCGTCTACTTCCGTCAGTAAACACTCCAACCTCTTACAACCTCGACACTCAAAGTGAAAACCCTCTATCTGCACTTCCTTCCATGAATTGTCTCACCCCGACTTTGCAAAACCTACCCAAGTATCGCATTTTGAACATATCAGGTGTCGAACAGCCTTGATTTGCCGTTTGCACGGCGCCATGGTTTTGTGTAGTGTTACAGTTTATCCAAGATACGAATTAAGACATTAAAACTAAAATAGTGTTTAGAAAGACTGTTTCCTGTGTACTATAGCACACTTTATATTTCAGCATATTTTAATTACACAGCTGATTATATACCCTATCACAAAGGCTAACGTTACCGGAAGTGGTCTAATTTAAATACAATCAATTATTTTACGGTAGACTGCAATTTCAGCACCAGTGTCAACAATAATATGAGCCCAAACTTGCTTAATTTTAACAACAATGCTACATAATCAAAGTAACTAGTAGGTACCGGATTACTCAGATATTATCTTACGTAAGTAGTTTTATGTTTGTTATTTTATGTTCTATATATTCTACCACATAATCAGGTTAGTTAAATCTTGTTTACAAACTTATCGAAACATAAGTTACCCTATAATCACTCATTAGACTAAAGTGTTCTAAAATACTTTACCCGACTAACCTTAAACACAAATGTTACTCAACATATATCTGCTGCTACTTTATAAATAATATTAAGGCAAGAATAATACTTATCGATCAATAGTTCCACTCGCTTTTTAACTTTTGTGCACCACCAATTCGCATCGATCTAGACCCGTCAATGTTCCCGCCTTTCCTCCAATACCTCTCCAATCAATTTATCACCACAGCAAAACAACTATGGTGTTCTTCCAGAAACCGAAATTGTTTAATATTGGTGTGCTTGAAACATTTCAGCAGCCTCAGCTATTACCCACGTGGTCAGCCAGTCGGTCACATTCAGAGGCTACGATCTTCCCAAAGACATCCTGGTCATTCCAAATCTGTACCAGAGTCACATGGACCCGGCCATCTGGAAAGATCCGTTCGCGTTCAACCCTGACCGTTGGCTGGACGAGAACAACAAGTTGAAGACCAACCCGGCTTACATGCCGTTCTCTGTCGGTAGGCGATCTATATGGGCCACCAGGGCAAGCGGTTAAACTTTCGATTGAGGCTTGATAAATAGTTGTTTTATATTAAAATCTTACTAAAGCATATACCAGTACTTTATGTTTCAACATACTAGATCTTTAACCATTTGAACATAATTTCATGATAGAAAATTATCATAACTTATACCAGTGGACAAACGGTGCATCCTCCTGGGGTCACTCACACAGGGTAGCTGTACGTATGATCATAATAATATAATTGGTCATTTAAATTACAACTGGTCAGTGTTACATATTACTCAACTAAAAATGTACCCATGCAACAGTAGTGTTTCACCTCAAATTACTACTATACACCAAAAATCAAATACAATATTCAGCCAAATATGACTAGAATATCAAAGAAGCACAGCACTATCTTCTGTGGCGGCTTTATATTAATAAAGGGAAAGCTAAACTCAATGGGCAGTTGGTTTATTCACTGACAGTCAACATGCTGTCCCTATTCCTTAGGGAATAGCGATACTCGACACCGCTGCAGACACAGCACACAGCCTACTGTGCCAACATCTCAGCAGGGAACATATCAACACAATGATCTCCTATTGAGTATTAAAGACTCACCCTAGTTACTAGATTAAAAACCATGCAATTGTGTAGATAGTGCTTCCTTATCCCAAAACTGGAAGTTAACCTGTGCATATTATAATACACAACATATGTAAGTGCAGGGGGAATTCCGCCCACACACAGTCAACACATACCAACAAACGGACCTTCCCACGGGAAACTTCAAAGGTAATTACACAAATATGCTGTTAGTTAAATCTTGGTACAGTCCACCCACATTATATCTTGATTTGTGTTGTTCTTTCTGTCAAAACACGAAACCTCAGGCTCATGAGAAAATACTGGAGCAGTACGTCCGCCTAGCTTCTCAGTGAAACTTTGTGATGGCGTCTCTGGCATAACCCTGGCTTATTGACCGGGTATGACATTCGCTTGGTGATTGTTCGGGAAACTGACACCGCAGGGAAAGCTGACTTATAGGCTTTTCCAGGCCATATATGTTACACTGGCGAAATGGGGTCTACAGACTTAACACATTAAAAATAATCAGAACGAAAAGTCAAAAGAGTACTTGGAGTTTGGGAATAATGGAAATAAACAATTATATAATTCGTCATTACCCCTGCCGGTTACACACACACACATACATACATACATATATATATATACATACGTATACACACACACACGTGTGTGTGTGTACATATAATCTAACGCCCGGCAGCGCAGTTTTTCAGTGAAGATGAGACGCCATTCGACATGTTCCGCCGGGTCCCTTGGACGCACGTTTACGTTGTTTAAATTGGAAGTAGACTGGGATGGTCTGGAGTGTAGGTTATAGTTGGGCACGCTTTCGGTCAATATTTACAAAGAAATACGGCTTAAAATCAAACTTAACTGGTGACTGAAGTGTAATCCGTAACCCTGCATCGCCAATCGGTCGGTTGTGACAACCTAATTTGGTGCTGTCACCTAGCGAACGAATCATGGAACAGTTTAGAGCCACCAGCGCATTTAAATTATACATTTTGTGTGATTCTTTTGCTCTGATGTCACGAATTATCTATATGAAAACAGCAATGCGCGTCAACTCAACTGAAGACTATATGTCGACACTCTGGCCACAAACTTTAATTTTCATCATCATGTTTTACCTAGCTATCGTACTTAGGTGCTTCCCTACGCCTACCTATAGGGTTTATTTTAGTTCCGAGTCACCATCTTGTAGACAGCAGGCTTGAGTTCAAATGCCAGTGAGCGCATTTAAATACAAATGTTTGAGATGATTCAAATGTAAATGCAAGTAATTCAAATGCAAGTGTTTTGAAATAATTCAAATGCAAATGTTATGAAATATTTCAAATGCCAGTGTTTGAAAATATGCAAATCCAGTGCTTGAACATATGCAAATACAAGTGTTTTAAGTTACGCCAATACAACCATACATGACTGCATCAGCGCAAATGAAAACATCAACATTTTAGTGTATCAGTAATCATTATAATAAGTGTTGTTTTGACAAACTGGGTTGCATATTCAACGGATATCAGTGTCGCATCTACATGTGACTTGTTTATTTCTAACTGTGTCCGGTGATTCTTGTATCCTTTTGCGAGTTTGACAGTTTTTCCCTGTTTGTAACAGTTGTGTTATTACAGATATAGCATAAATATATATAAGAGTCCTTATTAAGAGTCATTATTAACAGAAATTTGGAATCACTACAAAGTGCAAACCTCCAACTTCATATACCCAGTACACGTGACCTATTTAATTAGGGATACAGATGTGGGCTGACCACTACGCATGGACAAACAAAGGGGCTATGCAATTGGGTCAGCCGTCCTCTCACACAAAGCTTACATTGCAAATATGTGTAAATACACCTTGTCCACTGCTATTGATAAGAAGATAAGGTCTGACTGGTGCGGTATCTGATCGATCTGATGTTGGGTTTACTGTCAGTTAGTTGAAGGGTCATGCCCTAGTTAGACTTCTTGTTTCGTTACAAAAAGTGCAGAGATTTTATTGAGAAATAATTTTGTTAAAAAAATCACATGTTCTGACGTAAGTGCATGTGTACGCAGATTTTCAGGTATGATTGTAGAAAGTGTTGACTGTAAAATGGTGGATTTCTAGATGATTTGAATAAGCGGAAGGATATTTGGCAACATTTTCCCTGTTTGATCCTTTGTAATGCTTGCCGGCATTCGTAAATATTGACGGGTGTCACACGTACAGGCATTTTACGAGAGCTAGAAAATTACATTTTGATTAAACTCGACCAGCCTGTCAACAAGATGATGATAACCGCAAATGAGAAGTTTAAGAGTTTTTGTATGTCACGTTTTCTTATAATCCTACAAAATGCTAACATGGCCAACAATGGGAAAATAACCGTGGTCCGACCCGTGAAACATAGTAGAACTTGGAGGAAGAAAGGGTATTGACATTATTATTTGAATTAGATAAAGCACAACCAATAATTAACATATTACGCTATTTCAATAACAAATCTGAGTTAACTCTTTCCAGACGACAACGACCAACGACCACATTCTCTAAATTATTGATGGGAGCTTCTTCTGGGAATCTGGTAACACATTTATAATCATCTAGGTCTTACACTCTCCTGTAGTAAATTGTAATGAGTTATTTCTGAATGTATCGTAGGTCATCACCTTAGTTTGGCACATTACCATACATATTTGTAAAATGAAATGGCTTCTCCGAGTAAATTGGGGTAAATATTTGAGACTGATTACAGACTAATTAGGTTTTCAAGAGGCTTTTCGAACTCCAATTATTACATTTCATGAGGTGAATTATATGTCTCACCTCTGCAAGCACACAAGGGTCAAGCACCAGGTTTTAAAATCTGTCAATTGATACTTGCTGTGACAACAATAATTTGTTGCATTCTTCCATGGCCTTGTCTCATTCTGGAGACCAATTCCATTTACAGTCCTTCATCAGCAGTAGATGTAGTGGATGTAACACTGTAGACATCCGGGGCACAAACTTCGCATAGAAGTTGATCGACCCAAGGTAGGTTTCTGAGCCTCCGTGATTGCCTTCAGCTTCTCAGATGTCGGGTGAATACCCTTCGAATCCACTGGATGACCCAGAGATTTCTGAGCAAACGAACACTTTGCCAAATTGACTCGTATTCCACACTGTTCCAAGCGGGTGAGCACTTGATCCAGAACATGGATATGTTCCTGTTCCGATTTAGCCGTGATCAAGATGTCATCTAGAAAGCACATGACTTGATCCATACCCTGCAGGATCTGATCCGTGTCCGATTGGAAGATACTAGGAGCACTGCTTACACCGTATGGCATAAGCAGGTAGCGATACAATCCCTGGTGTGTGTTCACTGTCACGTAGGGTTGTGATTCGGCATCCAGTTCCAATTGCTGGTAGGCTTGTGTCAGATCTATTTTGCTAAACACCTTACCCCCGGCCAGGGATGCAAAAAGATCTTCGGCATTTGGGAGTGGGTAATGTTCTAATTTCACGTTTTCATTGATTGTGACTTTGAAGTCAGATTCTCACCGTTTGGTTTGTCTTTGGCACCACCACAATTGGTGCCGACCAATCACTATGATCTACCTTCTTGATGATGTGAATTAAAATTAAATTAAAAGGAATATGATGTTCTCTTGAATCTCGATCCTTTAACGCTGGCGTTTTATTACTTCATTCCGCCGTCTTGCCTACACCCAGCGGTCTATGTCCGCGTCTATGTTCACTCACCCGTATCACAGGCAACAAAGCATGGTGAAAACTTTCCAGAAACGACGTTAGTGGATCCGAATAAATTGTGGCACAGCGTTTACAATCCACGCTATATATGGCATATATTGTTCGTCTTGCATGCGTTTGGTGTAGGAAAGTCATATCCGTCAAATTGCATCATTCACATACTGGGTGAAACTCGAGGCCGCTTTCGATTCATCCCATGTCGAAGACTTCAAAGTAACCTTCCCAGACAAAATGTCCCTTTGATCAGCATATCCAAGCACATTATATTGTCTGTGGGGTTTCATGCCTCCTTAGTACCACCTGCATGAAGTAAATTAGCACAATTTTTCCTTCAAACGTTGTCGAAATTCGTAGTACTTTCCAAACTTTGTCCACCATCTTTTCTTCAATTGAAACTGATGTCCTGTTTCTAGGTCGGTGCACCAATGAACAACACAGACTTCTTGATTCCTCATGTTCAGCAAGCTTTCTTTAAACACACGTACTGATTAATTATTTATTTTATCATAGTGTATTTTACATTCCGAAATCAGCTGTCTGAATGCATGTGTCGCCGAACAAGTTCATCGATAATTTTAGACATCGCACTTTGAACAATCAATATATATGCTTCAATAATACGTGTTATTATTATGGTGTGTTAACTTAATATTAATTATAATTATAATATATTATTTATTACATTGTGCGTGCGTGCATGTGTGTGTGTGTGTGTGTGCGTGTGTGTGTGTGTGTGTGTGTGTGTGTGTGTGTGTGTGTGTGTGTGTGTGTGTGTGTGTGTGTGTGTGTGTGTGTGTGTGTTTATTTTAGTCCAAGTCCAAATTCTGCAGGACCTGCTCAAAATGCAACTGGGTCAGTAAAACAAACTCTGAGCCGGCTCTTTTTTTTCTTCAAATTCCAGGTACTGACTTGTACATTGGTATTCATTACTTCGTACTGGTGTTCGCATTGGTAATTATATCATAAACACGTGTTATCTGTATAATGTTTTTTATTTTATATTTTATTGCATTATTGTTGTCGGCAGAGTGTATGACAGAAGGAGAAAAGGAAACTGACATGGGAGGACATTGTGATGGCAGTTGTGACGTTACTGGGACGGCATTGTGAAGGGAAATATGGCCTGATTGGGAGAACATTGTGAAAAGAGATGAGGCATGATTGGGATGACATTGTGAAGGCAGTTGTGGCGTGATTTGGGAGGAAATTGTGAAGGCAGTTGTGCCTTGATTGGAGATACATTGTGAAGGCAGTTGTGGAATGATTTTGGAGGACATTGTGAAGGAAGGTGTGGCGTTATTGGGAGGACAGTGTGAAGGGAAATGTGGCCTGATAGGGAGGACATCGTGAAGAGAATTGTGGCGTGATTGAGAGGACATTGTAAAGGGATATGTGGCGTGATTGGGCGGACATTGTGAATGCAGTTGTGGCTGATTGGGAGGGCATTGTGAAGACAGTTTTAGCGAGATTAAGACGGCATTATGAAGCCAGTTGTGGCGTGTTTGAGAGGACATTGTAAAGGGATATGTGGCGTGATTGGGTGGACATTATGAATGCAGCTGTGGCGTGATTGGGAGGGCATGGTGAAGACAGATGTGGCGCGACTGGGAGGATATTGTGAAGAGAGATGTGGCATGATGAAGAGGACATTGTGAAGTAGTTTTAGCCAGATTGGGAGGACATTTTGAAGGCAGTTGTGGCGTAATTGGGAGGACATTGTGAAGGGAGAAGTGGCCTGATTGGGAAGACATTGTGAAAGGAAATGTGGCCTGATTGGGAAGACATTGTGAAGGGACATGTAGCGTGATTGGAAGGCGAGTTAAACACGACAATGATATATGGGAGTGGAGATCGTCTTGCAAACTGCAGTGAAATGGAACCAGTAGCCTAAGGACAAGAAACGTAATCGGGGATAGAGGTGCCGTTTCTTGCATCATGTGTCGAGCGGAAACAGAGACAACGTGATCTCCCCCAAAGGGCCATGGTCTGTGTGTAGATGGTTTTAGTACGTTGCTAATTAGCTAAGTAATACGGAGTGCATATTGCGACAAGGTAGGAAGAACAATGGTACATGGCACACCCAGTATACACTCCCAGCAAATGTCTGTATGAGAAAACTTATTATAATGAAGGAGAATGTATTAAAAAAGGTGTAATGTACACACACGCACGCACAGAAACACACACACACCCACACACACACAGTCACATATACACATATTTCGCTAGATTGTCTTAACGTTCTTTAAAAAAAGTAAGACAATCTTGTTAGGAGCACTAGCAAAATATTATTATCTAATGGAAATTAACCTTGTAAATTAAGGGTAGCCGTGGGTATGAATGAGTACCTGGTCATAGACAATGATGGATTTTTATGTACGAATAGTCTTCGTGCATTAATTGCTGCGTGGCTGGATGCTTCCCAGAGAAGTCGAGATGGTGTTCGATTGAACAGTTCTGCTATATGAGAACTTACCTTTACTAGCCTTTACTTTACCACGATAGTATTATGGCTAACGTCATCCTCAAAACCCCCCACCTGCCACACGCTTGCAGCCTTCAGCGACAGCGTGGTAGACGAACCAACTAGCCGACCGTTCGCGGCATCTGTCAGCCGACCACAATCATCGTATGTCAACCGCCAACTGTCAGTCGTACCGTCAAGCCTCTACTCACCGGAACCGGAAACCCAACCCGAACCGAAGGTCGGTGTGAAACCGAAACGCATTGACATTTCTGGGGCCGACTCTCCCTTGTCAAACCTTTACACATGCAGGGTCGTAGCATTCGGTCGGGTCTTTAATTCGGTTGAGCATGCCTATCAATACAGGAAGGCACTGTATCACAACGACGTCGAATGCGCAGAGCGCATCAAAGCTACAAAACGCGCGCACATGGCAAAACGAAAAAGCAAACATATTGGAGAGACGAGATCTGGTTGGAACGATATCCGTGTTCACTGGATGCGACATTTGCTGCTCGCAAAGTTCCAGGCATCAACGGATTTGAGAGCCGTATTGTTGGCAACTCCCTTCTACATCGGGTGCAGATACTGCAAGAGCCGTGTGATTGTCGACGATAAGGGACATTTGCAATGCGATCAACACGGTTAAGTGGCCTATGGCATGTGCTTTGTGGAGACAGCGATGGGTCGATGTATATGGTTGACTTTATTCGACCGGTGTATGGCTCTTCTCCTAGACGTGAATGCCGACACGTTTGCTGCTATGGACAAAACGATGCAGACTTACAAACTGAGCTAACTGACGGGAACTCGTGTATCCATCACCATAAAGAAAACTCGACGAGGTACCTACACAAACTACAACGTTACACACCTAGACGTGGCACACTAGACTCCGTACCCTGCTTCAGCCTCTCTCTCTCTCTGCTGCCATCCCTGCCGATGTCAGAAATTCCGCCGACGTTGTCGATGTCACAACTTCCACCAAATCTGCCGATGTCACAACTTCAACCGATGCTGCCGATGTCACAACTTCTACTCACGCGACCAATGTCACAACTTCAGCTCCTGCCGCCACTGGTCCGAACTTTCCCGTTGACTTTCCTGCGACCGAAATGAATAAGACGCTTGCACGTCACATAGCATATTGCGTGTTTGAACTATCGGGACGACAAATTCCCGCTTGCGAGATGGACGATCCTAGTCAATGTCATCACGTTGTATGTTACCTTGTTGATGAAATTCTAATTTACATGCACTTTGACGAGGCCATTGATGACATTAATTCAACTGCTGTGATAAAAGACCGGTTGAGTGTTTTGTTAGAAGCAGGTGCGAAGCAATCCGACCTGACGTCCCATCAGTTGTGTAATTGCAAGACTCTCTATCTATCAGAGCAGTGGCGAAACAAAGTAAAGCAAATTGTTCAGGCAGTAATGGAGAGTCACATGTAAATACGTTTGTGTTGTACACGAATAAAATGTGCAAACCTTATCTCGTGTCTTTTTCGTAGTATAATCCAAAACATACTTTGGGAACATTAGTAATAGTCTTATACTTCACAACTAAAGAGAGACTAACCGTATTGTAAATATTAGGGTCATAAATTTACGTAAAACAGGTTCGTGTACGATATGCAAGACATAGGAATAGTACCACGGCGCAAATTTAACCAAACTTAGAACTACAACGTCCATGAACAAAACTTAACCAAACATAGACAGAACCAGAGACATTGCATGAGACACTTATAAATCTACAGCGCTGAAACGCTAAAATTGAGGAGGAGGAAGGAATATACTTGCAACTCAGTCAACACACTGTAACATATATAGGTAATGCTCGCCTATATTCGCTTACCAACACGGTAGATTTGTAAAAAAAAATCTTCCTTTAACGCGCAGGTGACCATGGAGTATACAAAGAAAATGGCCCTAGACGATCCCCGTATTTTGACTACATTCAACCGCAACGTCCTTCGACCAATCCTGTCGAAAGTGTCTTGCGACGTCTCAACAGTGAAATGCGAGACATATTAGAACGAAGCGAGAGCGAAAAGGTTTAGTTGTATAACGAAATGTTGAGTCGGTACAACGATCTTTCCGACAAACGTACGCAGGAACCCCTGCGCGTGGCCATCGAAGATGAAAACAAAGTACAACCTGCTAACGAAAATTAGAGCAGCGAAAATTAAATCATTGATAGCATTCTAAAAACAATGAAGCAGAATGCACGGCGTCTCCTCGATAAAACGAAAGGCGCCGTAAGTTGGAACGATCGTGGAGAGATGGTGTACAGGAACAAGGCGGTACCCGGAAGTAACATTGTAGATCTCGTGAACGACGTGCTGAGAAAACGGAAGTCGTTTGAAACGGTGGAATGGGAAACCTTCGCTCGTGGTCTCAAGGACGTCAACACGGCAATTGATTTAGTTGGGAACTCAGATCGTTGGATTTACATGCAGATAGCGCCAGTGGACGACGACATGTCAAAGGAAACCAGCATTCCATTTGATAGCCCTCGTGATCGGCATCGTAGACGGCCTGTATCGTTGCAGCGTGCAGCTCATTCGGCGACACCTTTGCAAATCACACTTTGGGAAACATATTAGTATTACCGATTTGCGGGAAAAAACAGGTTCGTGTGCGACTTACAATCCACAGGAACTGTGTGCAAGAGACATCATGTCGGATATATTCTGTCTATTATTTATCAGAAATATATGAAATGACAAATAAAATATGTGTTGATGCTATGGATAAGTGTGTTTGTTTTTAGTTTTCATAGTGATCAACACACATTTAACTTTTCCCCTCTTCACTGACAACAATTGTTTTGTCAACTTGTCAGTGTGGGTGGCATTCAATTTACTTAAGTGAATTTTAAAACTGCTTTGGGCGAAAATGACTATATCCACAACATTTATGGAAAATCACGTGACATGACTCAAATAAAAGAGGTGGCCATCTGTTCGAGGCTTAATTTTCCAGTAAAACAACCAGTTGATGGCAATGACATTCGTATGACTTTTTTGAAATTTAATGTCCGCGATGCAAACTAGCAGAAATCATTAATATGAAACAGCCATCTTTCTGGCGACACACTTGCGGTATTGAAACTACCGTATTTACAAACACTACATGAGACCAGGACATTCACGTCGTTTAGGGAATTCCTTACACGAAGTGTCGCACCATCTAGTAGAATCCACACTATTAGGAGCCGACCATCTTTCAAACTATTCACTTGGGTTTGCATGACTCCTTATAATAATGACACTGAATACAAACACTGTGTGTATGTGTGTGTGTGTGTGTGTGTGTGTGTGTGTGTGTGTGTGTGTGTGTGTGTGTGTGTGTGTGTGTGTGTGTGTGTGTGTGTGTGTGTGTGTGTGTGTGTGTGTGTGTGTGTGTGTGTGTGTGTGTGTGTGTGTGTGTGTGTCTTTGTGTGTGTCTATGAGACACTGGCGACTTTTGACGAAACTCAACGGACACTTATGTAACTACTTAGAGTAACGCCATCTACCGTGGATGTCGTATCTTTGTTCGTTGATACACTTCCGGTATTGAAATGTCCGTATTTACAAACACTACACGTGACCATGCCATCTACACGGTTTAGGGAATTTCTAATGGGAGGTGACGCGTCATGTAGAAGAAGCCACACTATTAGGAAGCGGCCATCTTTCAAACGATTCACTTCACGATGCACCACTTTCGTTAATATAAACATTGTGTGCGACCATGAGAGATAGGCGACATCTGGCGCCACCCAACGGACTCCAATGTAACTAGTTAGAGTAAAGCCATCTACCATGTAAGCTGAATCTCTATTCGTCGACACACTTCCGGGAATGGTGGAGGTAGAGAATTAAAGAAAAAAATTAGGGTTAAATATTACATTTTTAGAAAATTTAGACACCTCGGTGGGTTGTTTTAATTTTCGCGAGGATAACCCCGACTTTTTTTCTCTATCTAACCCCAATTAGTTAATGTTGTATCCGTTAGATGCGCCATCATGTAACGTAATATTCCTGTTATTTAGTAGGGGCGCTACGCCGGAAGTGACGTCGTACCGGAAATTACGTGACTGTCATGACAGCCTCTACGGTTCCACCATTCCCGGAAGCGTTTCGACGAATAGAGATTCAGCTTACACGGTAGATGGCGTTACTCTAAACTAGTTACATTGGTGTCCGTTGGGTGGCGCCGGATATCGCCTGTCACTCATGGAACGTCAAGATGGGGTCATGTTCTAGTTAGACTTCCTGTCCGTACGAAGAAAAATGCAGTGTATTTTTGAGAAATTATTTTTTTACAAAACTCACATGCTGTGACATAAGTGCACTTGAGTAGGGAGATTTTCATGTGTGATTGTAGAAGGTGTTGACTGTAAAATGGTGGATTTCTAGATTATTTGAATAAGCGGAAGGATATTTGGTAGCAATTTGCCTGTGTGACCTGTTTGCGGAGTTATTCTTGCCGGCATTTGTAAATATTGACGGGTGTCACACATGCAGGCATTTAACGAGAGTTAGAAGTATGCAATGTTTTTATAAAATCCATCAGCATGTGAATGAGATGATGATAACAGCATTTGAGAAGTTTAAGACATTTTATAGGTCACATTTTCTTATAATCAGACAAACCGTTAACATGGTCGCCTATAGGAAAACCAACAGTGTGCTAACCCCAAAGTGACACAGTGAGGTATCATGCATGACACGTTTTATGAGAAATATTCAGACAAAATTAATGAAAATGCGTGTGTGTCATCAAACAAAAGGACAGGCTGTATGAAATGCAGAAAGGGTCAAACGTGAAGTATGGTGCAATTAATTGTAAATTTGCATGTGGCAATAGACGCACAATAACAGCCCACCGTTTAGCCTATATGCTGCAGCACCTTACCACATTCTTACAAGCAGTACTGGATGCTTCCCATCTCTGTCACAATAGCCTGTGTGTAACAGCCGATCATGTGAGCCTTGAGCCACACCATGGGAATAATGAGAGGATACGTTGCAGTAATTTTGACAAATGTTCCGGTCATGGCGCTTACCCGGCATGCATAATAGATTTAACATTACAAATAGGTAAGTACTTACTTTTTTCGGGAGTAAATGTAGAATGAACTTTTCCGAATTATCGTCGTAATCACTGGTCATTGTGGTGCGTTTGTAATCATGTGCCCATATCAGTAATCCCATGCTAACTCATATGATGTAATATTGTCGATTGTTTGTGGTGCTCGTGTTCTGGCTGTGTTCGCAGGCAGGCAGGTGGAATTGTGTCGCGTGTATGTCAGACCGGATGGTGTAGATCTTCTGTCATTGCGTTCACATGGACAGTCGGTTTTGCAGCTCAAGTAGACGCTGCAGAAATACAGAATGTCACAGTTGTTAGAATGCTGTGTACGCCTATTCTCTGCTTGCGTAAGGGTGATCAGCCGATTGGCGTGACCTTAATGAATACGGGTGATCAGTGCGATTCACAGGTGGCTTTCGCTCTCTGCGTCTTCTTCTATTTGGTTTGACTGTCGTTGCTCTTACATCTGTCGACAGCGTGCAGGTACGACTCTCTGGTTAGGGATCAAGTTGACTCTTTCTGTATATGCCGTCTTGGCGTCTGATTTGTTTTGCCTCGAAATACTCTCTCATTCTCTTTGACTTGGTTCTACGTCTGTGTAGGCGAACCGATGGCTGTCTGGAATACTCTCGCTGGTAGAGCACGTCCTGCTGAATCCGTTTGACAGCACGTGCCACTCTGGCACCCTTTGTAATTGGACACTGAACGTTTTCCTGCTTTCGTAGCATTGAAATTCCAGCACCGTAGTTTAAGCGATCGATGACTGAAGACATATGTCCCAATGCATTTCAGCTAAATTAAAAAAAATTGGGGAGAGAATTAAAATTAGTTGTCAATTTGCGCCTTGTCATTTGAAGTGCGCGATTGCCAAGACGCATCTCAATCAGTCCTTGAAGTGTTGCTCGATCACTGTCAGTCATATTTACTCGCCTTAGGCCACATTCCTCCAAATGCTGTGAAGTATTCCACCAATTCTTGCGACCACCACGGCAGACAATTCCATGTCTGCGACAGTTTTTGCCCGTGCCAGAAGAGCAGTCTAACGTGGCTTGAATTATGTCCGGCATACGACTAGCTATGAATGTCGCGTCGCTGTCGTGAAGCATATGTACACTTGTGTAAATCTTCTGGCACCTGATCTTCACGTCTTCCGCAAACATTCTTCTGTTTTCTGTTTGCACGGCAGCAGTCTCTCTCTCTTAACAACTGACTGAATTGAATATTCTTAAAAAGCACATATTGGACTTTCTGGAAAACTGTGTTAGGAGTTCATACGTACCACATGAGAATGAGTGTGCAGTGTAGAGATATGCCAGATTAGAAATTGTCGGACAGTAAAATGCTTATTCACACGGTGCCCTATCAAGTAGGGTGGCTCTTTTGAAATGTGTAAACACGTGGATGAATGAAGAAAAGGCAGAAGTAGCGACGGATGTGGCAATGCGCTTCTTCTCTTGCCACTGATACAATGACGAGATGAGCTTAATAATGTATGGTCAACTGATATGTATAAGAAAATATAATAGTATGTCCTTTGTATCAGACTTTGAAAATGTTCTAACAAAAAATGACATGACTTAGAACAAGTCCTGAATAGCATTTGAACACAATGAGAAATTTCGAATACCAGTTCAAAACAGTTTGCAAACAGACGACCAACTGGGGTAAGCACAACTGTCATATAAATATACTATGATGATGATGAAGGACTCACGAGTTCCCGTCGTACTTTGAGTTTTGCCCGCAACAGTGCGTTCTTGATGAGCACGGAGCGCCGGAGACAAGACTCCGGGTCGCGCGTCTTGCGCATTTCGCGCAGTTTCTGGACCGACAACTTCAAGATGCGTCGTGTCTCCTTGCGCTCCTTGGATGTGCTAAGCAGCGGAGACAGTTGCTTGGCAGGCTGATAGTCATACAGGTCGGTCGCTGGGTGTCGTCGCCTCTTGTTGCATCCCGCAACATCTCTGACATTGTCGGTTGATGAAATGGAACCCATTTTTAAAATGTAAGATATATTGATCACAAAAGTAGACGCAGGCCTTATATAAAAGTTCGACATAAAATAAAGGTCACGTGGGCGTGCAGAATAAGAATTACCCTCAGAGTAGATCATATATGCGCGGACTACAGAGTAGAAAATACACTCGAGGGCTGCAGAGTAGATCAGACTTGCACTGCGAACACCAGTTCAAACCATGTTGCAACCAGGCAGTCAACTGAGGTAAGTGCACATGTCCTATGTAAACATTAAAGCATTGATCAATTTTAAAACATAAGGAGACCTTGATTTTTTTATAAAGATGTCGCAGAGAATGTTACATGTTCAGAAATCACTTCACGTGTGCTATTAAAAATACACGTATGTACGCAAAAATTAACGTAAATCTCTTTGTCAATACAGGAAACAGTTTACGTATGCTATTAATAAAATACATAGGTAGGCAAAAAGTTACAAACATGGAGACGGGAATGTCGTAGACCTGTATAGTAACCACAAATTGCATAATTGTACCCATTTTTGTAATTCTCTACCTAGTCGTCAATATTGAAACTATTTTATAGTTGTAAATGTATAAGCTAGGCGCGCGCTATACTTAAAAATGGTCTACCACCTATGAAACATAAAAAGGACACAATTGCGCATGCGCAATGACATGTTTTTGTTATCGTTTTTAACCTATTTTTATAATAAAAAGAAATAAAAGGCACGGATTTAACCAGTACTGGTATCTAGTTAATTACTTATCCGTTAGGCGGCAGTTTTAGTTCATGATCAATCCGCCAGGTGGCACGACTTCACAAAATAAGTGGCACGATTTTAAGCAGTACTCATATTTCGTTCACTTGTTATTCGCCAGAGGCACTATTTTGTAGTTCTTGACCTATCCTACATGGGCGCCGCTTGACCTTTGACATTGACCTAGATGTTTTACCTTGATGATTGACCTTGACATAGATAATGACGTAATTTGCACTTGCACCGCGTGACTCTGGATTTGGCTCCATCCATAACTCCTGATTGATGCGATATACTACTTGCACATAAAATGAGTTACAGCAAACCAAGCATTTAAACAACAATAGCATTTTATATCAGTGGTTTAGTCAGAATGTGGTCTAAAAGTGGAAGATTCTAACGTAACCTCCCATAACGTGAAGGCAGATTTTGGTGACGCGATGGCTTGACCAATATATAAGCAGCAAGTGAAGTTTCCGCAGAGTTTCCGATTCCTTCAAAGACCTGGGGAAGTTTGGATTACTTGTCAACACGTCATGGAATTCGGACCGGTAGAATTTTACAAAGACAGGTTAGCAATAAATAGTGATTTTGCAATAAGCCATGCTGTTCCGCATGCGGTGGTAGCAATACAACACTGACGAATTAATGAGTATCTATTAATACGACATCGCACAGCTGCCAAACTACTCACCACACACATCTCCACACATTACGTTACAAACATAATGACACTGATAGTATTATAACAATAGAAATCGATAAACACAAAATGTAAGACGCGCCAAGTAATTGCCTAGGTGGAATCCGATTACGTTCACCGCATCCGGTGACGTAATCTAGAACCACTTCTCGTGTGCCTTTCTCGCCGGCACGCTCTGGGCTATATTGCGCTTCCAAATAGCACCGACATTAGTATTTGAAATCGGTATCCATCTATTCCACGTAGTCCTAAGTTCATCTTACCTAAACACACTCATAGTGTTTTAAGTCACACTATTTTACTACTACTTTCGGGGCCGAATACTAAAATTTTTTTGGGATCGTACATTGATCCATCCATCCATCCATCCACCCACCCACCCATCCATCCATCCACCTATCCATCCATCCATCCATCCATCCATCCATCCATCCGTCCATCCGTCCATCCATCCATCCATCCATCCATCCATCCATCCATCCATCCATCCATCCATCCATCCAACCTTCAACAAATCCACCCACCCACCAACATACATACATACATAAATACAAACATACGTACATACTTACGTATATACATACGTACATGCATGCATTCATACATACACTCCTACATACATACACGCATACACGCATACCCGCATACCCGCATACACGCATACACGCATACACGCATAAACGCACACGCACACGCACACACACACACACACACACACACACACACACACACACACACACACACACACACACACACACAAACACACATCACATTTAAGCACGTACGCACGTACGCACATACGTACATGCAAGCATTCGTACATACATACACTCATACATACAAACACCCATACACACATACATACATACACACATACATATGTACATACATACATACGTACATACATACGTACATACATACATACATACATATATACATGCATACATACATACATACATACATACATAGACACATACATACATACATAAATGCATACACGCACACACACACACACACACAAACAAACATATCACACTTACGCACGTACGCACGTACGCACGTATGCACATACGCACACATGTACATGCAAGCATTCGTACATTCATACACTCATACATACAGACACTCATACACACATACATACACACACACATACATACATACATACATATGTACATACATACAGACTATATACATACATACATACATACATACATACATAAATGCATACATGCATAGTTAAGGTCTTACATACATACATGCACAGTGTGATACACATTTTGCTACATTGTTTCAAAGTGTTCTTTGAAAAAACATTTGTCACGTGCACATATAATATATTATTATCTAATGGAAATGATCGTTGTCATTTAATATCGTATATACATTTTTTTTCATGTAATGTTTGTAGGATGTGGGTATGAATGATTAATTTGTATTGTATTGTTCAAGCGCGCTGAAACCATTTCACAGCGGTGTGCAAGACCCTCTCCATTAATTTGGTTTGTCATTAGCGCTCGATGGCGTTCTATTAACCGCCTCGTGTATATATTGCAGGTATAATGTTACGATCTTATGATATATCATTCAATTAGTCATCCTTTTTCAGAACATTATGGCCAAACCTACTTTTTTATGCTGGCATTGAGTGTGGTCACTGCCAGTGTACTTGTCGTCCCCAGTGGTTCCTTTACGTCCCCGATCGAAACTACCCACATGTCGCTGTCGTCATCCCTCAGACCCACCGAATCTCTCTTTCCGCAGTTCTCCCATTTCAGTCACGGTCTTATTCGCTTCTCCTTCGACCCTCTACTCTGTGCACATGCGCATTCTTTGTTAAACGTTGCCATCCATGCTGTAATATTAGACAATACTTATGCGAAAGACGGAATTGTAATGTGAACAAGAAAAACTTAAATCAAATCCACTGTTGGTGTGAATTAACACACACAAATACACAAACACAAACGGACACACACACACACACACACACACACACACACACACACACACACACACACACACACACACACACACACACACACACACACACACACACACACACACACACACACACACACACACACACACACACACACACACACACACACACACACACAATAAAATGGAGAGCACATTGCGTTTTACGAAACGTCAACCAACTATATAAAGGTGTGATGCCGTGACGGGTCTATAATAACTCTGCCAGCAGACGTTGTGTCGAGAAAATTCGTGTTCACATCGGCTGTTTTTGCCCAGTTGGTGAGATACAGGAGAAAGGAAACGAGTCTGTATCAATGTTGCGCTAACGTGTTTTGCGCAATACGTGGTGACGGTTGTATCTATGTCTTTTGTTATTTGGTAAATGCTTCAAACTGAATCCTCGTATCATATGATACAATTTACATAGGCACGATACGGACGTGTACAATATGTTGGAGTGTTACTCGTTTTGCTGGATGTGCAACCGTTTATACTGTGGAGATACGCTGGACGCATGGTTCTATATGTGATGTTTTCATATTCAACGGATCGTAACATCGTATACACGTTGACTCTGTTCAAACATTCCTTATAAGACAATATGATCAAATAACTATTAACTAAATAATGTTAAGCAATCGTGCCAGATAGCAACATTTGTGTGTAAGCATGGACACGATCGAATATAACGATATGAAAACAGCGGTGATCAGCGCCGTGATCGTCATGAACATGATCGCAAATGCCCTCGTGATCGCCGTAATCGCACGGTACCCGCAGCTGCGCGAAGATCGCACGACGCTGTTCATGTTTTCGTTGTCGGTGTCCGACCTCGCGGCCGGGTGTACGTTCATGCCGATGAGTGCCGCCCTTTGCTCAAAGGTGACACCTGATGTTATCAAAACGCTGAGATACCTACCGAATGTTCACGCCTTTTGTACGTGGTGGTTTGGCGCCAACTCCATGTATAGCCTATGTGGGCTGACCGTGTCCAAGGCTATCGTCATTTTGAATCCACTCCGCTGCGAGGAGTTACTGACTAGTAACCACTGCTACGCCATCATTGGACTGTTCTGGACAATAAACGGTGTTTGTTCTGCCTCAAGTTTTAACATTAACATCAATTGGAATACGATAATGTGTTCTAGTCGACTTTCGAAGGATCATGATGTGGCGGCATTTTACATGACATCTTTCGTAATCGCGGTTGTGCTGCCAGGAATCGCAATCGTCTACAGCACAGTGCGTATATGCATCGTGGTGGTGCGAACACATCGGCAAACATCGGCCTTGGAACAGTCGGTCACCGTCGGCACCGGAAACGCTGGTTTCGTGACGGCACAAGCGATGCGGTCCTCTAGAAATTTTATTATAATATGTGTCATGTCGTTGGCTCTTAATATTCTCATTCTTGTGTATTGTATAATTCGAAATGTCACCAACATTGTTCCTTCTGAAATGTTTAGCTTCGCTGTCATGTGGATATTTGAAAGCAATACGTTTGTGAATAGTTTCCTGTATTTGTTTTTGTATCGATCCGTAAGGCGGAAAACTGCATAGATGATCTCGGCAATGTGGACCAACATCCGTGCGCGGTGAATGAAGGTAAACAGTTATTACGTCGTAAACTGAATCGCACATGCATGATAATCTAACAATGATATATTACAAAATACATTTTGAGACCGTTCTTGATCTAGCCTGAATTATCCAGTGTCCGTCGTATGGCGTTACCGTTTGCCGCACACCAACTTGATGGCTTTTTGCAACCCACCGACGTACATATGCACGCAAACACCCGAAGTGAATGTTGTGAAAAGTACATTCAATATAACCTTCGATCTAACCCTGACCCCAAACTTAACCCTAAACATAACGTTAAACATATCCCTGTTTGCACATCAAACCAACCATGAATTGGCATTCGTACGCAGAGGGGTACGTAACACGAATCTCTCTTACCTGGATTCAAATACGTCTACCCGTGGTGTTAAAGATAATGGCTGACTCTTGAGCTATTTCATCAAATAAAAGTAAATTTTTAAGAAACATTCGAATAATGTTTAAAGGGAATAAAAACATCTATTGCTCGAATTCATGTTATATTACATCCTGCTATCTATTTCCACGTCCACCAAGCCAAACAAAAATAAAAAATCAATGAATTAGAAATTCCACATTTTATGGTGTGCATCTGGACATTTTCGAATATGCATACTTTTGGCGCACTTTTCGGGATGCCGAGATGTGACGTCACTTATGACTCAAACTCGCATCAGGCCGACCCTTTCCATGCATTCAGAGCATGTTTACAAGTATAGCTTTTGGGTCGAAACGAGCGTCAGAACGAGTTATTGTGCAATATTCCGACGTAATACAAACACTAGTCATCATAGAGGAACAAGCAGTTATCTTACGATTCCACATGAATCGAATTTTATTCAAAACAACGAAAGCGAACAGGCCTACAAGTCGACTAGGTTTCGCCGAGCTTGGGCTCGTTTTCAGAATAATGATATCGAATGCAACCAACGGGAGATAATCTACACCAATAAACATACATAGCAAACATATATTGTATCCAGCTACATAAAGTAACGGATATAATCTCATAATATCACTAGAATATCGATATATGAAGGAGTTGTACAATTTATCATAACAACTTAAATCAGTCAGAGAGTTTCCGTTGGTCCCGCTAGCTTAGTGAGTAGGCGCGTTAATTACTTGTCGTTTATTTTACAATTGGGCGACGCCGGTTCAATCCTGACAGCATGCAAACTTTTGATTTTCTATACACTCTTTTTATTTATGTTTTCACGAAGTAATATAAAAAAATCATTTTATACTATAATGCACTGTTAATAAATAATTTTAATTTTTGTAGTAACTATTTATTCGCCACAAAAATGAAAATATGGCCATTATATAACGATGTTTCTAAATTTTATTTATCCAAACAAATATAATGTAATGGATATATAATTTATTAATTGAAAAAATATATTGTACGGTAATATATTGTAATTATATATGTTATTTTCTTTAAAGTAGAAACGTATTTGCATTACCACATGCAAAACACTTGGTATACAGCAAGTAGGGGAGACCGGGGCTAGTTGTAACACGGGTAAGTTTTAACAGAGGGCCTGCAAACAAATCTTCTAATGCAAATTAAGTTACGCCATTTTACAGAATAAAGGTACTGTTCACGACTTCCTCTACATAATTTCAAATTAAGAGTATGTGTATCAATAATTCATGTTTTACTGCTTTCTCGTTGATATATGTGGTTATGAGTATAATGTTGATATATGTGGTTATGAGTATAATGTTGATACATGTGGTTATGAGTATAATGTTGATATATGTGGTTATGAGTATAATGTTGATATATGTGGTTATGAGTATAATGTTGATACATGTGGTTATGAGTATAATGTTGATACATGTGGTTATGAGTATAATGTTGATACATGTGGTTATGAGTATAATGTTGATATATGTGGTTATGAGTATAATGTTGATATATGTGGTTATGAGTATAATGTTGATATATGTGGTTATGAGTATAATGGTGCAACTCTTACATAAAGGATTTGAATTGTTTTTTTTGCAATCGCGTGTTTTGTGAGCGAGACGGTGTTGGCAAGTTGTAACTTTCACCTCGGGACAAATTGTAATAATGTTACAAAGTCCCCACCTGTCCTGTTACAACATGCTCATCAGTCTTTGTTTTCGTGTATCATATGTTTGTGTTGTTTTTATATAGATAAATATCTTATCTTTACAATGTATTTAGAAAAGAAGATATTGGGAGATGCTGCAGTTTAGATCAAATTAAGAATAAGAGTTGCATAAGACAGTTTTGCCACAGGACTGTCATTTTCTAATAGTTTATTTGTTGGAAAAGGCGCGGGGGCTGCCATGTTTACTGTTGTACGACGTGTTTGTTTGCCCGCCTATTCGGCGTGGCGGCGCTTGTGCTAAATATAGAATGATGTCAAGCAGTTATGACGCGTTACTGTCTCAATGCTGGTGAGTGCTATTCTGTTTGACTCCGCTAAATTGCACGTACTGGGCAACATTCGGGGCCGCTTTCGATTAATCCCATGTCGAAGACTTCAAAGTACCCTTCACAGGTAAAATATCCCTTAGATCAGAATGTCCAAGCACATTATAATTTCTAGGCCCTAAGGCCTGCCCCTTATTATCACCAGTATGGAGTAAAGTAGGGTAATATATCCTTCAAACGTTGGCGAAATCATAGGATCTTCCCAACTCCGTTCATTATCTTTTCTTCGTTTGCTACGGTTGTCCTGTTTCTAGATCGGTAAACCAATGAACAGCGCATCGTTAGTGATTCCTCGTGTTCAGCAAGCTTTTCAAAAATACAACGGCTGATTGTTTATATATTTTATCATAATTTATTGTATATCCTTAAATTAACTGTCTGAATGTATGTGTCGCCGAGCAAGTTCCTCGATACGAATTTGGGTTGCAGCCAGAAAAGGTTAAGAACCATCGAGGTAGGCCACATATCCGGGGTATTTAGTTTTTTTATGGAAACGCTCCTTGGATAAATATATTACCCCAATGGATCATTGCTGTGACTGGCATTGTGGCATACACGTATGTTGGGGATAATAATGAGTATTATTGATTAAATGAATAGTTACCATATGAATGTAAATAAAAAGGCGACCCGGTTTAATTACTATATTTGTAAAATTGTTGTATACGTTTGTAATATCAATAGTTCATGTATAACAATAATTTGTGATTTTAGTTCCGTTATTTCTTTAAATAATCAATTTTTATGGGAATTTGTTTTGCTGCCAAGAGTATTAATTAGCTATGTGACAATGTCCCGATAGACAGATAGCTCGTGATACTTGGTGACTTTCGAGAGAGATTGGCAAGGTTACGTTTATTATGTTACGAAACTATCCAGACGTAAATTTAAACACGACATCGTGTAAAAAGAATAAAGAAACTATAATTGCTGATAGCATTGCAGATGAGTTATGTCAAAAGGACCATCGACACTTTTGAAACGAAATAAGAATCGTACAAACAGTAAATTAAAACTGCCAACGAATGTTGATGGTAAAGAAGGAGATATTGGGTCAGTGTGGAAGCATCACTTCGAAAATATATTTAACGATGTGAAGGATAGCCGTTGTGACTAAGTTCACTCTAATTGCATCATTGGCAGTAAATGGGTGAATGGTGATGCAGTTGAATTAATGAATTTTATCAATGGATTATCATAAAATGTCACCAGGTCTGAATGGTACTACTGCAGAAAACATAAAATTGATGCTCAACTAGTGGTGCTATTGTTTGTTTTATTATCAATTTTAAATTATAGTCAATTATTGTTGCCTATAACAATTCGTAGGGTATTAACAGGATATTGAATTGTTACCCAATTCATACAGAATATTTAATTGGTACCTACAGCAATCAACACAGGATATCTAACAATTCATACAGGACATTGCCTATGTGACGTAGCATTAGCCACACATTTGTTACTGCTGATGTCAACTCATATAAATGTAATATCAGTGCAGTTATTGTTAGCATAATGATTAGGATTAATATGTCGCTGAATACTATAATTCAGAGCATTGTGACTAGTGCGCTGTATGCCGCAATTACGGAATCAATGGGTTCTGGCTTCGTGTCATAATTAAAAATACTGCTTTTATCGACATTTCTTTTTATTTGGACCTACTTTTTATCGATGTTTAGGTTTTTTTATCTGGATATATTGTTTGTTTGTTTGAAATAAAAATAATATAATAATGGTTTCAAATACAAATATCGGTGTCATTGTATGCGCAAGATAGCCCAGAGCGTGCCGGCGAGGAAGACCCACGGGAAGTGGTACTAGACTACGTCACCATGCGGGTGAACGTAAGCTAGTTCCACGTAGGCGATCTTGTAGCGCGTCTTCGTATTGGTCGACCTTGATCGTTATAACATCCATGCATCCGTTAGCTGTTTCACTTCTGGTCAATTCATAGGGAATCGGGAAACACTGCTTTTTATTCATCACTGTAGCATTGCTACTAAATTATGACATATTGCAAAAATCACGTTTTATTGCATACCGAATTTGTACAATTCTACCGGACCGTGTTCCATGACGTGTTGTCAACTAATCCAAGCTGCCCAGGTCTTTGAAGGAATTGGAAACTCTCCGGATACCTCGCCTGCTGCTCGCATGTTGAATAAGCCACCGCATTACGAGAAAGATGTCAGCCTACTCATTATCAGAGTTTTAATTATAAAACGTCCAATTCGAGACCACGTTCTGAGTAAACCAATAACGTTACAATTGTGATTGTCCTTCCAAGTGTTTCACAACACAGCCGTGTATTGCTGAACAATCCTGAAAACGACAATGTTGATTCTGCATTGGTCTTTTTCTGGTTCTTTTATGTGAATCTCTGCTACGAAATGACGCGTCCCTAAACTACGATATATATATATATATATATATATATATATAAAGAATGTGTATATACATGTGTATATACAATTTTACTCATACACACATGTATATATATATATATATATGATATATATATATATATACATACATATGTGTGATTGTGTGTGTGTAAAATTATATATACTCGTCTCATTCCTTATCCTTTATATATATATATATATATATGTTACGGTGCCAATTTGTACAACCAACAATTCGGCTCCAATCTTTTCCATCAAGTTCTTTATTTGTGGTCTTACTTCTGGATACAAAAAGAAAGAAACCCCAACACTGCTCTGGAGGCTCATTAATGAATATTACATCATTCATTCCAGGCCTGGCTCCCTCCAAAAATAAATGTCTGCTACTTGTCGTGTGAAACCTTAGCCAGCCTAGCCCACAGCTACTGTACCAATGCTTGGTGACAAAACACACGTGACCAGTGTCTCTGGATATAGTTTATCTCACACCGTTCAAGCAACTGGTTAATCATAGTAATTGATTACCTAAATATAATTATAATCAACACCTTGGCATTTAAATCATGAAAATGTGGTTTCACAAAAATAAAGAATGTAACAATATCCATCATCTAATTAGCACATGGTGCTGCCATATTGTGGCTGGTAGCGATATTAGAATGGAAATTAAGATGTGTACCATCTCTTTATTAGCATGTCAACACATATTACAATATAACTATGAACATGCGTAGGTGTCCAAACTGCTACGATACACCATCTTCCGACACAATATGACCTAGATAGTTTATCTTTCGCTTGAAGAGATGACACTTTGATGGCTTGAGCTTCAAACCTTGCTCTTCTAAGCGTTTCAACACAACTTCTAGATTGGTGATCTCCTCAATGCCTACAGCAAAATGTCGCCGAGGTATATTAGCAGATTCTGGTAGTTGAAATCAGCTAACATGCTTTCCATGAGACGCAGATACGTGGCAGGAGCATTGCTGACAGTAGACAACGCAGCGGTGGCGTCACGCAGCAAAGGAAGAGTTCACATTATGACTCGATAATATATGCAGAGAAAGAGGCAATGCGTAGTAAAACTGGCAAGTACTTTGCATGAATGTACGCTGCCCCTACGGGGATATTCTGATAACGTGAAGTGATACGTCATAGTCATCATTTGATTAAAACACTTTCGTCAAACCGATTACTAAACGATTACAAAATGGTTACCACTTGTCTACGTCACCGGTGAACCCAAGCTGAAGCAGCCAACCTGTATCAATTGTGCGTAAGCATTGTTGCGTGCCAAAAAATAGTGCTTGGAAAGGACGCTAACTGCAATGCCCCCTAAAAGGCGACCAGACAACGAATCAGGAGAAATGCTTGCACTACGAATAATCGAACTACTCAATGATGACGATGTGTTAGCGAAAATTAAAAAAGCACTCTACCCCCGCGAACTTGCGAACAAAATCGACTCACTGACTACAAACATCGAGAACCTCACTAAACAACTAAACGCTGAAGACGTACGCATCGCCGAGCTCGAAGATAAAGTGCGAGCGCTAGAGGACAGCAGCGACTCCCTGGAGCAATATACCCGTCGGCCGAATTGAGACCCGCGATGGCGAAGACACCGACGCCATTGTTATGTCAGTGATCAACGACGAGATGGGCGTCACCCCTCAAATCGGCCTCGATGACTTAGAGAGGAGTCACCGCCTGGGACGTAAACAAAAGGAGAGCCGCCCTGTCATTGTGCGATTTCGAACTGAGCGGATCCGGATATTACCCAATCATCAGTTGATGATATTACAGGAGAAAATAAACTCCTGTTTTATATTTTTGTTGTTAGTCTTTATTATGTTCTGTTTAACAGTGACAACTGGTATTATTTAATGTATTTCCTCTTTTTATTTACCTTATTTTTGTTTTTATACATCCATTCATCCCCACATGACTTTTCGACATATGTGATGTTCGTCTATTCGATGTATTTCTTATTGTCATTCATTCTTTTCTTGTTGACAATGATTCTTGCTGCAGGAAAGCAGTTTACAATTATGTGATTTGTATTGAACACGCCACCTATAATTAAGTTTTTGCAATTATGTTTTATTTTACTTTGTGACTTGTCTCAATTTTTTTGACGTTTAAACATTATACGAATGTTTCTTGTAAATTTACTTTTATTTGATGAAATAGCGCAAGAGTCAGCCATTATCTTTGACACCACGTGTAGACGTATTTGAATTCAAGTGAGAGAGCTTCGTGTTAAGTACCCCTCAGCGTACGAATGCCATTTCATGGTTGGTTTGATGTGCAAACAGGGATAGGTTTAACGTTATGTTTAGGGTTAAGTTTGTGGTCAGGGTTAGATCGAAGGTTATGTTGAATGTACTATTCACAACATTCCCTTCGGGTGTTTGCGTGCATATGTACGTCGATGGGTTGCAAAAAGCCATCAAGTTGGGCCCAAGCTCTCTGGTGTGCGACAAACGGTGGCGCCACACGACGGACACTGGATAATTCAGGCTAGATCAAGAACTGTATCAAAATATATTTTTTAATATGTCATTATTAGATTATCATGCATGTGCGCTTCAGTTTGCGACGTAATAACTGTTTACCTTCATTCACCGCGCACGGATGTTGGTCCACATAGCCGAGATCATCTTTGCAGTTTTCCGCCTTACGGATCGATACAAAAACAAATACAGGAAACTATTCAAAAACGTATTGCTTTCAAATATCCACATGACAGCGAAGCTAAACATTTCCGAAGGAACAATGTTGGTGATATTTCGAATTATAAAATACACAAGAAGGGGAATATTAAGAGCCAACGACATGACACATATAATAATAACATTTCTAGAGGACCGCATCGCCTGTGCCGTCACGAATCCAGCGTTTCCGGTGCTGACGGTGACCGACTGTTCCAAGGCCGATATTTGCCGATGTGTTCGCACCACCACGATGCATATACGCACTGTGCTGTAGACGATTGCTATTCCTGGCAGCACGACCACGATCACGAAAGATGTCATGTAAAATGCCGCCACATCACGATCCTTCGAAAGTCGATTAGAACACATCATCGTATTCCAATTGATGTTAATGTTAAAACTTGAGGCAGAACAAACACCGTTTATTATCCAGAACAATCCAATGATGGCGTAGCAGCGGCTACGAGTCAGTAACTGCTCGGAGCGGAGCGGATTCAAAATAACGATAGCCTTGGACACGGTCAGCCAACATAGGCTGTACATGGAGTTGGCGCCAAACCACCACGTACAAAAGGCGTGAACATTCGGTAGGTATCTCAGCGTTTTGACAACGTCAGGTGTCATCTTTGAGCAAAGGGCGGCACTGATCGGCATGAACGTACACCCGGCCGCGAGGTCGGACACTGACAGCGAGAACATGAACAGTGTCGTGCGATCTTCGCGCAGCTGCGGGTACAGTGCTATCACGACGATCACGAGGGAGTTTGCGATCATGTTCATGACGATCACGGCGCTGATCACCGCTGGTTTCAAATCGTTATACTCGATCGTGTCCATGCTTACACACAAATGATGCTATCTAGCCCGACTGCTTAACATTATTTAGTTGATAGTAATTTGATATCGTTGTCTTATAACGAATATCTGAACATAGTCAACGTGTATACGACGTGACGATCTGTTGAATGTGAAAACATCATATATAGAACCCTGCGTCCAGCGTATCTCCACAGTATAAACGGTTGCACATCCAACAAAACGAGGAACACTCCAACACATCTTACACGTCCGTATCGTGCCTATGTAAATGGTATCATATGATACG
Source organism: Paraescarpia echinospica (assembly GCA_020002185.1). Lineage (NCBI taxonomy): Eukaryota > Metazoa > Annelida > Polychaeta > Sabellida > Siboglinidae > Paraescarpia > Paraescarpia echinospica. Next base: position 42,429,081 of record CM034541.1, read on the forward strand.
AGGATTCAGTTTAAATCATTTACAAAATAACAAACAACATATATACAACCGTCACCACGTATTGCGCAAAACACGTTAGCGCAACATTGATACAGACTCGTTTCCCTTCTCCTGTATCTCACCATCTGGGCAATAACAGCCGATGTGAACACGAATGTTATTATAGACTCGTCACGGCATCACACCTTTATATAGTCGGTTGACGTTTCGTGGAAATTAACATAATGTATAATCTGCTTTTTGCGCTACTTTGTATGTTTCCACACGATTACCTACTATTCCAGTCTTCTTATGAATCGTAATGTGCTCTCCAGTTTCTTGTGTGTGTGTGTGTGTGTGTGTGTGTGTGTGTGTGTGTGTGTGTGTGTTTGTGTGTGTGTGTGTGTCTGTGTGTGTGTGTGTGTGTGTGTGTGTGTGTGTGTGTGTGTGTGTGTGTGTGTCCGTTTGTGTTTGTGTTTGTGTATTTGTGTGTGTTAATTGTCACCAACAGTGGATTTGATTTAAGTTCTTCTTGTTCACATTACAATTCCGTCTTTCGCATAAGTATTGTCTAATATTACAGCATAGATGGCAACGTTTAACAAAGAATGCGCATGTGCACAGAGTCGAAGGAGAAGCGAAAAAGACCGTGACTGAAATGGGAGAACTGCGGGAAGAGAGATTCGGTAGGTCTGAGGGATAACGACAGCGACATGTGGGTAGTTTCGATCGGGGACGTAAAAGAACCACTGGGGACGACAAGTACCCTGGCATTGACCACACTCAATGCCAGCATTAAAAAAGTAGGTTTGGCGATAATGTTCTGAAAAAGGATGACTAATTGAATGATATATCATAAGATCGTAACATTATACCTGCAATATATATACGAGAGGCGGTTAACAGAACGTTATCGAGCACTAGTGGCAAACAGAATTAGTGGAGAGGGTCTTGCACACCGCTGGGAAATGGGTTCAGTACGCAAGAAGGAAGGCGGCCAGTGGACAAGGTGGAGTGCAGCGTAACGTTTGGCAGTTGACTATGCCAGATTTGTATTCTTCGACGTCGATTAAAACTGAATTAGAATTGCTTTGTAATGTTACAGCTTAGCCCTCATTGAACACTCTACCAGACAAGTACTCCATATAGATTTGTCCATGAAACGTTTCTTATGTTCCGTCTGCCGGGACATTTCCGGTTCGGTACATGTGGTGGTGATGAATTGTGACTAACTATGTTATTGCTGTATGGTAATACTATTCTTTTAATCAAACCACGGATTATTTTGCCGAATTTAGCATCATATATCGTTTTTCCAACGGAGACCGTGTAACCTCCCTTGACTAGTAATGAGGAATGTGTCAATAAATAGATGTTCACTGTAATTAATATATAATGAAGGAATATTGCTGCTTTCAGCAGTTGCTAAATTGGTATAATGACAAGAAATGAAGAAGTAGTGCAATCATGGAGAGCCAGGTGAACCAGAGAATGAAAACGAGGTAAGCAAGACCCATAGCCATCCACATCCACAACATAATGCATCATCACAGCATCGGTTTGAGCAAATTATATATAAATATATACAAATTGTGTATATACATATATATATATATATAGTATATCTATATTTGTGTGTGTGTAAATTTATATGTACGCATATCTTTCCTTATATATAATTATATATATATATGTGTGTGAGTGTGTGTATATACATATTATATAAGAAAGAGACGAATGACTGTAGATGCACACAAGGTATGTTAAAATGGAATGGCAACAAAGAAAGAGAAATGAAGTAGACGTATATCTACGTGTGTGTGTGTGTGTGTGTAAACATTATATATATTACATATATATATATACATTTATGTATATATATAATTTTACACCTATCTGCATAGGTTTATATATATATATATGTATGTATATATATATGTGTGTGTGTATAACATAAACCTCTGCAGATAGGTGGACAGGTCAACAGGCTAGCATCCTGAGATAAAAACAAACAAAAGAATACAACGAGTAGCTAGATGTATTTCTACATGACATCGAAGCTGAAAGGCTACAACTGTCATTTGATAAGACACTAGGCGAGGAGGAGAACGCCGTTGTTTGTGTTCCGGGAGTGTGGTTAGAACATGTGTCTGAAAGGGTAGAGAAGATATTGGGGCATGGCAATGGAGTGTCTATACTAGTACACCTATGGAAAAATAATGCAGACAGGGAGGGAACAACTGGCTCGTTACAGACGTACAGACAGTTAGTGAGGAAGTAAAAGAAAACAAGAGTTGAACAGATTATTCTCTCAGGAATTTTGCCAGTAATGGAAGGAAGGGGGCCAACATATAGTAACTGCAAGAGGATGGCGATCAACGCACTAGTTTAGAAGATGTGTGAAGAAGAGGGGTGGGATGCATAGATTAAGGGGATACTTTGTTGGGGGGGGGGAGATATGTACATGAGAGATTGCCTCCATCTAAGTGGAAAGGAGGCAGCAGTTTTCTTAGAGAACGCGAGGTGTTGACAGAGGGACAGGCTGCATTTATTTAAACTAGATGTGCAGGGGGGGTTCACACTGAAGCCTGAAACTGGAGGCATAGATAAAGACAGCACAAATGAATCAGCAAAGAACAGCCTGGAAAACTGTTCTGAAGCTGGATATAAATGCGTTTGTTTAAATGCAAGGGGCAACAAAAGAAGTGATCTAAACATTATGGTAAAAGATGTTGGCCCTCACATAATAGGTATAACCGAATCATCGGCCACCACTAATATATGAGATGCCAAAATGGGACTGACAGGCTATATTATGTTTAGGAAAGATAGAATAGGAAGAAGAGGAGGTGGAATTATTTTATAGAATCTATCCAGGGTGATGAAATAAAATTAGGAACAGTAGCAGATTGCGAAAAAGCTGTTTGGTGTAACATAGTTACGGGAATTAAACGGTAAAAGTAGGGTTAGTTTATCGAAGTCCAAACATAAACTTAGAAGATAATAAAAAAGTACAAAAGGCTATTAGGGAAATGAGCAAACGGGACTGTATTATTATGAGTGATTTAACCATGGTCATGCATATACAATGGACATCTCTACAAAGTACGGGGAGTGAGGACCACACGTTTTTAGTTTAAGTACAAGATAGGTTCCTTTCTCAACATGTTATTGAACCAACCAGGGGTGAGAATATGTTAGACATAGTTTTGTTCTCACAGAATGAATTATATAGATATGTCAAGATATGTGAGCCACTGGGGAGTAGTGATCACAAACAGATACATTTTACCATCAAAGTAAAATCAGAAAGGAATAGTAAATAGCAATATATGAGGAATTTCCACAAAGGAAGATATAAGGACATGAGGAAATATTTAGCACAAAAAAAGGCTGAAAAAAAACACTGAAACAAAATACGACAGCAACTGAATGCTGCGATATCTTAAAGAGTGAAATTAAATGCATTGTCAATAAATTTGTGCCCTTCAAAAAATAACAGTCCAGTAAGAAACACTTATCGAAAGAGGCCATTACAAAACTAAATACAAACAAATTATGTGGAAGTCATATAGACGTACGGGAAATGATGAAGACTGCAACATTAATAAAGAATCACCTAACCAAGCTACAACTGAAATGAGAAATTCAAAGAGAAGCTATTAAGACAAATTAGCCTGTAATATAAAACACGAGAGCAATACTTTGTATGCATAAGTTCTGAGCAAACAGAAAGTTCAGGATAAGGCCGATCCTCTAGAAGATAATGCTGGAAATATAATATCAGAGAGATTCTTAATGGCACAAGACCTAGACTTAGTTCGGTGTTTACCAGAGAAAGTTTTGGTTCACTACCAGTACCAGAGGCTAATTTCAATGGGGCGGAATCAGACTATTTAGGGACTGTTCATTGTAACCCCAGAAATGGTAGCTAAGAAAACAAGAGCTATGAAGGATAATAAATCACCTGGAGTGGATTTGTTTCCACCCAAACTACAACTGGAAATTGTAGAACAAATTAGAATACCGTTTGCAACAGTTTTCAACTTGTTAATAGAAGAATGAGTGGCTCCTTTAGATTGGAAATAAGCAAACATTATATCGTTATTTAAAAAAAGGTTCGCGAAACAAGTCAGAGAACTACATACAAGTGAGTTTAACACCAGTGGTTTGCAAATCAGGAGAGAGACAAATTAAAGATCACTTGGTGGATTTTCTTGTTAAACAACTTGATAAACCCATCTCAACATGGGTTTCTAAAAGTCAGGTCATGCCTAAAAACATGTTATGTTTCTTTGAAGATATCACTAAGTGGGTAGACGAGGGATCGTCAGTATTTATCATCTACTTAGAGTTTCAGAAAGCTTTCTACAAAGTGGCACAACAAAGATTACTGCGTAAACTAAAGGCCCATGACAAAGGAAATGTTATAATTAACTGCATAGAGAAATGGTTGATTGACAGAAGACAACGGGTAGTAGCTGATGGGGAGGCTTCAAACTATAAATCAATTTTGAGTGGGGTACCACATGGATCAATACTGGGACATATATTATTCTTAATATATATCAACGATTGGGACAATGTTATTTACAAGATGATCTTAACAGGTTGATCAAATGGTCTGAAAAGTGGCAAATGTTGTTCAATGTTGGAAACTGTTAATGCCACACATGACATGTGAACGAAGATGTTCAATATAAGGTGGGGGATACGGTACTAAGTACTACTGTAAAAGAAAAGGACTTAGGGTTAACCATTAGTGCTCATATGAAGGTTTCAGATCAGTGCGGAATTGTAGCTTCAAAGGAAAATCAAAGTCTTGGATTAATTAGGCGAAATATAGCGTATAAGGAAAACTAACTAATAATACCGCTGTACAATACAAAACTTAGGCCTCATTTAGACTATTGTATTCAAGCGTGTAGGCCATATCGCAAGAAGGACATAGATATGCTAGAAAGAGTTCAGACGAGAGCGACTAAAATGATACAAAAACTGAGGGACTTTAGTTACGAAATACGCCTAAAAGAATTATTATGGTTGATCACCACTAGAGACCAGGAAATTTAGTGCAGATCAGATAAAAGTGTTTAAAATATTGAATGGTTATAAAATATTGATTGATTTTTTTGTCAGTTAAGAAAGATAGAAGAACAGGAGGACGTGACCTTACATTAGTAAGGGAGTAGTGTAGATTCGACATAAGAACATTCTAATTTTGACAAAAGAATGTAACTGAATAGAACAGGTTATCTGCTGATTGTGTGCGTGCTAATAGTGTGAATATGTTTAAAAATAAAATCGACACATACATCAGAAGGGCGAGATACATGTAAATAAAAAGGGTTGGACTCTCGATAAGCTAAAAGGCTTCCTTGTCCACCTGCCATCTATAGTTAATTCTCAGGGTGTCAATATTGTTGAATCTTGTAAAATTTTGTTAAATTTGTGTTAGAACCGCTCCGTTATCACCCATGCTGATAAATACAGTCTACCCCGCAATTCACGTCCTTACTATAACATTAATGTGAAAATAGTGGCATGCCTTATTGTGTCAGATTAGTATGTTTTGTAATTTGTCAGTATCTTTTTGTTTCCCCCACACAGTAAACGTATAAGTACTTCTTCCAACCTTAATAATTCGCCCAATTCCGGTGTACTTGTGTTTCGTGGTATTATTTTAGTGTATTTACTGTATCTGCATCTGTTATATTTAATTAGTTTACAGGCTATGCCGAACTGAGCTGCACTTGTTTATATATTTGGTTGCCATTTAGTAATTCAATGTAAAATTAGCTTAAATGCCTTAATACTTTCTGGAATCTGGAATATATGTGTCACATTGAAGTAGTATTGTAATTGCATGATTGTGTTATGATATTATAATAATGTACATCGTTACATTACGTAATGTACATAATGATACCTCTACCTTGTGTCACAACTTCCATTACTCGTTTCAGACCTGGAGGCTATTTGTAATTGAATTGGTCAACAAATTATATGAATTTTAATTGATATAATTAGCAAATTGAATTTTAATTCAATAAATCGGAGCCAGTTGATTTAAATAGTAAAGAGATGACTGAACTTAGAACAGATAATTCTAATTGTAATAATGGTAACTATGAAAATAGTGACGATAATTTAATGTTATACCACTAAAAGGTTAAACACGAATCGCTTATAAAATTAGTGTGTGAGATTACAAAAAAATGGGGTTCAAAATGATCTATAAAGGGGAGTTGTTTTCCTTTGAAGACGGTATGAGTCTACATTAGGTAATTTTTCCTTCTTTACAAATACCATTTTTAAACGCAAGATGGCCGCCCTTTACTACCTCCCCAATATTATTTAAAATCAAATGTAGCTATAAATGGGTATTTTCAATACCTAGGTCGTCAGAAAAATATGTAGGGAGTTATTTACAAAAACGTAGTGACGGAATATCGTGCAGTTGGTATGGTGGCTGCCATCATGAATTTGGTGACTTCCCCTGTCTTAAAGAATTGCCACACTATTTTTGCTAAGCCTTAAAACAATATAAACTTTATTTTTGACAAAGCAGGGTTTTACACGGCATATGTAAGCAACCTTGGCACACAGGGTAGGTTTACCATTAGGATCGATAAGAAACAAAATATACATTTAATGCAATTGCTGTACAAGCTAAATGCATATTGCTTCTGGCTCAGTCATTTTTTAGGCTCTATACCTGATTGGTGATTAAGAACAAACATGGTTATTTATATTACTGTCTGCACCATAATAGGATTACCATTTTCATTCAATTAAATATGGGATACGTTTGCCGTATTTGGCATCACATATCAGGTACTAACTGTGATTGCGTGATCTCCTGTGATTTATGACGGTTATGTGTCAGAATATAGACGGATTTAGTGTGGATATATAATAAAGAAATTGAGGAAAATAATAAGGAGTGGATATTCAGCGCTGAAGTAAGTTAAATGAGAGAGAGAAAGAGACATAGAGAGAGAAAGAGAGAGAGAGAGAGAGAGAGAGAGAGAGAGAGCGAGCGAGCGGGAGAAAAATATAGAGAGGAAGAGACGTAAGAGATGTATATATATATATATACATATATATATATATATATACAGATAGAGAGGGGAGGGAGAGGGAGGGGAAGGGGGAGAGGGAGAAAGAGAGGGAGAGGGAGGGAGAGAGAGACAGAGAGAGGAAGAGAGACAGAGAGAGATTTTCCGTAATCATTACTGAAAATGACTGCACATTACGGCCATGTAATGCATATTATGAAAATAAAATATCCGAACACCAAAAATTATATAGGCCTGTGTGTATACGTTTTACAGAATAGCTAAATAGGACCTATAAAATTAATGACATTCAGATGCCCAGACAACGTCGTGAAGATAGTTACAACAACAAAAGCAAATACGAGGTCGTCGCTGCGGTAAGCGGGCGGCCAGTCAAGCGGGTCACTCGGGAAGAAGTTGCCAAAATATGCAAGACTTAAATTACAGTCCACTATTGCATATTGGCAGTAAGCAAAACGTTACGGCACCCAAGGCTGTTGCTATGTTTGTATCCCTGCCAACTCTCGCGTGAAATACGGGAGTGTCCCGGGTTTTGGGTGTATCTCCCGGTCTCCTTAAATGCAGGCAAATCTCCCGGATTTTCTATGAAAATCTCCAACAGCACTCTTCTTCGAGACAGCGCGACACTACTAAACTAAACCACTGAACTTCCTGCAAAAAATCTCCAACAACTTTCTTCGAGACAGCGCGACACTACTAAACTAAACCACTGAACTTCCTGCAAAAAATCTCCAACAACTTCCCCCGTCTTCCGATGTCAACATCCGAGACAGTGCGTCGACACAGTGCGACACAGGTAGCGTGCTAAACTGGTGATCAATCTCCCGGATTTCAACAAAAAAGGTTGGCAGGTGTATGTTTGTGATCGAGCACCGCGACGCCAGCGAACGAGGGAGAGACGCAGTTGTCGGTCGTCGGAGGCTGGCGCTGGCATGCGGCTTGCAGCGGACGGAACGCTTACGAAAAGTTGCCTTGTTGTCCCTGACGCACGGCGCTAGACGCGAAGTAACTGACATAAGCACGGTGCATCTGGTTCTGTGGCGGTCAAGAACTGTTAGAGTGACCGTATTTTTGATTAATAAAGTGCACCACATTGTACAATAAAGAGTCTAAGGAGCTGCATCACAAAAGTCATCGGCATGCATAAAACATGATTTTACCAATAGGTTTATTTTTTTATCTCGTGAGCGATAATTTCACACTTTTCTTAACGCGTGCTGTTGTGTGAGTTTGTGAACTGTTCGGAATGTTTTGTAATATTCCTATATTGAATATGATTAATTTTAAGTAAATAAATAAAAGGACCACGAAAATATTTCTTTATTGTTGAATATACATTGTCGTCGTTAGGAATTGTCATCACTAGATTGATCTGTAATATCTGAACATAAGTATATAAGCAATATAAGATTCTTTGGGTGCTGCATATTCGTAACAGCCATATTTATATATGCAACTCCTTACGGTAAAAAGTTAATCTGTCTGGTATTACCATCATTGTTAAAGAATAGTCTGATACGGCACCCGCATGCCTTCTTACAATTCAACCTGATTCCTGAATATGTAATCATGTGAATCGGGCGCATTACCATACTTGACTCTGATAGCAAACCATGGAATCAACTACTTATGCTGCGTAGCATAGTATTTAGTTCTTAGCGGCCATTGTGAAAACCGACATGAAACTTGAAATGAACTCAAACTACTACAACTTGACAAAAACTCAAACTACTACAACCTTAAACATGGATCAGTCTAGCTGATTGTATTTATATTTGGTTACTATCGGTAACGTTAGCGTTCGTGGTAGGATATATAGTCAGCTGTGTAATTAAAATGTTATGTAACATAGAGTGTGCTGTAGTACACAGGAAACAGTATCTATAAAGACTAAGTTAGTGAAGTTGTTATCAAATCAATTATGATAGTGATATGGTGCCTTGCAAGCGGCAAGCCAAGGCAACGCGACACTTGGTGTGCCATCATTGCCACCGCTGTGCGAAGTCATGGGCAGAAAGCAAGGAGGAAAGATTCACCATTCAGTGCGTGGGGTGTTGGAAGGTGGAGTGTCTGCAGAAGGAGATAGTTAGGTTGACAGATATAGTGAACGGGACCGAAATGAAAATTAGCAAGGAGACGAAGGAGGAGGAATGGAGAGAGAGAGAGAGAGAGACGACGGGGTTAGAGTTCGGAATATTGTGAGACTGAAGGAGAAGAGTAGTGGCAAGAAGACTGAGGAAAGTAGTCTGATAGGATGGATGGTGATTGGAGGGGACGTAATTGGAAAATAGACAACAGAAAACGTGACAGGCGTAAAGGTGATAAGGGAGAAAGTGACCGTACAGAAGGAAGGAGGGGAAATGGGACGGGAGAGGAGAGAAGAAAATGTGATGGGAGGAAAGATGAAGGGAGGAAAGGAAGTGAGAGTAAATTGGAAAGAATTGAAAAGGGACGATGACAGGAGGAAAGGTTACAAGAGAAAAAGCGACAGGAAAGAATGGATCCGAAGAGAATGTGATTTAGGGGACAGTGAGAAACAAAAGGGTGTTCATGGGCGAATCGAATCTACTCTGAGAAAGACAGGTAAAACACTAAGCGAGGGGGAGGACGTCGTGGTTTGTCTACAGGAGGCTAGGATAGAACATGCGACTGAAAGGGTAGAGAAAGTATTGGGGCACAGCAAGGAAGGGTATCTACTAGTACACGTAGATACAACTAATGCAGACATGGAGGGAACAACTGGGATAGTACAGAAGTACAGACAGTTAGTGAGGAAGCTAAAGAAGACAATAGTTGAACAGATTATTCTCTCAGGAATGTTGGCAGTAATGGGAGGAAGGGGGGTAACATATACAAACTTCAAGATGGTGGCGATCAACGCACTAGAGTAGGTGTTTGGAGAAGAGGGGATGGGATTCACAGATTGATGGGGATACTTTGTTGGGAGGGAAGATATGTACATGAAAGATGGTCTCCATCTTAGTGAAGGAGGCAGCAATTTTCTCAAAGAACCGGCTGCGATCTGTTTACAGGGGGACAGGTTGCATCTATTTAAACTAAATTCGCAGGGGTGATTCACAAAGAAGCCTGATACCAGAGACAGAACACAAGTCAATAAAGGACAGTCTCGAAAACTGTTCTGAAGCTGGATATCACAGTGTTTGTTTAAATGTAAGGAGTATAATAAACAAAAGAAATGAACTAGACATTATGGTTGAAGATATTGACCCTTACATAATAGGTATAACCGAATCATGGGCCACCACCGATATATCAGATGGCGAATGGAGACGGACATGATATATAATGTATAGGAAAGATAGAATAGGAAGAAGAGGAGGTGAGTTATTTTATATGTTAAAGTATCTATCCAGGCTTATGAAATTAAATTAGAGAAGAAGATTGTGAAGAAGCTGTTTGGTGTAACATAGTTAAAGAAAACTCAACGTTAACAGTTGGGTTAGTTTATCGAAGACCAGACATAAGCATAGAAGAGAATAAAAAAGTAAAAAACGCTATAAGGGAAGTGAGCAAACGGGACTGTATAGGGGGTGACGATCGCAATTTTAGTTTAAATACAAGACAGTTTCCCCTCTCAACATGTGCTAGAACCAACCAGGGGTGAGAATGTGTTAGACATAGTTTTCTCCTCACAGAATGAATTAGTTGACAATGTCAAGATATGTGAGCTACTGGGGAATAGTGATCACAAACAGATACATTTTACCATCAAAGTAAAATCAGAAAGGAATAGTAAAAAGCAGAATAGGATAAATTTCCACAAAGGAAAGTATTAGGACATGAGGAAAGATTTAGCAAAGATAGGCTAAAATAACACACTGAAGAATACGACAGCAACAGAATGCTGGAATATCTTAAAGAGTAAAATTGAGTGCATCATCGATAAATTTGTTTCCTTAAAAAACAAGGGAATCGGTCCAAAAAGGAAAACTTATCGAAAGAAGCCGTTAGAAAAATTAAGTACAAATAAATGATATGGAAGTCATATAGACGTACTGGAAATGATGAAGACTACAACATTTATAAAGAAGCACTTAACCAAGTTACAGCTGATATTATTAATTCAAAGATAAGCTATGTACAACAATTAGCCTGTAATATAAAACAAGACAGCTAGAGTTTTTATGCGTGTGTTCGAAGCAAACAGAAAGTTCAGAATCAGGTCGGTTCTCTAGAAGATAGTGCTGGAAATATAATATCAGAGGTATTCTTAATGGCAAAAGACCTGAACGATTATTTTAGTTCAGTGTCTACCAGGTAAAGTTTTAGTTCACTGTCAGTACCAGAGGCTAAGTTCAAGGTGCATATTCAGACTATTTAGGACAGTTAATTGTAACCCCGGAAATGGTAGCTAAGACAATAAGGGCTATGAAGGATAACACACCTGGAGTGGATGGGATTCCGCCCAAACTGCTATTGGAAATTGTAGAACAAATTCGCGTTCCGCTTGCAACAGTTTTCAGTTTGTCATTAGAAGACGGAGTGGTTCCTTTAGATTGGAAAGAAGCAAACATTATACCGTTATTAAAAAAAGGTTCGCGATATATATTCTTGTTAAATATAACTTGATAATCCCATCTCAACAAGAGTTTTTTAAAAGCGAGGTCATGCTTAACAAACATGTTATGTTTTTTGGAAAATATCACTAAGTGGGTAGACGAGGGATCACCAGATATCATCTACTTAGATTTTCAAAAAACTTTCGACAAATGTCACATCAAAAATTACTGCTTCAACTAAAAGCCCATGGCATAGGACATGCTTTAGTTAACTGGATAGAAAAATGGCTGATTGACAGAAGACAGCGGGTAGTTGTTGGTGGAGAGGCTTCAAACTGGAAATCAGTATTAAGTGGGGTACCACAGGGATCAGTACTAGAACCTATATTATTCTTACTATATATCAACGATTTGGATGATGAAATAACAAGCAAGGTGTTGAAATTTGCGAATGATACAAAAGTGTTTAGAAGTATTAAAAGTGGTGGAGATAGACAGCATTTACAAGATGATCTTGACAGGTTGATCAAATGGTCTAAAAAGTGGCAAATGCTATTCAATTTTTGGAAATGTAAATGCCTCCACACAGGACATGGGAACGAAGAGGTAGAATGTACAATGGGGGTACTGTACTAAGTACTACTGCAAAAAAAAAGGACTTAGTGTTAACCATTAGTGCTAATATGAACGTTTCAGAGCAGTGCGGAATTACAGCTTCAAAATTGCAGCTTCAAAGGGAAATCAAATCCTTTGATTAATTAGGCGAAATATAGTGTATAATGAAAAAGAACTAATAATACCGCTGTACAAAACAATAGTTAGGCCTTATTTAGAATATTGTATACAGGCGAGGAGGCCATATCGCAAGAAGGACATATATACGATAGAAAGACTACAGAGGAGAGCGCCTAAAATGATACCCAAACTGAGGGATCTTAGTTATGAAATACGCCTAAGAGAATGTGGTTTGACAAAACTAGAGACAAGGAGATTGAGTGGAGATCAGATAGAAGTGTTTAAAATATTGAATGGTTATGAAAATATTGATATTTTCTTAGTTAAGAAAGATAGAAAGACTAGAGGACATGAAGTTACATTCGCAAAGGAGCAATGTAGATTAGATATAAGAAAGTTTTCATTTTCACAAAGGACTGTAAATGAATTGAACAGATTATCTGCTGTTTGTGTTGGTGTTAGTAGCGTGAATATATGTTTACAATTAAAATCGACACATTCCTTGGAAGGCGGGATATACGTAGATAAAAGGGTTGGAATCTCGATAAGCCAAAGGCTTCCTTTTCCACCTGCCATCTAGAGTTAATTTTCAGGGTGGCAGTCTTGTTAACTCATATTAAATCTTGTTAAATAAACATAATGGTCTACTACTATACCTTTCTTCTACTATGTGCCACGATGACATGGAATGCAATTAGTTATATTCATTATATTCCTATAGTTTGGCACCAGTGACAAAGTTCCAGTAACAAAATCTCACGATAAAAATGACCGGATTGCCTCCCTTTAAGATACCAACCAGAGGCACCACAGGTCACTTCAAAGCGTGTCTAGTCATCTCGATTGACTGGATCTCGACCCGCTGATGAGCCTTCTTGCAACTGTTGTGTATATCCCGCCAAGGGCCGTTGCTAGGATACGAGACCGGATTTCACTATGTAGACCCTAGGTACTTAGGTCTTAGGCGATTTATTCCAAACAGCCCAAACGTTAGCTAACGCAGGAGTTTTATGGCGTCTATGGGGGACTTTGTCGAAGGCTTTGGCAAAATCAAGTAGGATGGCATATATTTGTGTGTTATTGTCCATAGCAGTCATCCAGTCATGGATTGTCTCGATGAGTTGAGATTCACAAGACAGACCTGGCTGGAATCCATGTTGGAAGTAGATGATGATGTTGTGTTTGTGTAAGTGTTTCCACATATTGCTTAGAATGACGTGCTCCATAACTTTGCAGAGGATGCACGTTAGCGACACTTGTTTATAATTAGCGGGGTCTGATCTGTGGCTTTTTTGTGTATTGGTGTTACTAGTGCTTGGAGCCAGTCATCTGGGAGTTTGCAAGTATTGTATGACTGCTGGAAAATGTGTGTGATGATGGGGGGCAATTTCCACTGCAGTCTCTTTAAGGACTCTGGCTGGGAGTTCTTCTGGGCCTGTAGCTTTATTTTGGTTTAGGTTTTTCAGTTGCTTAATTACTCAGTCTATCCCGATTTCGAGGGAGGGGACATCGGGATAAATGGATGGAGCTAGTTGGGGGATAGGGTAGATTTCTTGAGTAAACACGGAACTGAATTGGTTGTTAGGTGTATTTGTTTGCCAAGATCGTCTACGACTGGTTGGTCGTTTGCTTGCAGTTCATGGATGCCAATATATTCTCGTTTGTTTGCTTTAATGAATGACCAGAATTATTTTAGGTTTGTTTTAGGCTGTTTTCAGTGTGATTGTTTAGATAGTCTGAGTAGGATTTGGTTGCAGCTTTAGTGGCTTGTTTTCGGAGTTGCCTAAACCTTTCCCAGTCGCTATTACGTCCAGTTTGTTTTGCTTTGTTGTGTCTTTTGTTACGTTTTCTTAGCATTCTTATTATTTCACGTGTTATCCAGATGAGGTGGGTTTTTGCTTTGGTTTTGCGGCTGGGAATATTATTGTTGACTAATGAAGTAAGATTATTCCGGAAAAAGTTCCAATTTGTGTTGATATCTCTTGAGTTTTGGTTCGTGTCAAAGTATGTCGTTGTTAGTTGTTTTATGTCATCTTTAAGCTTATCCCAGTTTGCAGATTTATATTGGAACACTTTGTGTGGTGGTTTACTGTTACGAACTGGATTTAGGTTTACGTTAAAAGTCACAACTCCATGATCACTCATGCCGGGATTGGTGTGAGTGTTAGTAATTATCAATGGATTTGAAGTGAGTATGAGGTCAAGGATATTGCCGGAATCAACTCGTGTGGGATCGTTGACCATGTTTTGTAATCCAAATTCTCTCATTATTTCTAGCAGTTTGTTATGCTTGCTGGCAGTTCTGTTGTCAGTGGTGTGCTGCTTGCCCCAGTTAATATCAGGAAGGTTGAAGTCACCTGCTATAACTACATTAGGGGAAGTTTTTTTGTGATCTGTACAGTTTTGTCAGGGATTCGTGGATAGCTTCAAGGGATTGGAGGTGGTCACTGAGGGGTCGGTAGTAGGATGCAAAGTATATGGATTTGTTACGTGTGAAATGGATTTTTGTCCATACTATTTCACAGCTTGAGTTTAGATTTGCAAGTGGATCAGCTATAATGCCATCGCGGAAGGCTATGAGAACTCCACCACCATGGGCGTTTCTGTCCTTTCGGATGGCGTTATAGTTAGATGGAGGGTAGTTTTAGCCTATTTTAGTGTCGACTAGGAATATGATGTCAGGATTATTTGACTGAATAGTTGTTTTTAATTGGGTTGTCTCTGCGATGCTTTTGACGCTGTTGGTGTTGATCAGAATTCCGCTAAGTGTGTTACGTTTGGTTTTCTTACGACGTTCAGGGGTTGATGCATTCTGAGGGTTCGGTCCAAAGGTTGGATCCCAGGTTTGGGATGTACGACTCGTGTTTGTTTGAGAGATCTGTGTGTGGGGGTCAATGTTTTGGCTATTTAGGTATGTGTCACTAAGGCTGTTATATCGGTTGTAAGAACATTCCAATAAATGGTATTGGAAGAAGGAATGACTGTAGTTAGGATGGTCGCATTTCATGCAGTGCCAGGAACAGGAACCGATACAGAGGAGATTATAATGATCTGGACTTATGTCACACCATTTAATGTGTACCCATTGGTTGCACCGATCGCAGCAGACTGCTCGGTGATTTGAAGTAACAGGCTTTTTGCAAAATCCACAGGGGTGTCTGACTGGGCCGGGGTTTGTTTTGATGTCCCCACAGAGGATTAGTAGGACAAGATAACATGTTTTGTGTCCCGATGTAGGGATTGCATAAGCCAGTTTGGTGTGGTACTTGTTACGGGAGTCTCTGGTGAAAGCTAGTGCCAGTCTAATACTTGTATCAGTCCAACAAGACCTGTCATATGTTTGCAGACCATTTGGATGATCCGTGAATTGGGTATGGTCCAGGTGTATCGGGAATTTGGGTATCAATGCAATCAAGATACTAATCAGAACTACCACTGGTGTGCCCATTTTGGGTGGCACCACCATATGAGCAGCTATTGCACAAGCTGCTTTTCTTGTACAGTTATATTAATACAGTAAAAAATCAAGAGATTCTATCCCACTATAGATTTCGGTATTTGTTTTTTTGTGATTAAGTTATATATCACAGGTAATATAAAATCACTGTAGTTGTAAGATCACAGTTGATGTAAGTGATAGTAGTACAATTTACAAATTAGTAGACAGTTTATTGTATCGTATATTGTGTTTACTGTTGATTTCTTGTTTGTTACTGACAGCCTACACTCCGGATTGTAATAGTATAATACGTAAGCTCTATGTGAATGGACTGATTTTGGGGTTGTTTTAGGGGCGATTTGGTTTGGGGGCGTTTTATGTACGTTGTTTACAGATTCGCCATCTTGTTTTGAACTGAATGTTATGGAAGTTAAGGCAAAACCTTTGCCAAATCGTGTATTAAGCTGATTTGATCGCAGATATAACCATTGGATTATATTCTGGTATATCTAACATAGTACCTCGCACAGTTATCAGCAATAAAAACGTTTAGAAATCGTGAAAATAATCGATAATAGCGGAGCGGGAAAATCGGAAATGACTACACCTGACGCATGCGCAGTTCCAGCTCCCCAACCGCATCAATGCAGCTGTCTTTTCCTTTTACCCTCGAGCTATTCATATATGGAACATGATCTCATCACAAATCATTGAGATAGAAATCTTCATTGCATTTCAAATAGCCATCATGAACATTCCATTCACCACATCCAGACACCTTAACTGCCTTTAAATTACATTAATTTAAGCTACCCACAGCGCATGCGCAAAACACCACAAATGCATGCGTTAGCCCAATATTGGAATGTTTGGAGTACACAACCTAAAATCTAAATACCTAAAACATAAACATAATCACTAAATTTCTCTATTACAATAAAGGCCACTTGCCACAATAATGTACATGCACAGGGAACAGGAAAAGAATCAAGCCAAGCTATGCATTTCAGCTCTCGTGGAAACAGAAGAATGTGATCGTGAAAACAGTAACAATCATCAATCGGACAACTGTTTTTGAGAACACCCTCGACAGAATCGATCGTTCTAACAAATTATTTTGTCAAAATAAATATACCATATTAGCAGTTATGGTATATGTTTTAAGCAACGATGTTACTGCAATAGCATAAGATAAGACGCATTATCGTTGGGTCTGCCGTTTGCTCGTGGGTAAATGATTGGAGGAAAAGTAAGTAAACATGTGATAATATGCACTGGTGTGTTTTGGTGATATTAAAGGGAATGAAAACATCTATTGCTTGAATTTGTGTTATATTACATCCTGCTATCTATTTCCACGTCCACCAAGCAAAAAAAATCAAAAAATTCAATGAATTAGAAATTCCACATTTTATGCTGTACATCCGGACATTTTCAAATATGCATATTTTTGGCGCGCTTTTCGGGATGCCGAGATGTGACGTCACTTATGACTCAAACTCGCATCAGGCCGACCCTTTCCATGCATTCAGACCATGTTTACAAGTATAGCTTTTGGGTCGAAACGAGCGTCAGAATGAGTTATTGTGCAATTTTCCGACGTAATACAAATACTAGTCATCATAGAGGAACAAGCAGTTATCTTACGGTTCCACATGAATCGAATTGTATTCAAAACAACGTATGCGAATGGGCCTACAAGTCGACTAGGTTTCGTCGAGCTTGGGCTCGTTTTCAGAATAATTATATCGAATGCAACCAACGGGAGATAATCTACACCAATAAACATACGTAGCAAACATATATTGTATCCAGCTACATAAAGTAACGTGTATAATCTCATAATATCACTAGAATATCGATATATGAAGGAGTTGTACAATTTACCATAACAACTTAAATCAGTTAGAGGGTTTCCGCTGATCTCGCCAGCTCAGTAGGTAGGCGCGTTGGTTGCTTGTCATTTGTTTTACAATCGGGCGACGCCAGTAGTATGCTCGCGTTTTTGGATCGGTATCCTGAGGAGTTTAAGCGATATTAGGGAGGTTTCGAAAGCCTCCCCCTGAGCAAAGTGAGTAGTCACGTGACCTGCGCCACCTAGCGAAAAGAAGTGTACCTAAGTACCCGTAGCGCCACCTAGCGACTCGGCCTTTAAAACATGTGATGTATGTATGTATGAAGAATTAGTACTAAGGGAATAACTATTAAAAACCACAGTTTGAAAGTTGATTAGGTTGTTAATGATAACGAGGAGTGTAGAGAGGTATTAGTTGTGTATGAATGTGCGTGTATGAAAGAACTAACGAAACACAAGAGTATACGAGTGCACACGTATTTTATTGACGAATGATACAAGCATATAATATGAAACCGTGTTTTATTAAGCGAAGTACTTGTGGGTGAGTGAACACCACGACAGAGGGCGTGAGCTTAGGGGTCAATACGACCACGCCAGTGGCTCGTGGGATGACGATGATGGTACGACTTACGGGTGAGTGAACACCGCGTCAGAGGTCGTGAGCTTACGGGTGTATGACCACCGCTCCATAGGCTCGAATCGTTAATGACGATGATGATGATATCTGTTCGTTAATGAAACACGGTTATTGCAGTTGTTTAAGCCAATCGAATACGCGGCAATCGTTTGCTACCAGATCAGTGCCGAAACCTTTTACGAAATCCTTCATGACAAGTCCACGACATCGAAACATGAGATAAGCAACACAGTATCGTCCACAAACGTTAGACACGGGACTCTGCAGTCTCTTAGTATTATGAGTCCACGTTACACAATGTTTATTCAAGAAACGTCGAAACTCGACGTGTCGTGGCGGCAAGCCGTAAGAGCAGAAGTATTCACCGCAACCGTTGGCATCTACGTAGATAGCTATCCAATGTTCTCCGGGTTTACCCGTGTCATGCGTGTTGCACACGAAGGCGACGGGGTAAGCGTCTATCTGGAGTTCGAGGAGTACGTCTTTGGGTACGATCCCGCGCATGACGACACGGGCGTGCGTATCGCGGGTGAGTAGACGGACGAGCTGCATGGTTTCCATCAGTTGTCGTAGATGACGTTACGATTCCTGTCGATCTCCAGCACCTTCTCGAACTCGGCGTAGGCGATGACGTTCACAGTGGTTGTCAGCGCGTCGCGGAAATGAATCTCGACGCGCAAGTTGCCCTTTTGTACCAGATGGAAGCAGCAGTCGTCGCACGCATCGGGGGTGAGGTCCACACCGAAGAAGGTGTAGCCGTGTCGGAAGTCGTAGCGAGTCAAGCCGTTCCCTTCGTCCTGCCACGCCTTACCCGTCGAGGTGAACAGGTTATGGTAGCATCTGACAAAGAGGTTGTTGTCGAAGTCGGGCTGGAAAGGTTTGGCGGGTATCTGTCGTCCGTCGACGTACACGGCGAAGAAGTTGATGTGGTTGTTTTTAGCGTGAAAGGGATTTTTGGCGTAGCATCCGTTGTAGGCGTCGTTATCGATGCAGCATATCACAAGACGTTTCGGAATAGTACCAAGAAAGAGGTTCTCGCGCGTGTACGAATGGGTACCTGTGGGAATAGAGTAGACCTTGCATTCGACAGGTCGCAGCGGATACTTGGCGGTGGCCTTTTCGAGGGCTTTGATGTGTGCCATCTGCACACTCGGGTTCAGGGTGACTTTCTTGACGAACAGTGTAGCGTTGACGATCTGTATCTTGTAGGCGGGGTTGGCTCCACCAGCAATGAGAGCGAACGCATCCTTGCTGCGTACGAAACGCATCTTGAGTTCGACACCGTTGATGAGGAGTTTATCCTGAAGCAAGAGGTCGACGTGGACACGACCTATCATGTCGACCACACGACTCTGGGCGATCATGTGGCGTCTGGCAACGAACCCCGCGTTGGCTGTCGGATCGGCACCATCAATGACGACGGCCTCCATACGACCGGCCGTGTCCTTGTACCACATCTGACTCGTCAGTTGCGTCTCCTTGGCATCGTCACCGTAACTGAGCAGTGTCTCTATGTAGGCACGGTACGGATACGTGTTGGTCGAGGGAGTCACGAGCGTTCCGTTCAGGTAGAAATCGACCTGTCCGAACAGCGAATGGAGCCAGTTATTCACGGGAGCGACGGGGTCGGCGGGGTCGAGATCACTTCCGTCGGCACGCGTCACCTTCGCCCGAACGTGTAGTTTCGTGTCGGCGAGATCCAAGTAATCGTCTCCCGATCCGGGTACGACGAATTCGATCGGTCCACCTGAGTCGAGCGAGGACACCGGCTGGTGATGGACCGTGTGACTGTCGATGATGGCGGTCTGAGTCAGAGGTACGGTGAAGAGATCGAGTTCGCTCTTGAGTCCCTCACACGATAGTTTATGAACGAACGCCATCGTCGAATATATCGGGTTCACGACGTACCTTCGGTTTCTGCTGTTTCCTCCGACGTCTCGCTGGTGTACTGACTCGTTTCGCAGGGTGTGTGCGTCTTATACGCTTACGGGGTCGCACGCCAGGGGTCAAGAGATCACTCATCATATCTCTACCGGCAGTGGTGACGCGACGTTTGGCGGCCGTTCTGATGTTCTGACCCGACAGGACGTCGTCGGCTATGTGTGCGCCGGTCGACAGAGCTCTCTTTCCCAACGCCACGGCTCCTCTCTTGACGAGTGGCATGACGCTACGCAGTAGACTTCCGAATAGACTTCCCAGGCCGTGTCCCCGTTGGTGTCGGGCACCCACGAAATAAGGAATCGCACCTCCCGCTTGACGATCGTAGTAGTCGGTGTAATTCATCTTTCTCTCTCTCTCTCTCTCTCTCTAGAACAGTGCCGTCCGTTGCCGTTGGAAATGAAGTGTCACCGTCACCTTACCAACCTCGAATGGCACGCGATTTCCGGTGTCGTCTCTTATATCTATCTCGATCGTGCCAAATTCTTTGTAGAGCACGGGTACGTAGTGAATCTTATCGAAGGTCTTCGATACGATGTCGCCATGGCGACCGCTCACCGGGATGATGCGCAGCAGCGGCACGAGACTGTCGCCAACAACTCGTGGTTCCACGACATCCGTGTAGATGTAGAGTGAGTCGAGTCCTCGTTCCATGGTGATCACGGTGTTGGCTTCCGTGATCAATACCTTGAACTCGGGTGCATCGGGGTCCTTCGGGAGATAGTCCAGCGTAGTGGTACGAAAGCCGAGAACGGCAGTCAGTATAGCAGCACGGAAGACGGTATTCGGTGCCATGTGCACCGATACCTTATGCGTAATGATGTTGTAGCTCAGTTTCACTCGTCCCTCTCCCACCACACGACGTAGAGAGGCGTTAATGGAGAGGATCAGTGACCACGGATCTTTATAGTATCCGGTTCCGATTCGGACAGTCTTCGTGTGCAGGGACCGTGGGTGCTCTTCGTCTATCGGTAGTGTTACAGCGAACCCCGCGTCATCGTCTACGATGTTGTACCAACTGTGTGGATACTGTACCTCCACCAGACCGCATTCCCATTGTCCCCGTAGTAGGATACGTTTCGGTAGTGTCGTGATGTAGTGGGTCAGCGTGTTGGTGGGGTGCGTGTGCATGGAAGCATTGCTGGGCAACGTGAGATAGAAATCACTCGGTTCCATGTTGTTGTTGTTTCAACGTCGGACTGGGTAGCAGGTAACCCAACGAACTGCTCAACAGGGCCGTCCACAGAGTCGGATCGTGGTGGCCAAACGTCAGGTTGTAGATGCTGACCAAGATGACCGTGTACAAGACGACGACCTGACACAGAAAGACGATCTCCTCTTTGGGACACGCGGTACCGAATATGTGCCACGGAGTCCTCTCTTTCTTTAGTGGTGGTGGCGGTAGAGTGTCGACGTCGTCTTCTTCTTCTTCTTCTTCTTCGTCACTAACGGTGATGCGTGATGTTGTCTCGTCTGTCATACGTGGACGACTGACATCGTAACGGACGCACAATTAGTCTTTATAGTCCGACGAGACCCTTGGCATCGATCCAGCTGTTGAACTTCGAAGGATATCCGACCCATTTCACCAACACCTCCCGTCGACTGCCTACCTTGCGGCGCTGTACTATCGATTCCACACGGTACAGTTTATCGACCGGAACCGTCACCTTCTGTATCTCCGGTTCGTAGAAGGTACCGTCCAGTATCTCGCCGAGATCGTCCGTTAGACGATAGACGGATGGTTCGGACGGATGGACTTCGCGTATCGTGAATAGTTCCTCTGTCCAATTTATCGTGTAACCTTTATCGAACCGTCTCTTAGCCTTGCTGATACGTACGCGATCCCCCACGTGGTACTTGGGCACCCCCTTACCGTGATGACCACCGTACAGACGCTGCCACACCTCTTCCTGATTAGTCGCATCCACCTGTGACGGAGACATCCCGATACTGCGGTGAGGTGTGTCGTTGTACGTGCGCACCAGATCCGGAAGGATATCGATGTACCGCCACGCTTCTTTGTGTGTCAGGTATCGCCACATACGTGACATTAGTGTGCGATTGAAGCGTTCCACGATGCTCGCCTTGATCTCTGCGTTGAAGGTGGAGAAGTGGTGGATACCGTATCTGTCCAATACACCCCGAACGCTACGGTTATAGAATTCCAGACCTCTATCGGTCTGCAACGACAGTGGTTGAATGTCGGTGAAGAGACCGTTCAGTGCCTTCGATACAGACGTCGCCGACTTGTTCTTCAGTGGAACGCATCGGGCGACTTTCGAGAAGACGTCGATCACCGTGAGCAGGAACGTTGTACCGTCGTTTTCTTTTTTCAGACTGGACACGTCAACGAGATCGGCCTGCCACTGTTGATTCCGTCCTCCGACGATCGTGCGCCGACGCGTGAAACGAACTCTGACCGGTTTATGTAGTGTATAGGCGTTCTGTTCCGATAGCCATTGTTCGACGATTTTTCTCGGTACGCGTGGTATGGCGGTTCGTCGCAAAGACGCGATTCCTCCGTAGCTACCCACCTTGGTGGGGTTGAAGTAGACGTCCTCCAGCTGTTTACGACGGCGCCCCATGATGACGTACGTATGATATAATCGATGGTAATCCCACACACGATGGGGAGTCCGCTGTAAGCAACACCGGTAAACAGACGTGTTAGACTGTCCCGTAGATCACACATTATGTCGGTGAATCGAGATGATGCGTCTCTTTTATTCGAGACGTTCCCATGTCTTACTAGTCGACGCCGGTGGGGTAGGTAGAGTGGACGGGCTCATTCGAGATCGTCTCCGCGAGAGGGGTGTCCACTGCAGCGTTCGACGCGCTCTACTGAGCGATCGTGTGGCCGCCGCTTCTATGGTACGCTTCCTTTGATCCTGTCGAATAGCCAGTCTCCTGGCCTCGTTACCCACCAACTCCATGGGTAGATTCATGTCACCGAGTTGATGCGCAAACACCTCCCACCCCGTTGGAGAACCGATGGTCTTGCGATGACGCAACAAATCGTTCACGAGGTCCACCACGTTACTTCCGGGTACCGCTACGCCTTTGTTCATGAGCTCTCCGCGCGCATTCCACGCGACGTCTCGTTTCAGACGTTCCATCAGTCGTCTGGCTTTGGTCTGGAGGCGTTTGGGAACACTGTCGATGACTTCCGCTTCCACCCCCACCTCCGGTGGGGTCTGATCCGTATTAGTTCCCGCCACCACCGCCGCTGCCGTGACCACCGGGGACGTGTCCTTGTTGACCGTTGTCACGCGTATCGGTTCGCGCGTGCGTCGATCGGACAACGCGTTGTAGCGTTGCAACACTTGATTATACATGACGACCTTGTCACCGTCGGTGAGATCTTGTCTGTCGAGTATGACTTTCATCTCGTCGTCGAGTACCTGTACTTTGCGTCCTAGGGTATCCGTCGGTGCTGGTGCGCGTAGACTGTCCAACAGTCGTGGATCTACCAAGGCCATCTTCCGTACGTGTTCCATCGTTGTCTACTTGAGTAGCACCTGTTTTAGCAAGGGTAGCAAGACCGCACCTGCCAAAGGTGCCAGCAGTGCCGACAGGAAACCACCGGTCTGTCCTCTTCCGCCCTGGTTGTTACCCCGTAGCAAGATGCGACGTCTCCTCGCTGCAGGTGCGTCTCTCTGTGCCAAAGCACGTAGGTTTGTTTTGTACACGTTCAGAGCACGTCTCTGCGCGTCGGTCAAGGGCAAGTTCTTCTTCAATATGTTGTAGGCACACTCGGCTAGTGCACACAACAGATCGGCGTCGGCGTTTCTGATGATGGCTCGTCTCAATTTCGTGCTCTTGTATCTGTTTAGCGTCTGTATGCAGAGGATGTGTTTCTTCACGAGTTCGGACATGCTGTTGTCTTCACGAGCATGCTGCGACTGAAGGAACGAGGTGCTACGCGGACGTCTTATACCTTGGGTTGGTACACGTACTGGACACTGTCGTCCGGAAGGACACCCGTGCGCAGACGCATATCGTCGAGCGTGCCCTGTTTCAGATCGACGAGGAGATAACCGTACGGAAGTGACGTGGCGTCTCGGAACGCTTCCTGTACAAACTTCAGGCGACCCGGATACATCTGTCGTGCCAAGTGTCCGATCTGTGACGCGTCGCGAGGATTCTTGAAGATCACCATGTAGTGTGCGTTCAGACTGATCGTACGACTCTCCTTGTTCTTTGGAAACAGGTTCTGCACGAGATACAGTACGGACGTGTTCTGGTGATGACTCTTTTTTGTGAACAAGGTCGTGACCCGTTCGTCTGTTTCTGCCATCAGATCATCGATGACCACGAGGTTACGCGTCGATGCGTCGAACGCACCGCTCGGCAAGCCTTCCTCGAATCGTACCAGGTCGTTGTCAACGTAGGCACTCTGCCATACACCGTAACACCACGTGATCTTCTCTGGAGGTGGATCGATCATCGTTGCGGCGTGACGTAGCAGACGCATCACGAACGTAGTCTTACCACATCCCGTCGGTCCCGCAACGATACAGGTGAAGGGGTGTTTCCATCGCGTGTCCATCTAGTAGTCACCGGTGGTGTTCGACAATGTCGCGTTGACCACTGTGCTGTTAGTTGCGACGACGACACCTCCACCACACCAACGAAGGAAGGGATCGCGGAACAAGACGTACAAGACGTACAGATACAGACCGAGTATTCCCACTAGTGTTACAGCTACAAGCGTTCCCGTCCGTGACATGCTACGTTATGACTATCGATTGTGTGGCATCTGACTAAATAGTGTTATTTTTTTTGTTTTTGTTTTCGTGTGTCTCCGCCTACTAACCGCGTGACAGCTAGAGGCGCCTATAACCCCAACTGACGTAGGGGCGCATTTCCTCATCGTATCAGCAGTGGTTCGGCATTACACGTCCACAGGCCCCGTGGTGATTCCGTCTTCGTTGACCACGCGCTTGGCATAGAAGTAGGTCAACGCCGCACGTTCCTGGATGTACGTCAGCACGGACGAGTGATTGACCCGGAACCCACGGTTCTTCCCACTTCCACTGCAACGATTGGTCAACACGTCCAGGAACGACTGCTTGTCGATGGTGTTGAGTCGTTTGTTCAGACCTTTGGTGCTGTATTTATCGATTGTACCCGAACAATAGTAGGTCTTGCTGCACAGACCCAGGAAACAGTCACCGGACCATTCGACCTTGAAGAGTCCCGGTGTTCTCTTGTCGTACGCCTTGCGCTCCTTGCAACACGTCTCGGTGCCGTTCCACGGACGTCCGGCCAGCCGACAGCGCACGTAGTCGTTCTGATGTTCGTCGCAACATTCGGACGGTAGCCATTCGGAGCGGTGACGATAGTAGTGGTCGCGCAGTGCCGGGGTCACGAGGTCGTCGACGGACTCACCGGCCAGAGCCAAATAGGCACTGTCCGTATCGGTTTCGCAGTACTCGAACAGCGGACGATCCACGTATCTGACCATGAAGTCGTAGTAGAACTCCAACATACGCAGTTTGGCCCACTGCAACACGAAGAATCCCACGTGTGTGGGCAGTGCGTATTTGACGGTGCGTTTGTGCATTTCGATCTCGTATGCATCGGCAGTGACGACGTCGAGTTGACGGAAGCGACGATTGTTGATCGCGGTCGATGCACTCTTCTCCGTGCAGTAGGTGACCTCGCGGTGCTTATCGACGTTGGTGATAAATTTCCCATAGGACGAATTGCCCATAAGTTTGTTGGTATCTGCGATCATGGCCTTGTCGGGATGGGCGTCTCCTTCGCGACGTGCGGTGGACACCGCCTCGCCGAATCGTCGGAAGCAGGCAACCGGTGTGTACTCGATGACCTGGTAGACATGCGTCACCTCGAGACCGTGTGCGAGGTACCATCGCAAGAGAGGTGTGGCGAGCAAGATCTTATCCCCTCGATAACTCCCGACGAGCATGCGTCGCGGAGTTGCCATGATGTTGTGTTCTTCAGCGTAGCGACGCATGAACGGTCCGAGATCATCACGGGTCAGGTGAATGTTCTTGAAGATGGGCTGCATCTCGGCAAAGTGTGCGCGCAGGTCCTCCGGTACACGTATGTCGCACTGAATCATACCGAACACGCTACCGTTGCACACACCTGTCAGGATCTGTTGTGACGTCATTTTCCCGCGCACGTGTCGACGACGTTGGCGAACGTCCAGAAACTTTTGTACGCACGGATCGCGTCTCGTGACCTTCCACTCGCATTCTCACAATTCGACGACCCTCACAAAGTGTCGAAGATAGGCTGTGTTCTTTCGTGTTTCGGCGAGCAGTTGCATCATGGGTTTCCCATTGACCTCGTTGAACTCGCGTCCGGTGCACGGACACCCGTGGTAGTAGCATCCGTGAAACTGATAGGCCGTCTTCGTTTCACTGCACCAACCGTCCACCGACAGTTTACCGATGCGCTTCTCTCGACCGTTGGACTGATGACGTATGGCGAGTCCCGTGTTTTCGGACTCCCACGTAAGCCATTCGACAGCCATCTGACCTGTGGGCTGTGCTACTTCGGGTCGGAACTCCTTCTCTTCCCGTCGCCGCGTGTACCATCCAGTCGGCATCTCTTGTGATATCGACCACAGATACAATGCATTTGCATCGTAGCCCACAATGGACTGACACGTTCGAGCCGCGTCGCCGTAGTCGTTACGACGTATCTTCGTGACCCCCTTCTCGTGATGTCTGGTGAAGATGAGTGACGGTCCTCCGACGATGTTCTCTCTGATGAGCTGGTGGACGTCCTTGTTCGTCTCGTTGAAGAGCGTAAAGAACGTCCTCTCCGGCACGTAGGTGAACAGATAGGACAAGGTCAAACCAGGTATACTGATCCCTTGTTTGAACATGTCGAGACCACGGTGTTGATAGAAGTCGAACTGTTTGGCGATGGCCTCCAAGAACGGTACGACATCTCTGTTGTTATACCAGACGAGAAAGTCTCGCAAAGTCTCCATGTCGTTGTCTCGCCACACCTTCTGACATCGTGTGTAGTCGTCGTCGGATATACCTTCGTTCTTCAGACAACTGAAGAAGGCCTCTTTGGGAGGTAGAACGGTGTCGTCGAGTCTCTCCAAGCTGTCCATGTATTCGTACGGGAAGTGACCTTTCGTGACTGTACAACCGTACGCTTTCAGGTACTTGTCGTACGAGAATCCCGGGGCAATGTAATGAGTCATATCGAGGAATTTGAGGTTGTCCGTCGATAGACACATAAACGTGTTGCCACGTTTGATCACGTGAAACGTCTCCTCCTTCTCATCCTCCTCTCCGTCCTCTGTTGCTTTCTTTTCGGACAGGAAGTAGGGTACCAGGAACTGTTTGACGACGTTCAGATCGTACCTGCCCGAGTTGAAACCGATGACGGGCAACTGATGAAGCCAACCGTACAATTGACCCATGAGAGTTTTGTAGGGATTGGTCGGTTGTCGCTGTGACTCGTTGTTCCCTGCCTCCTCCACGGCGGCCGCTTCCTGTTCGTTCCACTTTCTGATAGCCTCTGTGAGTTCGTGTAGGATGCCCTCGTACCTGTCTACGATGACTTCGTAGGCTGCTTCGCTCATGTTCTGAAGGATGGTCATCATGTCGGATACCAACTTGTTGCTGTCACCATCCGTGATGAGACATTGCACCTGTTCGAATCCGGGTACGTTACTCGCCAGGGACACACTCAACGGTACGTGACGAGCCACCCAATGGACCTTGGCACTGTCCGACGGAAGGTGCGATGTATCGAACCAGGACTCGAAGTCGAAGGTGGCACGATACGGATAGTAACGCAACCATTCGGCAACGTGAATGTTTTCGTCGTCCAATCGTTGGAAGACTGTCGGCGACGGATGGTAGACGCCACCGGAATAGATCTTTCGCACACCTCCCGTACACCCGCGCTCGTGTCGTTCTAATTCGAATACGCCTCTCCATAGTGCATCGCCACACTTCCTACATCGATACGAATGACAGTACATGTTCACGTCTTGTATGTAGGAAAAGTGTGTCTCGTGAAGATTGATGTACATCGTTTCAGGATAGTGACACAAGGAACGGCGTACGAGTTCAGCAGTCGGCTTTCCCCCCTCTTCCGGTTCGACGAGCGTGTAGACGCACACGTTGGTCTCAAAGGTGGTCTCGACACGATAGAGATCGTCCATCGTCACTCCGTCAAAGTTTTTCATTGCCACCCCGTCACGGTCGTACTTTGCGTAGAGTACCCGCACAGCGGGTTCCAGGTGGGATCGGTCGCATCCACGATGCAGAGCCAGACATCGGAAGAGACACAGATTGTCGGTGTACTTTGTGTTTTGGACGGAGTCTCTTTCCAATCCGATGACGGCTTTGATTCGTTTGATGTACCTCGGCAGTGTGATGTCCACACATCCTATCGGATGATGTACGATGTGATTGACGAAGAAGGTAACATTCGTGACCACCTCACATACCCATTGACTGTCCGGACGCTGATTGATGACCCACTGCAGCACGTCTGTTTCTCGGATACGTTCCAGAAACGCATCAAAGTCTGCAGTGTTTGTGATCAGACACGGTTCGTCAAGGTAACGACCGCAACAATTACAGGACGAATGATAATACCTGTATCTGTTCGTGGTCTTGTTTCTTAACACAAACCCGTAACTAAGATTAATCTTAAACGCGTGCGTCTGTTCGCGGAACATGCGTTTCAGTGACGGTTCTAGGGCACTCGTGTCCGGTGTCGACACTCTGTAATTGTACCTGGATTGTACAGGTCCTCTAGACGTGTGGGTTCGAATGGTCGACCAATGATCTCGGACGACGTCTTGTAGTTCCCTCGATAGAGTATCGGCGAAGGGAAGTCGGGGTGGAGGTTGTATCGGGTCGTCGTCGTCGTCGACAGCAACACTCACACGAGGTCGCTCTGTGCGTCTCGCTCGTTTGCATAGGGATGGGTCGTTCGCTTCCATACATACCGACTTCACAACACTCACACGTGGTCGCTCTGTGCGTCTCGCTCGTTTGCGTAGGGGTGAGTCGTTCGCTTCTATACATACCGACTTCATATGACGTAACAGGTTGTCACGTCTCGTGTACTCACGTGCACATCTCTCACAACGATGCAGTGTAGCGCTAGATGGCGCCACTCGTGACGGCGATTTACTGTAGGCATGATCGTCGTGTGTTGTTGATGATGAATGTGTTTGGTCTATATGACGTTGTATGTCGGCATGTGTATCGAGCACGAGCCCGCAGTGACGACACGTGTGCTGTTTCATCGTATCTACAACTGAAGGATGGGAGATCCTTGCACGTGTCTATATAACCTACACTGTGTGACGTCATAAGAGGTGTGTCTTGTATGAGTGTGCGTGTATGTATTCACCGATCACAACGAGCTATGAAGGTAACAAGAACAACAGACACCAGAATCCTGGATTACATATCATCTTTATTCATTACAATCAAAGCGAGTATATATATATATATATATATATATATATAAGGAAAGCTAAGCTAAGCACCTGCAGTAACAGACAAGCGGCGCCTATAACCCCAGCTATAGCGTAGGGGCGCATTTCCTCTTGTCGTCACTGCAGGCGCTTCTGAAGACTGTTCACTATGTATGAGACGTGGTCGTCGCGCACAACATTTCGTGCGATCTCCTCGCATATTGTGCGCACGGCCACGTCTAAGCTGCATTTTTGTGTAGCAAAGTGTGTCCCCGCTAGGGATTCAATATTCAGTTCAAGGTGTCTGACACTGTTAAATGGGGCCGAGTACGCCCACGGGATCGATGTGTCAGTTTTCGACCAAATAATATGGCCGTTGTACGCCAGGTCGAGCGTTGACGCGTCCCTTTGCAGTGTCTCGTATTCCGAGGCGGTCATGGTGACGTCATAGTCGTCATCGTCATCCTGGTCGCATATCAACTCCAGTGGTGCTTCGGCTGGAGTTGAAGGTGAAGGTGACATGTCCTCGCATGTCAACTCCAGTGGTGAGTTGTGTCGTTCATGTAGCTGTGTTAGTAATGCCTGACGCAATGGCATGGGGGTGTGGTGGCGGCGCCGTTTCTGTGGCGCCCATTCTATTGGATTCTGCTCATACGATAGCCGAATCATCTCCAGCCCACTAGAGGGAGCATCGGTGACCTGTTAGCAACACAACAACAACAACAACATTAGCAGGGTGTTTTTACATCCATCATTGGAATACCACGTGTACGCAGGATGGCTTGTACACGTGATACGATGTCACGTGACCACTCCGGTGTGCTCGCCATAAACCTGTAATGCTGCACTGCATATCTCAAATTGTCGTGGATCAGGTCACTACGCACCAGGTAGATGACGTTTGACTCACCTTCGAACAGGCGCCACAGTTCGTTGCTTATAAAACGAACGATAGCATCGAGTGCTACTGCACACAGCTCGGTGTACCAGATCTGCCTGTCGTCCCCTCCGTCGTCTTGTTCGTCCCAGGGCAGTGACTCCTTCGGTGTGAGTGGTTCGTCTTCCTTCGCATCCGACACGGTTATACCGCGGGCATGGAGACTCGCTTTCACCCGTACTATGACATTACGAGCAAACCACGGTGTGCGCGCTACGCATACCAGCTCGGTTACTACCATATCAAAGCTATTATATATACGTATGGGATCTACTTTGTACATGTCTTCGTGAACGTTCGCATAGTGACGACTCAGTGATTCGGCCGCCTGGCGAGTGCAAGCAGCGGTTATAGTGGCCATAAATAGACCGTCATCTATCATTTCGTCTGCACGCTTCTGAATGCCATTCACCTTCTCTACTGCTTCCTGTAATTCACTACGTCTCCTATCCTCGTCATGGTCGATATCAGTGGCCCAATCAGTATCAATATCACCATCATTAGCAATCTCCTCATCATCATCACTAGACCACGCACACGACCCCACATAGATGACACTTACCTTATCCTCATTATCGTCGCTGTCCTCCAACAGGCGACGTTTCACCCCTCGTACGCTAGGGGTTGTCCAAGGAGGAGGAGTCTACAACACATGACAGAAGCAAGTGTCAAATACATCGCTGGCAGGTGGCGCCACATCATTCATTCGTCACTGTCAGGTGCTGCCTCTTCCGACTGGAATATTATTTCCAGTACGTCATTGTCAGGTGCCACCACCTCCGACTGGAATATTTCCAGTAAGTCGCTGTCAGGAACCTTGTCCGACTGGATTATTTCCAGTGCAATCAAGGTGTAGTTACGATAGCCCTCCTTTGTCTCCTTTCTAATTGTCACCCTAGCCCGTTTGCCACGTAGGACATTCAGTGCCTCGTAGCGTTCTTGGCCGGGTTTAAGCGTCATATAATCGCTTGCTGTCATTCCCCCCACGGCCCCCTGAACTATACGATCAAATCCTGTGGCCCACGCTTCATTCCCCTTGTGATCGGCAAAAAGTATACCCATAGCATACTTGTAAACGGGGTCACCCGACTGACGGCCGTGTACAGCACATGTACTGACGCAATGGCGGTTCCCCTTCGTCATTTCAAGACGAAGGACTTTCCGATTACATATACGGCACGCCGGGTAGCATACATATTTATCTGTCAGAGCACATGTTACTAGTGTCAGTGGACGAACAAATGCGTACGTTCCGTCACTTACTTGTTCGAGTTCTGAGAGCAGCATTTCCTCAGATTTGGTATTGGGCGTCGCCATCTTGTTGAATAGTGAAGTCGAGAGCGGTAGAGCGGTGAAGTAGTCGAGAGCGGCAGCAGCGAGTCGGAGAGAGAATGTTTGTCCTGTTGGATTTACCCTGGGCTTATATACATAATCATCCCTCCAGGCATCGATCACGTGTACCGTAAACAATGACATCACGCGCCCCTGGGTGTTCGCGTCTTATCAGGCGCGTGACTTTATCTCTCTCTCTCTCTCGTACTCTGTCACCGTGTGGCTGACTGTCTGTTTTTTGTGTAATGGCCGCCTTAGCACTGCCTAACGAAGTCTCTCACCTGCATAAGAATCACACCGAGTATATTCTTACCTGCTTCGTTACGCTTTGAACTCTTACCCCAATACCCTTCCGCACTGGGTACATTCTCAATAAGTCGTGCGTCACCTGTATCCAGCAAGCGTTGCCGTAGTTTAGAGGCGCGAAACTTCACGGCTACTATAGCGCGCATCACGGCTCGACGTTGTGATAACCATGTAGCAGTTCGATCCGGTGTCCACCGAATGTTTTTACTCCAGTATTTCGCCTGTATTCCACTGCGTGCAGTCTGAATCTTTCTCGCTGTGTTCTCATCGTGAAAATGTCTGGCTTTTTTAAACTGATAGGCTGCTTCTGCACAAGAAAAGTCTTCGCCCCATATGTGTATATTACATGGATGGAAATTAGATAGGAAGTGTCCAGCACCCCTGAATTGTATATCCAAGCTCTTGACCGCCATATGTTTCATCGCTGACCACTCACAGAGTTCTTTTCTCCCGTCTGTATTGTTAGCGTTCTGATAAGTCGCATTGTCCTAGTCGCACTTCGTACATCATGCGCTCGTGCGCTTATCGCAGGGTCCTATGACTGATATCGGTTTACTACAGTGAAATTTTCCATAACGTCATATGGCTGGCTACATACCCAGGCATCGGTCACGTGCCATCCCTAGATGATGATATCATACGTCCCTGGTTCTTCAGCTTTTCATACACCGGTATTTTTCCACTCTAGTATCGGTCACGTGACAACCCTAGATGATGATGTCATACGTCCCTGGGTCTTCAGCTTTTCATACACTGGTATTTTTCCATTGCTACAGTGTGTCTTACAAGTTGTCTTCCTATCTGCATGCATATGCTCTATCCTATATATACTAGCTCGTTTGTTACATTCTTCACATCATCTCATTCGCAACTATGTCGTCGATACCTTGGGCCCAACTGCGCGCTGAATGGCGTGATCTCGAAATGTAAGTACTTTTATTATTATTATTAATATCATTCTTTGTTTCATTCAATAGATATCCTATACAACATATAATCATCACAGTGTTCTTCACATAAACTACCTGTGATGTCTCACCTCTATTATTCCTTATGCTTACGATCGTTATGTGTCACGGTTATCTATATTACCTTTCAGGTCTGTCGGTATCATCGATGCTGACCGTATCACCGAAGTTGCTGCTGACTTGATATGGCGTGAACTCGAACTGTAAGTACTTTTATTCTCTGTTTCATTCGATAGATATCCTATACATATCATACTATAATCATCACAGTGTTCTTCACGTAAACTACCTGTGACGTCTCACCTCTATTATTCCTTATGCTTACGTTCTTTATGTGTCACGGTTATCTATATTACCTTTCAGGGCTGGCTGTATCACCGATGGTCCTGCTGCTACCTGGAGTCTGACAGGAAGTGTCAGTGACTCCAGCAGTGAGGATGATGAGGAGTGCACGTGAGTGTTCAATGATTACAACAATATTTTACTACCTTATTTATGTTTTCTCTTACCCTGTTGTCGTTTCGACTAGGTATGCGGTGTTTGATTACCGATTACGTCAGCAGACGTCTCCATTACGTATTGTATCATAGTCCGTTGATCTAGCTTGCCCTTTTATCGTATGTCGATTCCCTATGCGGTGTCTGGTTACATCACTGGCTTATCCCACCCGGCTGATATATATATATATATATATATATATATATATATATATATATATATATATATATCAAACATTTCATATATGTTTTCAGAGAGTACGAGCTCCGTGATAACCACTCCTACTTATTCTGCCACGTGCTACGCGAACTCCTAGAGACCGTGCCTCCCTTTGACGCAGACCCTGTTCCTTCTCTGATGGAGGATGTTGTCGAGGATTGGGATGCTGAAATTGACCGTTAAAAAATTCTTGTATTCATTCGTTAATAAAATACATGTGCACTCGTATATACTCTTGTGTTTCGTTAGTTCTTTCACACACGCACATCCTCTCTCTCCTCTCATACACGTACATTCATACACAACTAATACCTCTCTACACTCCTCGTTATCATTAACAACCTAATCAACTTTCAAACTGTGGTTTTTACTAGTTATTCCCTTAGTACTAATTCTTCATACATACATACATACATCACATGTTTTAAAGTCCGAGTATGTTTTAAAGTCCGAGTCGCTAGATAGCACTACGGACGCTTAGCGCTAGATGGCACTACGGACGCTTAGGTACACTTCTTTCCGCTAGGAGGCGCAGGTCACGTGACTACTCACTTTGCTCAGGGGGGAGGCTCACTTTGCTCAGGGGGGAGGCTTTCGAAACCTCCCGAATATCGCTTAAACTCCTCAGAATACCGATCCAAAAACGCGAGCATACTACTCGAGTGGTTTCGTAGACGATGAAATCTTACATTCATATATATTCTACAATAGAATACCGGAGGTATGTAAAATACATGTTCTGTGTACACCTGAGTGAATGTTAGATTATAGAGATTGTCTTGGTTATCTGGTTTTGTATTGTTAAATGTGTCAAAGATGTGGTCGAGAATAAACGAACATGGGAGAGAGAGACGATACTGATGTCGCGAAGTTTATACGGGATAGCGAATCATCGCTCAGCTATGCGGTTGTTAGGTAGTAACGATGATCAAACGTAGGTTGCAATATGGTTGTCACGGATGATATTCCCGGGTAGATGGGTTGATAAGATTTATAATACTTTTGGTGATGGGATTGTTTTATGAAGAGATATTGAATCTTTTGCTCTGATTTGTATACAATATATGTATATATATATATATATATACATATATATATATACATATATATATATATGTATGTATATATATATATATAAATATATATATAGGTATTATGTTTGTGTATTATGTTGTTGAAATAACATATACTATGAAGGGTGTATAGTACACACCATCGAGTAGGAATATTTTATTATTGTATTTTACATTTATTGTAGTGTCGGGTCGGTGCGAGGACCAACAAGAGGTCTACACATTCATTCGTCACGTATTTACCCTACGATGGCCACGAGGGTAGCAGTTCTATGACCTTTCACTATTGTGATCATATAAGATTGCATCAGCTTGTCTTGTTTGTTTATATGGAATATGATGGAAGAAATTGTTCTACTATTTGTATATATGAGAGGTGACTTAAATGAAATAGTTATATGGTGTTGTCATCTCAATGATAAGCGTGTGTAGGAGGCTGATGAGTCTCCCTCTGGAAATTTATGAATACTGATATTTTGTTATTCGGTGGGGAGAATATATTTTGAAAACCATTGCATTGCATAGTTTTTTTATTAAGTTTTATACTCTCTCTGAACCCGAATATATACACAAGTTCGCTTCACCTGGCGGATCTTTGAGACATTGTCTCAACTATAATGATTCCCGTTAAAAAATCGGTACAATCATCGGTACAATAATCAATGAAAGAAAACCACCAACATGTTCAATATGAGAGACACGTCCTAGCAATGTAAATGATAGTGGTGTGGTCTATACGACAAATTACGTCAGCGAAGAGGGGAAGACGGACATATTACTGCACCTTCATAATGACTGCGTAATAGTGAACTCTACGCGGGCGGTCAGCCAAATTGACAAGTGAAATGTGATAGCAAGATATATTATTAAGTACTGAACAAGTGAGAACGTTTTCTGTTAACATATATACCCATGTTCAAGTACTGTAAGATGTGTAGTAAGAATGTGTAGCATTTCTGCTATTTCTGGATATTAAAATCTACTTTCCTGAGGTTTAATTTTATAAATGAGGAAGGTCAAGCCAGTAGATAGACATATTGTTAACCAACCGCCTTAGTTACGTAATTACAGCAACTCGGTTGCAGGGCCCGTATTCTCGAAGAAACATATTTCGTACGTAAGAAGTTGCGCAAATATGGCGGATTATTTCTTAGCTGCAAAATTTCGCAAGTTGGTATTCTCGAAACGCTTACGAATTTTTGCAGCTAAGAAATTCGGAACTTGCGTACGAAAATTTCGCGAGGGTTTGCTTGCGTTGCAACGGAAACGGTCACTGCTGTTTTGCTACGTTACCGTTTTGACGCTGCTCGTGTTCCTGGCTGTGCATGAAAAAGAATAACGTACACTGTTCAAGGGAACATGGTGACTAATCAATATAGCTAATATGCAAAACATAATGTAGCATTGCCATTGAGATATGTTGATGCATAGGTAATAATTAATGGGCTTAACACCAGCGAAGCATTTGAACGGAAATGACAGACACAAAACGAAAGCAAGCGGAAGAATTAACGCCAAGGGCAGGGGGTGAAAAGCAAGGCCAAGCCCGTTGGGCCAAGGCTCAAGCCAAGCCAGTCAATGTTTACATTACATAATTAGGAATTTGACGCTTCGTCTACGTATCCTCATTACACTGTTACATAGTACAATTAGAAGACACCGCCTGCGTATGTGTATGATGTCGATTACTATTCAGACGATGCGCCGGTGAAGGTGAGACTTAGTTTGATCACTCGGTGTTTCTGTCGCTCTACTCTACTAGCGCACATTCCATGACCATGTCATGACGCTAGTCTGTCACTAACTTGACTAAGTCAATCAAACTCAAACGTCAAAGTTGTAACTTCGTAAGACGTAACCGGAAACAAGGGGCGTGACCAAGGAGGCATATGTTTTCCAGTTCCAGATCAGGATTTGTGGTTTGTTATAACTTGTAATGTAGTGAGTAGATGGTTTAACATAGTAGTGACTTGTGGCTGTGCAGTTGTGTTAAATATTCATTTAGCAGGCCCCTAGTGCTTGGCCTAGGGCATGTATTTGTTAACAAATTACGTGCTACAAAGGCGTATTAAGCCTAAATACTATTAAAACTTGTTGACATTTATACATGCACCCCCACTACCAGTGGGAATGAAAGGTAAGTTACAATATGTGGTCATGGTATGATGAAATATACACAGTGTACTCTGTCAGTGGTGCTGTTATCTGGTACAGCCTAGTTGTTTTACATGTTATAGCATTTTATAAATACTGGGTAGTATCTACTTTGCCCGTGTATTGTATGGACACTAAAGAGTACAACTCTGTATAATATGTCTACATTTATTATATATGTTTTAGGTATCGCCAGTAGCACAGTAAAATATGGTGTGTCTAATACGGTTGTATTTAAAAATTAAACATAACATACTTTTGATGTGCTACATATGTTTTCAGAAAGAAAAAAACGGATGGACTGGAATGACTGCTGCATCTTGAAATTAAAAGATGCAGAAAAGATACAACTGGACATGATGCAGCACCAAGAAGTTAATGTAGCTACAGAAAAGAAAAATATAAAATTGCTAAACAGTCTGCGAATCATGCATAGCCTGTGCTGCTCCATGTATTGGTGCTGCAGTGACATCAACATTTGATTCCATTAACATCATGTTTTGCAATGCTCAGCGTGGAGGTGGCATATTTCTTCTCTTCGCACTGTGTCAAGGATACAACTGAAACTCGAACATACTATGAACACCAGGAAGACCCCCATAAATTCACATTGCATCAATTATACATAAAATACCTTGAATACTAATTCGTGTACGAACACCTCATTATACCGACAAGTTTCTTGTTTTCCTATGACATCTGGAATTATTATAATACTTTTCATTAATTTCTATGATGCAGATCAATCGCTTTGGAAACTAATATTACTATATAAAATCAATGACCTGGTATTCTCAGATCTACTGGTAAAAGCAGTATGTTAGCAATCTTCTTTAGACTGATCCAGTTTTTGTAAAACAATTACAAGGTCAAAATATATATTATGTCTTCTGTTGGTAAGTCGGTTTGGTGAGAAAAGAAATTTGATTATTGGCACCTGGCAAATAGTATGCGCCAAACATTTACAGTAATAATTGTTTTATATCAGCCCGTAATAGTCAACAATATTTTCCATTTATGACTACTTAGAAAATAGAAACAGACACCATTTATTTCTCCACAACTATGACTGCTAAGTTGGCATGTGTGTATATAAATAGCCTAAATGCAAAAACTTGATGGCATTGAAATAATGCAGTTTAAAGAAACAATGGTTTGGTACAGTAAGCCTAGGATGTAACAAATCGTTTGCGACTGGTCAATTTATTCATTATATCCGAAACTTGTTTTCTCTGAAATTTTCTGTATATTTAAATCAAATAGGGACCAATTCATTTATTCAATATAAAAAATTCGTTTCAAGTGAATTTGTTATATCTGAGGTTTACTGTATATGCACTATTTCAACATCAAACAGATTTCAACAATACAGGTGTATTCACACATTATATTAATTACAAGTGTTATTTTGTAGACACAAAAGTAGGTGTATTCAAACATATATATCATATCATAGTATATATATACATATGTATATATATTATTATCACTTTATAATAGTTACATATTTGTTTTGGATGGTATTGTCAATGCTTGAATAAATGATGCATTTTATCACGGGTTGTCATATTACTGATGCACTTAATATAGCATTTCTCAAGCAGCATATATGTGAAAGTGGCAGCCAAGCTGATGTACCCATTAGTTTTTATGCAGATGTGATGGAACAACATAATGTATATATGAAACATTAAATACATTTGGCAAAATCTGTGTCCCATGGCCATGATAAATGATAAAATGAAATATTTATATAAAGAAATAGTGTCCTTTTTACACATTTGTTTTACCTTAATATATAGATTTTCATTCCATCGAATTAATGTCTGCAATACCGTGGTAATCTGAAATAGAAATTATGGTTTCAAGTGTAGTTAAACGTGCCTACACAAATTTTAATTGTCTAGCGCGCAGTCAATCTATAAATTACTGCGGTGAATTACTAATCGGTCCCGTTTGTTGCTGGTCCCGCTTATTTACTTTTTATTGTGGAATTTTGCATTGGCTAGCAGTGTAGACGCGGGGCCGCTTTCAAAGACGGTATTTATGCAATTACAGCGGTCAATAAAACTTGACACAACATCATCAGTGTCATTGAATCACACACAATTTACTAATGTGTTTTGGCGACGTTGTAAAAGCAAATAACTGAGAAATCTCCATCTGAATGCAGTACCACAAAAGTTACGCGACCTCTAGGCTCTTGCGTTGGCGTAACTTTACGATGAAATATACGCCATATTTGCGAATGTTCGTATCGTAAATGTTTCGAGAATAGCACTTGCGAAAAAATCGTAACTTACGATCTTTTGACGTCATTTTTATGTAAAAATGGCACTAAGAAATTCGTAAGTCGTTCGAGAATACGGGCCCAGATGCGCTAAGTGAAGCGTGGTATTCTGTTGCTAGTGTTTCTAGGCAAGCAGGTGGTTTCACTGTAATCGTAGAGAGGGTGTTCCACAATGCCTAGTTTGAATTGTATATTACATTAGCCAATAGAAATGATGGAAACCTGTCATATGATGTGTAATTAGGTCTGCTTATATAAACGTTTGTTGTACGCATTTCGCCATCTGGGCGCTGGCAAAGGACTGGGACAGATCCAGGGTTGAACTAAACAGGTTGTCCTGCTGCCAAGAGAACGGCAAGGAAAGTCGTACAGCGTGGTGGGAATCGTTAACGTGGGTTACGTTCCCAAGCTTTTGTATGTCTGTAATATTCAGTGTCCAGAGTGACTATTCGATCGAACTTCGAAGAAACCATGCCGCCACGTCAGCAGTACTTTGAGATAACGTTCCGGTCGGCCCCAACGTATTTGCGTCGATGAGCGATAATCGCGACGCGCTCACCCAGCACGGGCCATCCTCGAACAGCGGTCTCACAGCGACAACGTCAGAAAGCTTGACCGAATGCGACTCGTAGCGGCCGGCGGTAAACGTATACTGCCAGGCGTCGTCAATTGCGCGAACCCGTTCATCCGACTTCTCGATCGTTTGCGACAGGACAAGACCTCTCGATCGAATTCGTAGCGGCCGGCGGTAAGCGTCTACTGCCCGGTTTCGTCTTTCAGTTGAACGTATTCAACTGACTTCGCAATCGTTGCAATCGTGCGATCATTGAACGGACGCGACTCGAGAATTCGCGGCGACGTCGGCAATCGTCAAGTGCCCGGCATCATCACTCGTGCGGCCGAGATACAGCGTTCTAATTGTGTTCTGAGCTCGGCGAGTTGACTTCAACAAACGTTCGTATATATTCGAGATGGGACTAGCCCAGTATAAATGTTTATTTTCTGATTGAACGTATCTATTATTTGCTGTATTATGATTAGTAGTTATCTGTGGGTTTTGAAGTGAGGTATTATTACCCATGAAGTATTCACATATATATAAATATATGTGTGTGTTGTAACATATTACTGTAATGAGAGTCCGCGAGGACTAGCTTATACTGTGTATTTATATTATGGGAGTTATTCTTAGATAACACTTGGCGCCTAGTGTATGGTCGTGTAGCGGTATAATCCACCTTAGAAAAGAAGTGGACTTTGATAATCGAAAGATTCAGTGTTATTGTTTATTATGTTCTATTAAGATTTGGTTACGGGATTTCTTTATTCTGTTTATTTTGTTAATCGAGATATTTACCAAAAGGAAGATATCTTGTAATAAAGTTTATTAAATTGTCCTCGTTCTTTGTTGCTTGTTCACGATAACCGTTCTTTCTCATATGCGTTGACCTTGATGTATAAGAACCCTACTAGACTGAGCCATCTAGTGTACGGAGACCTCGCTAATCCGTGACAGAATGTCTAAGCGAAGTTGGTTGACATAGCCTGCTATAATGCTACAGCCATGATTCTTGGCCACCCTACTCTCACCCATCCATTCACTGTCCAATAAACAGGCGATCGTTGGGGCACCACTGATGACATGATACCTCTGAGAGATGCCGAAGGTCAAGACAGTCCACTCCTGGACAGTACTCTCGCCACCTCTCCCTCTGTCTCCGTCTCTTTCGTCTTCCAGACCCAGTGCCTTGTAGAGTGTTTTTGCAAGGCCGGTTGCTCTAGTACAATGATCATAACATACTTTACAAAGTAATGTTTGGCCAAACTGTTTATTAGAAGTGATACTTGGCCAACATACTCTACAGCAGTGATACTTGACCGACATACTCTACAGCAGTGATATTTGATCGACATACTCTACAATAGTGATACCTGATCAACATACTCTTCAGCAGTGATACTTGATCGACATACTCACAGAAGTGATACTTGGTCGACATTCTCTACAGCAGTGATACATGACCGACATACTCTACAGCAGTGATACTTGGCCAACATACTCTACAGCAGTGATACTTGGTCGACATACTCTACAGCAATGATACTTGGTCGACATACTCACAGCAGTGATACTTGGTCAACATACTCTACAGCAGTTATACATGACCGACATACTCTACAGCAGTGATACTTGACCGACATTCTCTACAGCAGTGATATATGACCGACATACTCTACAGCAGTGATATTTGGTCGATATTCTCACAGCAGTAATATTTTATCGACTTACTCTACAGCAGTGATGCTTGGCCGACATACTCTACAGCAGTGATATGTGACTGACATTATCTACAGCCGCGATACCTTTTCTACCAGCTTTTCTACAACTATGTTTAGAAGCATGATATAGCATCGTTCGACATGACAGTTGGCTTCC
The DNA here is from genome assembly GCA_020002185.1 of Paraescarpia echinospica. Classification (NCBI taxonomy): domain Eukaryota; kingdom Metazoa; phylum Annelida; class Polychaeta; order Sabellida; family Siboglinidae; genus Paraescarpia; species Paraescarpia echinospica. The sequence goes on from CM034541.1 coordinate 42,470,922, forward strand.
CCTGATGTACGATATGAAGTCGATCCATCGACCAGTCAATCTAACCGTGGCATCGTGTTTCACAACCGACTTTGACATGTTTCCTACAATAAACAAAGCACGATATCCCAGACAAGTAGATGACATTGTCTCCCAAGACATGAGTCAGCCATGTCGCGTTGATGCTATCAATAACAAATAGCTAACTATTGATAAAGTAACGGAACATAACAGTAACGCGAAATTGATACATGTTGGAGAATGCATTATGTATTACACACAAATAATTACAAACGTGTCTAGGAAGGAGAGTTTTCTATTAATTTATAATTTGCATGGCGATGCTCTACAAATCTTACGTCATGTTACTTCTGTGAATTACAATGTTGAAGTAATCCTACGTTACATAACTTAGTGAACATGTAAATATACATAATTTGTTCTGGTGTAACCAGCAATGGCATCAAATATCATACTTAAGTCTTATATGTATATTAGACATGCGGCTATGCATCACTGTCAATATTGGGGCGTTGCAAATCGCAAATGTGATCGTCAGAACACAAGTAAAACAAAACATTTCCAACTTATAATATACAGTTAATGCAACTAGTGTTAAAAGCAACCTGTTCTGTTCAGTTTCCCGGAATCATCCACGCCTGCCAACGGTGGTAATTGTATTAGATTTATCCTGGTACATTGCCAACATAAATGCACGGAAATTAGCTGAGTCAAACGTACTTCGTCCCACTTGCTGTCTTTGCAGGTCTTGGTTGTGGGAACCAGGCGACTCCAAAGGGCAATCCTGGAAAGCACGGTTATATTAGGCAGTTAGTTCCATCTGCCCGATCAACAGCAGATGCTTACTATTTGAGTGTTGATATTTGATGTGAACGTTTCGTAGGTGAAACATTCAGCTTGCGAGCAATGCTTCAGCCTTATTAAACGAACTATACGGGCGGTGTACCATCGACGTATATACTAAAGCATTACGTGTCTGCGTATGTGAGTGTGTGTTTGTATGTGTGTGTTTGTTTGTGTGTGTGTGTGTGTGTGTGTGTGTGTGTGTGTGTGTGTGTGTGTGTGTGTGTGTGTGTGTGTGTGTGTGTGTGTGTGTGTGTGTGTGTGCGTATGTGTGTATGTGTGTGTGTTTATTTGTGTATGTGTGTGTGCGTGCGTGTGTGTATGAGGTGCGTGTGTGTGTTTGAGCGTGCGTGTGCATGCAGGCGTGCGTATGTGAATGTGTTTGTTTGTGTGTGTGTGTGTGTGTGTGTGTGTGTGTTTGTGTATATGTATGTATGTGTGTATGTGTGTGTGGGGGGGGGGTAAGTGTGTGTGTTCGCGTGCGTAGGCGCGTGTGTGTAATCATTCCAACAGGAAAATAAACAAATTGGCAATGTATAATAATATTCTTTGTATAAAGACTAGTAGTGCGAATGTGTTTAGTTTCCACAAGCGTCATTGTCCATGTGTGTTCTAAAAGGTTAACTGTAATTAATAATCGTATAAAATCAAATATCGCACAACAATGGTTCAGTTAAACAAAACGTCCTCATTTAAACAGAAAATTGTTTTAAATTAACTGACATTTACATTGCCCTTTTCTTCGCTGATCTGTTGCAACTGACCGAGAATAATCCCAGCCAGGAGTAGGTTTTTACATATTGCACGTGCGCACGCACAAACAACTTGATCTGACCTTTGCCCTTTAACGTGATCTTTGACTACTACGTGTGCTGTCATGCGAAAAGTGTGGGTTTTTTCATATTTTATTTTTTCTATTATGTTTCCCTGCGAACATTATTGTGTACTGCTTCAGACACAGGACTACACTCGGCCCGTTATCGCTGTGCGAACTCGCGTCACCGGTTGAAAACACTGATACTCGTGTTAATTTAGTAAATCAATGCGCAATCCGTGTTGCTGGAGTTCGAGAGGCAGATAGACCCTTGTATAAGCCACCATGTAGCAACGTTTTCCATAAATTACAATTCGTTTACTATATGGTAAAAGGCACGGCATTTGTGCATGCATTTCTCAGCCTACTATGGATAAAGGGTCATTATCAAATTGCAATACAAGTGGGTTTGTCTGTAAAATGAATTTCAAAATTATTGGAAGTAGTTTTATTGATAGTTTTATAGTTGCATCATATACTGTGGCTGATTTTAGCATAAGAGAAACAGCTGCATCATTTCAATTATTTAAATCGTAATCACGTGTATAAGCTTTCACATAATCAATTATGCCCCCCCCCCTGTTACGGACACATCATAACACCGAATTTATAGACACACTATATATGTTTGACAAAACATTGGTCTAATGTGTTATATAAACGTCCCTTTCTATTGTTTCGATTCAAATGCGCACATATTGACATAAGTAGTACCTAAGTGGATCTCAATACGCAACTCAGCAGGTGTATGTGCCCATGTCGATTTTAGCTGACCTAAGGACATTTTTCATGATGTACTTCCGTTTTCCTGTCATCATTTGCTGACCTAAGCGCCCCTAGTGGAGAGAAGTGGACCTAATCAAGTCATCCTAGCGGAGAGAAGTGAACCTAACCGTCTCATCAAGGTGAGAACTATGAGAGAATAATAATAATAATAATAATAATAACCAACAACATATCATCAAAGTAGAAGAATGTTTTATTTAGTGTTATTGATACATAGATTCTCTTTGTTTACTCATCATCCATGCAGAAATATCCGTCGTCAACATCTCCATCATAATGTTTAAAATCCCAATTGGGATGATCCCCATTGTCAATAGTTGGTGACGCAGGTGGTGTTACATCATACCACGCTGATGCTGGTTGTACGAGTGGGCGTTTCTTCAGTTCTTCAAGAGTGGGGTAGAACAGGAATTTGTGTTCTTCGAGGAGCTCTTCCTCTCTGTAAGGTAAATATTAAAACTTTTAAAACTTTTAAAACTTTTAAAACTATAGCAATGAGTCTAAATCTTACACATATACAGTGTTATAACCAGACACAGCGTTGCTAGGCAACCACAAGTTATTTTCAGCGCGTGGACGGATGAAGGGAAGTCAGTCAGTCAGACCAGAACTAGGTCAGAACTAGCTCGTCTATGAATAGGAATTAAAACTGTACACATAAACGAAATCTTGAAAACAGCCAACTATGCAACATCCTGTTAAAGAAGTGTCGTGTGTCTCATACTTCCCGTCCTGCAACTATTTTTATTATGTAACATCCTGTCTTTAACGAAGCAGGCGGCGTCTTATGACATGCAAGAGCGGGCGGCGTCTTATGACATGCAAGAGGAAGTTGCCGACGTCTATGAATAGTCAAGCCAGGTTGAAGTCAACAACAACAACAACAACAACAACAACAACAAAACTACACGGCGCCTCTATCTACCTCGAGAGAGAGAATTTACCAAGGAGATATAAAAGTATTAATAATGTACACCACAGTCCTAACCAACCAACCTAGAATGAGACATGAAAACAATATAAAACTTTGAAAGCTATAGGAATGAGACGTTAAATGTTACACAGGAGAGGTATTTAAAACATTGTCATTGATCCATTTCGTCTCTGACATAGTTCTACTATATATAATCAGACACCACGTTGCTAGACAACAAAGCAATAATAATAATAATTTGAACACTTACGTGCATTCCAAGTCCGATTCGTCTTCTTCTTCTTCTTCTTCCTCGTAATCTTCCTCTTCCTCTTCCACGTAATCCTCATTGGCTTCTTTAGCTGCTTCTCGAGCAGCGCTAAAAAGATGATATAGACAACTGTTAGATGTGATAAATGAATAATTATGGGTAACTATATACTTTTCAAACTTTTCATACATGTAGCAGAACTAGCGGTTAAATATGAAGAACTTCCAAGAACGTTGTGTGATTACTTGAATGAAGTAAATACATAGTCATAAAAACACACGACATCAAGTAAATAATAGGTACTCACATCTTCCTTTGTATTTTTTTCTCTTTCTCTATCCATTCTTCACGTAATTTACTCCAGGGTATAACTCCATATTCAGCAGCCATCTTTCTTTTGTTGTTGTTGCACTTCTTGTTGTTATAAAATGAATTGAAAAGTTAACACGCGAACTTTCAAGACAGCCAGTCAACTTCCTGTGTGTGTGTGTGTGTGTGTGTGTGTGTGTGTGTGTGTGTGTGTGTGTGTGTGTGTGTGTGTGTGTGTGTGTCATAACGAGACGCCTAATTAGTTCCTTTGGTACAACAGTAACTATTTTTACTACGTTTGTTTTAATGAGGCGCGTCCCGTCTCGGATTAGACTTCCTGTTTTTAACGAGCCATCTGTTCACGGTTAAAGGATGTATGTTCTGACTTTCTTTGTTTTCACTAAACTAGTCCGTAAAAATAGAAGTCAATATCCCGGACATCTTATTAAAGACAGGAAAATACTCCGTAAGAAGAGACGCCTACATCCTGCAGGTGTCTTATCGTCTACTTGACATCCTTCTTACAGTCACAAGAATGATGACTGGCCACTTTCTTTGTTTGCTCCGTAAAATAGATGATTGACAGTTTTAACACCCTCCCCACAGTCACAAGATCGATGACTGGACATTTTTCTTTGTTTGCACCGTGAAAATAGTTGATTGACAGTTTTTTTATAACGCCCTGACTAACAGTCACAAGACTGCTGAGCGGGCACTTTCTGTGTATATAAACCTAGGAAAAATTATATAAAAACATAACAACTCTCGCTCTCAACCGTTCGATCATCTTCAAGCATTCTTCGTGTCTCAGCAAAAAGATGGCGGCCTCTAACGCAACCTCCGACAACACGATCGATCTGACAGGTCTCGAAACGGTAAGTGATGGTTGCTATGTATTCAATAGACCTCTGAATATTGTAACATGCGCTCTGAATTCGAAATATGTATGTTACGCGTCTTGTCGTCAGAGTACCCGCACAGTTTTACTTGAAACGAAAGGTCACCACACCGTCATGGTATGTCCGGTTCACGGTCGACAGAAGGGCGCACCTGTCTATAAATACTGCTTGGGTGTACTGTTGGGTGACCGAAAAGGTGTTGAATTGTGGGTCACAGCTTTTGATACCGTAGCCCAGCGGGCTATAGGACTGTCGGCCAATGACTATATGTCACTGAAAACAGACGAAGAGCGTTATGGTGTAGTGACCGTTCTGCATGGCAAACAGGCTAGGGTGACCATCAGAAAGTCATCAAAAGGCTGTTACGTGAACTATTCCGTGACAGCACTGGAAGTGATTGAACAGTAACTACAGCAAGGTGTTTTGTCACCGGAAATGACCAGGTTGTAATTTCATATGTTGTAGTTTGAACACCTGTCCGAGTGTATGGACGACGATACCTGTCATGCCAAATCACTACCACCAGCCGAGGGATCTCAAACGTTGAAAAGACATCAGAGTTACTCGGATGTCAGCGATGCTGATGATGAGGCAAGTGTAATTTGTTGTGGGTCGTGTAAATGGAGTAGTGATGACGACGACGATGATGATGATGTTGTTCACTGTAGTAGTGATTTACGGGAGAGTGTAGAGAAGATCAATGCCATTCAAAAACGTTCAGAGGAAATGATTGACGAAGATGTGTTTATAGCGACTATCTCCAACGCCTGCGTGCTCTACGCATCCAAGTCAATGTGTCGTGAATACGAAGGTCTTTGCGAGTCACTGTACGCCCTGGATCAGAGCAGAATCCTGAATGCTCTGAATGAGGCAATGGACCAAATCGGATATGCATCGCATACACCGGAGTGGGGTGACTATGTCATCCCACGAGTGAAAGAGACTCTGCGTGCGCGAGGTATATCCTTGCTGAATGAAGGTAAGGATGTACCAGCGAGAGCTAGTCTCAAAAAACAAGAAGACCACCTCACAGCGGAAATGAGGGACTTGTACCTGTTGTCCACAACTGCAGCCAACGCCTGTATTCGTCGTGTAGTCAACAGACTGGACCGTACCTTCGAAGATCAAGACGTTGACATGTACAGAGTGAGCAGTGAGTTGATCTATGACACTTTGAAGTGGACAGTGAGACATATGAGATGTAAAGCGGACTTCCCGGCGTGGGCACATGATACTATACCACGTGTCGAAGCCATCCTGCGAACTTGTGGCATGACACTGACGTCTGACGTCATGTCACCTGTGTCTTAATTAACAATGGTGTCTAACGAGAACTAAAACTGTCACTTACACTCATCATCATCATATAACCTTGTTCTTTTTTATTGTGTTTAATAGGATGACGGTGAATTAGGTCGAATACGTCGTGCGTATATGAATGACGACGATGATGATGATGATACGTCAATTACGTGGGCACCGAAAAAAAAGATGCCTCGTCGAAGTCGTATCGAGGTGCCCTTGCGTCGTCGCCTTCTCGAGGTTTTACACGAGCGTCATCAGCAGCAGCGTCCTCACACGACGTCACCGACATTCGACATGACGTGTGATGACGTCACCCCCGTCGCGTCACCATCTCCTGATCTGCCATTAGACATGACCTGCGTTGACGACACACCACCACCATTGTCAGAATACGAAGAGCTCCAGAGCAATAAATTCATATTCGATCTTTCGCCCCATGGACTGTTGATATGGGCGACATTTCTGAACTGTATGCCGTTAGGGTATGGAGAGCCGTTTGATGCTATAGCGTCTCTACAGTATGATATAGCGCATTTATCTAACGCGTTGTATTCGTCGACATCGACATCAACTACACTGAAGGAAGCGGTGCAGTGCTGTTGCCTTGACATTGCTCGTAACATAACCCGAGACGAGCATATGGACGCTGTAGTATCTATGATCCGTAGTCAAAATTATGATGATTTGCAATTTCAAAATTAGTTGTGTAGAAGGTTGCTATGACAAAGAGGAAATGCACCTCTACGTTGTTTGAGGTTAGTGGCGCCTCGTCATAGTAACCTTAACGTAGTAGTAGTAGTTTTCTATTTGAATATTATAGTAGTAGTTTTCGATTTGAATATTATACTCATTACGCTTGTGTATCTTTAGTAGTGAGAAATAAAAGGTATATGTAATAGCCTTCTTGATTGTCCGTTGTTCTTTCGTTTCAAAGAGAGACTTTGCGGTATACGACGCGCGCGCGCACACACACACACACACACACACACAATTATCGATTTATACGTAGCCTACGTTATCACATAGTGTCTCCTATATAGACAATGTTTACACCACCCCCACCCCACCCCACCATGACGTATGATATATAGAAATAGACAAGGATCCTTCGTTCCTTCAGTTGTAGATGGATGCGGCGTCATGAAGAAGCACGTTTGTCGTCACTGCGGTATCGTCAGCGATACATACGACGATTTGCAACGTCACGTCCGTCTAAGTCATTCATCTCTTCAGTCACCACGACTCGTCGAAGACGATCATGCCTATTACACCAAAGCACCGTCGCGAGTGGCGCCATCTGCTGAATCCAAAAGAACCATCCCGCGATGTCAAGTATGTTCAAAAGAGTTCGCGAGACCATACACCTTGTCACGTCACATGAAGACGTCATCATGTGGTAAGGTGCCCGTGGAGAAAAACCACCGCTGCGAGATTTGCGCACGTGAATTCACGAGACGTGACAACTTGTTACAACATATCAAGGTATGTAGAAGAGGAGAAGAAGAAGTCACGAGGAGGAGGAAGCCACGCAAGCGAGCGAGACGCGAAGAGCAACCACGTGACGACAACGTCGATCCCATACATCCTCCCCCACAACTCCCCTTGACCGATCATCTGTCTAGTGATCTGCGAGATGTCGTTCGAGACCACTGGTCGACCATCAGAAGCCACGTGACCAGAGGATCCGTTCAATCCACTTTCAATTACAGGTTGACGACACCGGACACGACTCATCTAGAATCATCCTTGAAGATCATGTTTCAACAACAGAAACACACCTTTAAGATTAATTTGAGTTACGGATTTGTCTTGAGGAACAAGATCACCAATAGATTTCGTTACTATTATTCATCATGTAACTGTTGCGGACGTTACCTCGATGAACCGTGTCTGATTACCAACGTCGAAGACTTTGATGCATTTCTGGAGCGTATCCGAGAAACAGACGTGTTGCAGTGGGCTATCAATCAACGTCCGAACAGTCAATGGGTATGCGAGGCGGTCACGAACGTCACCTTCTTCGTCAACCACATCGTACAGCATCCTATGGGATGCGTGGACATCACCCTTTCCAGATACATCAAGAAGAACAATGCTGTCATCGGACTGGAAAGAGAAGCCAACAACAACAAGAAGTACACCGACAATCTGTGTTTCTTCCGTTGTCTGGCTCTACATCGCGGATGTGACCCACGTTACCTGGAACCCACTGTGAAGGTACTCTACGAGAAGTACGAAGAAGGAGTAGGAGGAGTGTCTATGAAAGACTTTGAGGGAGTGACGATGGACGACCTCTATCGGATCGAGACCACCTTTGAGATCAACGTGTGCGTCTACACCCTCATCGAACCAACGGAAGTAGAAGGAGGAAAGACGACTGCCGAGCTCGTACGTCGTTCATTGTGTCACTATTCCGATACCTTGTACGTTAATGTGTACGAGACACACTTTTCCTATATACAAGACATCAATATGTACTGTCACACTTATCGTTGCAGGAAATGTGGTGACTCGTTGTGGAAAGACGCGTACCAACTAGACAGACACGAGCGCACGTGTAAGGGGGGCATGCGAAAGATCTATCCTGGTGGTGTCTACCGTCCGACGCCAACAGTCTTCCAGCGTTTGGACGACGAAAACATTCATGTTCCCGAGTACTTGCGCTACTACCCCTATCGTGCTACCTTCGACTTCGAGTCCTGGTTCGATACGTCACACCTTCCGTCGGACAGCGACAAGGTCCATTGGGTGTCTCGTCACGTACCGTTGAGTGTGTCACTGGCGAGTAACGTACCCGGATTCGAAGAAGCGCGATGTCTTATTACCGATGGTGATAGCGATAAGTTGGTGTCCGATATGATGTCCGTCCTTCAGTCTATGAGCAGTGCTGCCTACGAAGCCATGATAGACGATTACGAGAGCGTCCTTCAAGAACTCGCGGAAGCGATCGTGACCTGGGACGAGCACGAGGCGGCAGCGGAAGCGGACAACGAGTCTAAGCGACAACCGACTAATCCCTACAAGACACTCATGGGTCAATTGTACGGTTGGCTTCATCAGTTGCCCGTCATCGGATTCAACTCGAGCAGGTACGATCTGAACGTCTTCAAACAGTTCCTGGTAACCTACTTCCTGTCCACACCGGAAGAAAGAGAAGAGGGAGAGGAGGAGGAGAAGGAGGAGGGTCCTGGAGACTTTCACGTGATCAAACGCGGCAACACGTTTATGTGTCTATCGACGGATGACCTGAAATTCCTCGATATGACTCATTATATCGCCCCGGGATTCTCGTATGATAAGTACCTGAAAGCGTACGGTTGCGAGGTTACGAAAGGTCACTTCCCGTACGAATACATGGACAGGTTGGAGAAACTCGACGACACCGCTCTCCCTCGCAAAGAGGCTTTTTTCAGTCGACTGAAGAACGAAGGCATTTCCGACGAGGACTATACTCGATGTCAAGAGGCGTGGCGAGACAACGACATGAAGACGTTGCGAGATTTTCTCGTCTGGTACAACAGAGACGTCGTACCGTTCTTGGAGGCCATCGACAAACAGTTTGTCTTCTACCAACAACGCGGTCTCGACATGTTCAAACAAGCCATCAGTTTACCCGGTTTGACCTTGGCCCACCTGTTCAACTATGTACCGGAGAAGACCTTCTTCACCCTCTTCAACGAGACGAACAAGGATGTCCATCAACTGATCAGAGATAATAACGTCGGAGGACCTTCGCTCATCTGCACCAGACATCACGAGAAAGGGGTCACGAAGATACGTCGGAACGATTACGGTGATGCGTCTCGGACGTATCAGTCCATCGTGGGATATGATGCGAATGCATTGTACTTGTGGTCTCTATCGCAGGACATGCCGACGGGATGGTACACGCGACGACGGGAAGAGAAGGAGTTCCGACCGGAAGCAGCACAGCCCACCGGACAGATGGCCGCCGAATGGCTATAGTGGGAGTCCGAAAGTACGGGACGCGTCATACGTCACCAGTCCAATGGTCGAGAGAAGCGCATCGGTAAACTCCTGGTGGACGGTTGGTGCAGTGAAACAAAGACGGCCTATCAGTTTCACGGATGCTTCTATCACGGATGTCCGTGCACCGGTCTTGAGGTCAACGAGGTCAACGGGAAAACCATGACTCAACTCCTCGCCGAAACACGAAAGAACACGAGCTACCTTCGTCACTTCGTCAGGGTCGTCGAGATGTGGGAATGCGAGTGGAAGGTCACGAGACGCCGCGATCCGTGTGTGAAACTGTTTCTGGACGCCAACTTTCGCCGCCGCCGCCACCGCGTACCATGGAAGATGACGTCACAAGAGATCCTGACAGGGGTACGTAATGGCACGGTTTTCGGAATGATTCAGTGCGACATTCGTGTACCGGAGGAATTGCGCGCGCACTTTGCCGAGATTCAGCCCATCTTTAAGAACATTCACATGACCCGCGATGACCTCGGACCGTACATGCGTCGATACGCCGAAGAACACGACATCATGAAAACCCCGCGTCGCATGCTCATCGGAAGTTATCGTGGAGATAAAATCTTGCTCGCTACACCTCTCTTGAGATGGTATCTGGAACACGGACTGGAGGTGACCCACATCTATCAGGTCATCGAGTACACACCTATCGCCTGCTTCCGACGATTCAGTGAAGCGGTGTCCACTGCGCGTCGCGAAGGAGACGTCCACCCTGACAAGGCCATGATCGCGGACACCAACAAACTGATGGGGAATTCTTCCTATGGGAAATTTATAACCAACGTCGATAGGCACCGCGAAGTCAGGTACTGCACGGAGAAGAGAGCATCGATGGCGATCAACGATCGTCGCTTCCGGCAACTCGACGTGACGTGACGGGACCGGTGGATGTGTGATGATGATGATGATTGCCGTGGTGTAAGTCTACCCCGAAACACTACTACTGATACAAAGAGGAAATGCGCCCCTACGTTAGTTGGGGTTATAGGCGCCGCTTTGTTGTCACATGGTTAGTAGGCAGACAGTAGACAAAAAAAAGTTACTTAGACAGATGTCACGCAATCGGTCGTCATAGACCATCATGTCACGGATGCGAGCGGTCGTAGGAGTATCGATAGTAGGAACGATCGGAGTGTACCTGTACGTCCTATACGTCTTCTTGCACGTTCCCCTTCGCTCTTCGTGCGGTGGAGGTATAGTCGTATCATCTAACGTCACAGAGAACGCGACCGCCTACTACTACTACTAGAAGATACGATCATGGATACGCGATGGAAACATCCCTTCACCTGTATAGTCGCGGGTTCGACGGGGTGTGGTAAGAGTACCTTCGTGACGCGCGTTCTACGTCACGCCGCAAAGATGATAGATCCGCCTCCACAGAAGACGACGTGGTATTATGGAGAGTGGCAGAACGCCTACGCGTCCATAGACAACGATTTGGTACGATTCGAGGAAGGGTTGCCGAAGGGCGATTTCGATGCATCGACGCGAAACCTCGTGGTTATAGACGATCTGATGGCGGAAACGGATGAAAGGGTCACGACCTTGTTCACGAAAAAGAGTCATCATCAGAACACTTCAGTCCTCTATCTCGTACAGAACCTGTTTCCGAAAAACTATGAGAGTCGTACGATCAATCTGAACGCACAATACATGGTGGTCTTCAAGAATCCTCGTGACGCGTCGCAGATAGGTCACTTGGCGCGACAGATGTATCCGGGACGCCTGAAGTTTGTACAGGAAGCGTTCAAAGACGCCACGTCATTACCATACGGTTATCTCCTGATCGATCTGAAACAGGACACACCCGAAGACATGCGTCTGCGTACGGCCATCTTTCCGGACGACGGTGTTCAGTACGTGTACCAGCCCAAGGTATAAGACGACTGCGCATGGGCATCGTCTCTTCAGTTGCAGGATGTCGGAGCTCGTGAAGAGACATATCCTGTGCATATAGGCTCTCAACAGATACAAGAGCACGAAATTGAGACGAGCCATCATCAACAACGCCGACGCTGATCTCTTGTGTGCATTGGCCGAGTGCGCCTACAACATATTGAAGAAGAACATTCTCTTGACTCCTGTACAGAGACAACGTTTGAATAAATACAAAACAAAACTGCGCGAGTTGGCAGAGAGAGGTGCGACAGCGGACAGGAGACGTCGTATTCTGCTACAGGGCTTGGGACGAAGAAACGTACCGGTCGGGAGACGTCGTCGTCGAGGTAATAATAATAATAATAATAACCAGGTCGGAGAGGGTCAGACCGGTGGTTTCCTGGGTGCTTTGCTGGCACCCTTGGCTAGTTCGGTTATTCTACCCTTGCTGAAAGAGGTGCTACTCAAGTAGACGACAAGAAGGATGGAACACGCACGGAAGATGGCCTTGGTAGATCCGAGACTGTTGGATAGTCTTCGCGCACCACCGACGGATATCCTGGAACGGAAGGTACACGACCTCGATAACGAGATGAAAGTCATACTCGACAGACAGGATATCACCGACGGAGACAAGGTCATGATGTATAATCAAGTGTTGCAACGCTACAACACGTTGTCCAATCGTCACGCGCGAGAACCGCTGCGCGTGATGAACGTGGAGACGCCGCCACCACCACCACCACCACCACCATCATCGCCAGTTGACGCAGCGGCGGCGGCGGCGGCGGCAATTGTCCCGCCGCCCTCGCCTCCGGCGGGGGCGGTAGGTGTAGAAGCGGAAGTTGTCAACAGCGTTCCAAAAGCCCTTCGAGGCAAAGCCACGCAACTGATGGATCGTCTCAAAGGAGGAGGAGACGTCACGTGGAACGCACGCGGAGAACTCATGTACAGAGGAGCAGCGGTACGCGGAAGTAACATGGTTGATCTCGTAAACGATGTCCTACGCAAGCGCAAGACCGCCAGCAATCCGACGGGATGGCAGATGTTTGCGCGTCAACTCAAGCAGGCGCAAAAGTAGAGCGCGGTAGCGGTAGCCGCTGCACGATCGCTCGATAGAGCGCGACGAACCCTGAAGTGGACACCCCTCACGCGTCGTCCACGGATGGACTCGTCTTCTACCCCATTCCCCACGCCACCGCGGGAAGGTCGTAAGAAGAAGAAGAAGACATCATGGGAAACTCTTTAAAGACGACGACGCATGATGACGTGGGGCACTCGTCTGTTTATCGGTATCGCTTACGCCACGCTTCACGTCGTGACCGGGATCACTGTCAACTATCTGATACGGCTATGGCAGCTCAGAGGAAAAAAACTCCAGGAAGTCTACTTCGATCCTGCTAAGGTAGGGAGATACGGGGGTCTCGCGTCTTTGCGACGAGTCGACTTCCGACCTATAGAGCGTGTACCGAGAAAGATCGTTGAACAACGGCTATCGGAACAGAACGCCTACACACTACACAAACCGGTCAGAGTTCATTTCAAGAAGCGACGCGTGGTCGTCGGAGGTCGGAATCAACAGTGGCAAGCCGATCTCGTCGACGTGTCCAGTCTGAAAAAAGAAAACGACGGTATGACGTTCCTACTCACGGTGATCGACGTCTTCTCGAAAGTCGCCCGATGCGTTCCTCTGAAGAACAAGTCGGCGACGGTGATGGCGAAGGCACTGGACGGACTCTTCATCGACGACGGCGTTCGACCGCTGTTGTTGCAGACCGATAGAGGACTGGAATTCTTTAACCGCACCGTTCGAAATGTATTGGACAAGCACGGTATCCAACACTTCGCCACCTACAACGAGGAGACCAAGGCGAGCGTCGTGGAACGCTTCAATCGCACACTAAAGACGCGGATGTGGCGATACCTGACACACAACGAAACGTGGCGATACATCGATATCCTTCCGGATCTGGTGAGGACGTACAACGACACACCCCACCGCAGCATCGGGATGGCTCCGTCGCAGGTGGATGATGCTTATCAGGAAGAGGTGTGGCAGACCTAGTACGGTGGTCATCACGGTAAGGGCGTGCCCAAGTACCACGTGGCGGATCGCGTACGTATCAGCAAGGTCAAGAGACGATTCGACAAAGGGTACATGGCGAATTGGACAGAGGAAATATTCACGATACGCGATGTGCATCCGTCCGATCCGCCCGTCTATCGACTGACGGACGATCTCGGAGAGATACTGGACGGTACCTTCTACGAACCGGAGTTGCAGAAGGTGACGGTGCCGATCGATAAACTGTACCGCGTGGAATCGATAGTGCAGAGACGCAAGGTAGGGAGGCGAAGGGAGGTGTTGGTGAAATGGTTTGGATACCCTTCGAAAATTCAACAGCTGGATCGATGCCACGGGTCTCGTTGGACTATAAAGACTAGTCACCTGTTCAACGAGATGTCATTCATCCATTCATGACGGACGAGACGAAAACAGTTGTCGAAGAAGAAGAAGAAGTTGACGCACCACCACCACAGAGGACTCCGTGGCACATCTTCGGCACCGCGTGTCCCAAAGAGGAGATCGTTTTTGTATGTCAGGTTATCGTCTTGTACAGTGTCATATTGGTTATTATCTATAACCTATCCGTCGGTCACGAGAAACCGACTCTGTGGACGGCCCTTTTGAGTAGTTCGTTGGGTTACCTGCTACCCAGTCCGACGTTGCGACAACAAGATGACCGCCAGCAATGATTTCTACCTGACGCTACCTAGCAACGCTTCCATGCACACGCATCCCGACAACACGTTGACCCACTACATCACGACGCTACCGCAACGTGTCACCTTGTCGAATGGTCAGTGGGAGGGTGGTCTGTCGGAGGTAATCTATCCCCATAGTTGGTACAATGTGAGAGAGAGAGACACGTGGTTCGGTATAGGACTAAGAAATGACGATGACGAGCAGGAGGTCAGTACGACGAAAACCAAGATCGAGGGCGGGTATTATCACGGACCGCAGAATCTCGTCAAAGAGATAAACAAAGCTCTAGGACGTGTGATACCGAATAATGTCGTGCGCCTATACTACAGTCTCATCACGCACAAGATTACAGTGGTGATGATGTCGAACGCCATATTGACCGGTGATATGTTGAAGACCATTCTAGGCTTCGATGACACGATGCTATCGGGAGATATGACGAAGAACAGGAAGGAAACGTTGATCGAAGCTGACTACGTGGTGGACATGACGCGGGGTTTCGAGTCGCTCTACGTCTACACGAGCGTTATCGAACCTCGAATCGTTGGCGACAGCCACGTTCCGCTGCTGCATATAGTTCCGGTGAGCGGTAGACAAAGCGACACCGTGACGATGACCTTCCAAAAGATACAATACATACCCGTCGTGTGCAAAGACTTCGACACGATCGAGATCGATATAAGGGACGATACCGGTCGGCACGTGCCATTCGAACGCAGAAAACTGACAACGACACTTCATTTCCGACGACGACGGACGGCACTGTTCTAGAGGATGAATTACAACGACTACTACGCTCGACAAGCGGGAGGCGCGCTTCCCTATTTTGCAGGTGCCCGCTACCAACGAGGACACGGTCTAGGAAGTCTATTCGAAGGTCTACTGCGTACCATCATGCCCCTCGTCAAGAGAGGTGCCGTGGCGTTGGGAAAGAGAGCGGTGTCGACCGGCGCGCGCATAGCCAACGACGTCCTGTCGGGGGAGAACATCAAAACGTCTGCCAAACGTCGCGTTACGACCGCCGGTAGGGAGATGTTGAATCAACTCGTGTCCCCTGCTGGTGTACAAGCGCGTAAGGCGAGGAATACAAGACGCGCGTTCCCTGCGAATCGAGTCAGTACAACCGGAAGACGGACGACGATCAAGACACGCCGCCGCCGCCGCCAGCGCCCCTCTCTCCAAAGGACACGCGAGCCCGACATATTCGACGACGATGGCGTTCGTTCATAAACAATCGTGTGAGGGAGTCAAGAGCGAACTAGATCTCTTCACCGTGCCTCCGACTCAGACCAGTATCATCGATAGTCACGTGGTGGAACATCAACCCATGTCGTCACTCGACTCGGGTGGTCCGATAGAATTCCTTATACCCGGTTCCGGAGACGATTACATGGATGTCGCCGCCACGATGCTACACGTTCAAGAGAAAATAACCAACGCCGACGGAACCGACCTCGATGTCGCCGAACCCGTCGGTCCAGTCAATAACTGGCTCCATTCCCTTTTCAGCCAGGTCGACGTCTACCTGAACGGAACGCTCGTCACCCCTTCGACCAACACGTACCCGTACCGCGCCTACATAGAGACGCTGCTGAGTTACGGCAACGACGCCAAGGAGACGCAACTGACCAGTCAGCTGTGGTGCAAGGACACGAGTAATCGTATGGAAGCCGTCGAAATAGTCGACGGAGATGCGAGCAACGCGGGGTTCATCGCCAGACGCGCCAGAACAGTTGGGAGTCACGTGGTCGACATGATGGGTCGTATCCACGCGGACTTCTTCCTCCAGGATAAATTCCTGATCAACGGCATCGACATGAAGATACGTATGGTACGCAGCAAGGACGCCTTCGCGCTCATGGCCGGTGGAGGCAACACCGCCTACAAAATAAAGATCGTCAACGCTGCGCTCTTCGTCAAGAAGGTCACCCTCAATCCGGCCGTGCAGATGGCTCACATCAAGACACTCGAAAAAAGCACAGCCAAGTACCCGATGCGTCCCGTCCACTGCAAGGTCTTCTCCATTCCTGCAGGTACCCGCTCGTACACGCACGATAATCTCTTTCTTGGCGCTCTTCCAAAACGTCTCGTGGTGTGCTGCATCGACAACGATGCCTTCAACGGAAGCTTCGCTAAAAACCCGTTCAACGCCCAAAACAAACACATCAACTTCTTCGCCGTGTACGCGGACGGACGACAGATACCCACCAAACCTTTCCAGCCCAGATTCGACGCCAACCACTTCACCAGGTCCTATCACAGCCTGTTCACCTCGACGGGTAAGGTGTGGCAGGACGAAGGAAACGGCTTGACTCTCGAAGACTTCCGTCACGGCTACACCTTCTTCGGCTTGGATCTCACTCCTGACGGATGCGACGACTGCTCCTTCCATCTGGTAGAAAAGAGCAACCTGCGCATGGAGATTCATTTCTGCGAAGCACTGCCGAACACTGTGGACATCGTCGTCTACGCCGAGTTCGAGGCCGTCCTGGAGATCGACAAGAATCGCAACGTCATCTTCGACCGTTGATGGAAACCCTGCAGATCGCCCGTCTACTCTTCCGGGATGCACACACCAAGGACATCGTTCGTAAGGTCGTACCCAAAGACGTACTCCTCACCCAGACGATAGACGCTTACCCGGTCGCCTTCGTCTGCAACACGCACAACAGGACGAAACCGGGAGAACATTGGATAGCACTGTACGTGGACGATAATGGACAAGGCGAATACTTCTGCTCGTACGGCTTGCCGCTACGACACGTCGAATTCCGACGATTTATGAATAAACATTGTGTAGAATGGACTCATAATTCAAAGAGACTTCAGAGTCCCGTATCTAACGTTTGCGGACAATACTGTGTTGCTTATCTCATGTTTCGTTGTCGTGGACTTCCTATGAAGGAATTCGTGAAAGGTTTCGGTACTGATCTGGTAGCAAACGATTGTCGTGTGTTCGACTGGGTTAAACTATTGAACTAAGATGCATGCGTTTCGCTACATACCGTGTTTCATTAACGGACAGCAGGTATCATCATGATTCGAACCTATTGGTCACGACCTCTGGCGCGGTTTTCAGTCACCCGAAAGTCATATCACACGAGCCACTGGCGTGGTCGTCATGACCCGTAAGCTCACGGCCGCTGGCGTGGTGTTCAGTCACCCGTAAGTCGTATCATTATCATCATCATCACACCTGCGGTTACTAAAACACGGTTTCATATACTCATATCTTTAGTCAATAAAATTCGTGTGCACACGTATACTTTGGTGTTTCGTTCGTTATTTCATACACGCGCATTCATACACACACACACACGCGCACCCCTCCGTCACCGGAGGCACTTGCCCGCCCCCGCTAGATGGCGCCACAGGTGCACTTCTTTCCGCTAAGGGAAGGTCACGTGACAGGAACCGGAAGTACATCATAGAAAATGTCCTTAGGTCAGCTAAAATCAAAATGGGCACATGCACCTGCTGATTTACGTATCGCTTTTCTCAAGTCACGTGACAGGAACCGGAAGTATGTCATAGTAAATGTCCTTAGGTCAGCTAAAATCGACATGGGCACATGCACCTGCTGATTTACGTATCGCTTTTCTCAAGTCACGTGACAGGAAGTGATGCATTATGAGAAAACAGGAAACGGAAGTACGTCATAGAAAATGTCCTTAGGTCAGCTAAAATCGGCATGGGCACATACACCTGCTGAGTTACGTATTGAGATCCACTTAGGTACTACTGACATAGTTTTATTTAACAAAATAAACAAGTATCTCTTTTTATTGCAAATTGTAAAAATGGTGGTGTTTATTCTTTCCCATACACGAGAAATACTATATAGTATGGATCTGGTTTATTAATGGGCAGAATAACTCCATACTGTACGTGCAACATGTCCCATCTTCTTTTTAGGATATGCATTTCTTGCTTCCGTTAAAGGTAAGCTTATGATTGGGAAACAGGGGAGGGAACATCTGGTAACAGAGGGGACACAGAAATAACAGGAGGGACAAACTAAAACATAATTTCATAATGATGAAAAATAGTGCAGATAACAATACATAGGGCAGTAACGACTATCAGACCTGTTCTAGTTAACACAAATAGTTATGATCAGGTTCATTGTTGATCTAATCGAAGATATATTTTTGTTGAAGGTATCAAAGTAGGCACACACGCACACGCACAAACACAAACACAAACACACAGACACCACACACACACACACACAAACACACACACACACACACACACACACACACACACACACATGTTTGCTTCAGGCATTTTTGTTTGGTGGCCGTATACGTCCTCCGAATTCCATCTACCAAAACGTTATGGAAAAACAGAGATTTCTAATAGACGACGTCGACGCATACAAAAGCAATCTGATTATCTTGGATCTTGGTGTTTCTGGGTGAAATTGCTTGTGTAATCTCTGCAATCTCTGTTAAAATTTCCCGTTTCTCGTAACTGAAATTCCAACCTGTCCTCAAGCTGCGATAATTTCCTCATTTTCTTTGTCCTGTTCTTATTTCTCCTTCTTCGGCCAGTGTTTCTGTGCACAGAGACTGATGGTTAATTGTGCTTCGTCTGCTGCGGGAGAAGTTGATGGTGTGACAAGGCCGTCAAGGTTTCGTGTCAGTTCCTTCTCTCTCCTATTCTTTGCCCTCCTTAATCTCTAGAGTGGTCTAACCTTCCTTACTTCGCGTTTTTCCATCTCTGATACTGGCTTGAATGCACCAGTCATCTTTTTAGCTGCATAGAGTGACATGTCTGAAACATAATAATGTGTTACGTCAAGTTGGTGATGTGAACATCATGTCTTAACATTTAAACTACTTAGTGTCTTGTCTATGTCTAGCTTGAATGCACCAGTCACCTTAATAAAGTGTTACGTCAAGTTGGTAATGTGAACATCATGTCTTAACATTTAAACAACTCAGTGTCTTGTCTATGTCTGGCTTGAATGCACCAGTCACCTTAATAATGTGTTACGTCAAGTTGGTGATGTGAACATCATGTCTTAACATTTAAACTACTTAATGTCTTGTCTATGTCTGGCTTGAATGAACCAGTCACCTTAATAATGTGTTACGTCAAGTTGGTGATGTGAACATCATGTCATAACATTTAAACAACTCAGTGTCTTGTTTATGTCTGGCTTGAATGCACCAGTCACCTTAATAATGTGTTACGTCAAGTTGGTGATGTGAACTTCATGTCATAACATTTAAACAACTCAGTGTCTTGTCTATGTCTGGCTTGAATGCACAAGTCACCTTAATAATGTGTTACGTTAAGTTGGTGATGTGAACATCATGTCTTAACATTTAAACTACTTAGTGTCTTGTCTATATCTGACTTGAATGCACCAGTCACCTTAATAATGTGTTACGTCAAATTTATGATATGAAGATCATGTCTTAATATTTAAACAACTCATTGTCTTGTCTTTGTCTGGCTTGAATGTACCATTCACCTTAATAATGTGTTACTTCAAGTTGGTGATGTGAACATCATGTCTTAACAGTTAAACGACTCAGTGTCTTGTCTTTTAAACATACTAATGTGTTACGTCAAGTTGGTGATGTGAACATCATGTCTTAACATTTAAACTACTTAGTGCCTTGTCTATGTCTGGCTTGAATGCACCAGTCACCTTAATAATGTGTTACGCCAAGTTGTAGAGATCATCTTCCTCACAAGCCCATTATAACGATTATACAACATCATAAATCTTATAGTCGAGTTGCCATTTTTGGAACCTGGAAACGGTCGGTAGTGTAAGTTTTTTTGCTGAATCATGTAGGTTATGTGTCCCTCAACTCAAATAAGCGGTATGGCAACGCGCCATCCTTGGGCAACTTGTGGGAGCCAGGCAAATCCAAGATGGCTGCCGTGAACCTAGGTCAAATTAGAAAATGTGTTACATCTTTGCACTGGAGCATGGTAAGAACATGATTTTAGAAGATAAGCAGTACAAATACGTCAGTGTCATCGCTGATCACACGTACATTTTGGTACCCTTCTTCACAGCCTCCAGACGATAATTAATGATAGTAATATCTGCTTCATCATGGTTGTACACGTCCTCCTCTCTTCAAACCATCGTCTCATTGTTGCCCAAATTGAATGTGGAGAGAACCCTGATGAGAGCCTACTTATTTGTCTTGCTCTTCATGGTGGCATCGCGGCATGGGACCTTGCTGGATTGTCTTGTCATTTATACTTCTTCAAAAATAACTTCCCAAATTAATTAGTGCCAATGCCAAGTCAAAGAAAACATCTCCTTTTATTGTACAATATTTATTTAACTTTTAATTAAAGCAGTACAAGTGTGTACCAGTACTGTGTTCTTGCCCATATACTAAAACATAGGTATAGACACCAAAATCGTGTCTCTGGCATATTTTCGGTAAAAATGGTGGCCATTTTGAATTTGTTCATGTGAACATAGTCGGACATCATTGGAAATGGTTCCATTGAATTCCTCATATGCCAGAACATGTGTATAGACACCAAAATCATGTTCCTACCATGTTCCAGTGCAAAGATTTACACATTTTCTAATTTGACCTAGGTTCACGGCAGCCATCTTGGATTTGCCTGGCTCCCATAAGTAGCCCAAGGATGGCGCGTTGCCATCCCGTTGATTTGAGTTGAGGGACCCATAACTGCCAATCATTTCCGGATTCCATACTGAACATAATAGGGCGGCAACTCGACGATTACACAGTACCGCTCCCAACATGCTCCAATGCACACACACGCCCGACCGCCTGCCCGCATATGCTTGTTTGTGTGCACACACACGCACGCACTCACCAACGCACGCACGTGTACACACGCACGCATCCAAATACGCACACATAATTATCATATATGTCCCCGCTGTTGCCCATAATATCATAACATGGTGGATTGTGTCCCCCCCTGTTACTATTGTTATGGTAACAGGGGTGGTGGCGGTAACATGGGGGAACAAACTATGCTTTTTTATTGAAATATGCATGTTCTTGAAGTTCCAATTATCACTCAATCACCTCAGATGTTATTATACACTATGCCCACATTTAAAGTGTTGTTTATCTTTATCATGCACTTCAACATTCTATGGGTAATAATGGCAACAGTGGGGACATTTTCTGTTTGTGACATCATACTTACCAGATAAAATCCTAGAATATATATGTCAGCATTCACTAAAGCTGTTTGATTTTGCCGCCAAACAAGCATGTGCTGTCAACTGTTGATTAAAATAAAGTTTATATTGGGGAAATATCAATTATCGTACTAAACAGTGTTATCAGGTAACAGGGGGAACAGAATTCATGGGACACATGTTTGGTTGGATTTGTATCGCTTTGCATTTGCAACTATTGCGCGTAAACGTATTTTGTACTTAAACATCGTACAAATTACTTGAGGAATACTTTAAAATATCTTAATATAAAACATAATGTATCAGCAGAGGTGATGACAAACACATGTCATACTTAGTCGGGACAATGCTTTTTAACAGAGTGAGACATACATTTGTGATGCGACCTCTTATAAATCCACCTGAAATATTTATTTTCTGTCTTTATTTGATGTACAGAGAGAGTAACCCATATCATGCGTAAACAAATATGCGCCATTACTTTCACTATCATAAGAACAATTTGCTATAAATTGCCGGGACACTAAATGTACCGCAATTAGATAATGGCACATAACATGGAACCGATGGCAACGCCACCGCTGTTTTGCGGAAGGTATCGAATAACAATTCGCAGAAGCGAGTTCGTCCTCATGCAAAGATTGACCAGTCTGCCCTGTAGGGAACTGGGACCTTCCACAGAAACCGTAGTTAACTTCTATACTTATTAAGTGTCTTGTGTTTGGATAATTGGCTAGATGCATGTTTTGTATGAGTATGTGTTAGGTGTGTGTGTGTGTGTGTGTGTGTGTGTGTGTGTGTGTGTGTGTGTGTGTGTGTGTGAGTGTGTGTGTGTGTGCTTGTGCGTGTGTGCGTGTGTGTGTGTGCGTGTGTGCGTGTGTGCGTGTATGCGTGTGTGTGCGGGTGGGTGGGTGGATGGGTGGGTAGGTGGATGTGTGTATGCGTGTGAACTTGCGAGCGTGCGAGCGTGCGAGCGTGCGAGCGTGCGAGCTTGCATGCGTGCATACGTGTGCGTATACGTGCGTGTGCATGTGTACGCGCGTGTGTGTGTGCGTATGTATATATGCGTGCGTGTGCTGTCCCCACGCTCACCATGGACGACTTCACAGTTGACAGAGATCAACGATGTTTGTGTATCTGATTGTGTGGGAGGTATATCGTTGTGTCTTATGCGAAAATAATACAACACATGCTTATGCGAAAAGTGATGATTATTGTTTAAGATTAGTAATGGCTTGATTGTCAGACGTGGTGTATAGGATATACAGAACAGGACTAATGACAGATCCTTGTGGAACTCCAAACAGAAGGTGTTGTGAGCTAAATAATTAGTAAGATATGTTAACGCGTCTGTGTTTATCTGAAAAATACGATTTGAACTAGTGAAGAACTGGGTCAAAATTACAAAAAAAATCCATTTAAGTCTTGCAAAATAGTTGAATGATCAATCAAATGAAACGCAGCTGAGAGATCAAGTCAGGTGAATGCAATAACGTTGTCATTATCCATGGTGTAAGCTATTACCGATGTGTATCTCGGGAAGACTCAGTTCGGTGGAGTGAAATCGTTTATATGCATCCAAGCCATAAATCATTTGATAAATGGTGTGTATAAAATATGTTCATAAAGACGATTAGCAGGAATATTTTCCAATATGTTTGACATAAACCTGATATTAAATACAGGATCGTAATAGGTTATTTTGAACAGAGATTGCTGTTTTGTATGAGGATTTACAAGCAGCGCTTGTTTAGAGTAACGTGGGACGATTCTATCCCGAAAATAAAGCCCTGTAATTACTGTAAAAGGAAATTGATCTAATCAATAATTGTTTTATTGGAAATATTGGAAATGGACCCTTATAATACAATTTTTTTGGAGAATTTTATATTATTATCCGAGCTTTACCAGCAGTTGCATGTGTTGTATTATCCGAGCTTTACCAGCAGTTGCATGTGTTGTATTATCCGAGCTTTAACAGCAGTTGCATGTTGTATTTTCCGAGCTTTACCAGCAGTTGCATGTGTTGTATTATCCGAGCTTTAACAGCAGTTGCTTGTGCTGTATTATCCGAGATTTACCAGCAGCTGCATGTGTTGTATTATCCGAGCTTTACCAACAGTTGCATGTGCTGTATTATCCGAGATTTACCAGCAGTTGCTTGTGCTGTATTATCCGAACTTTACCAGCAGTTGCATGTGTTGCATTATCCGAGCTTTAACAGCAGTTGCATGTGTTGTATTATCCGAGCTTTACCAACAGTTGCATGTGTTGTATTATCCGAGCTTTAACAGCAGTTGCATGTGTTGTATTTTCCGAGCTTTACCAGCAGTTGCATGTGTTGTATTATCCGAGCTTTACCAAAAGTTGCATGTGTTGTATTATCCGAGCTTTACCAGCAGTTGCATGTGTTGTATTATCCGAGCTTTACCAGCAGTTGCATGTGTTGTATTTTCCGAGCTTTACCAGCAGTTGCATGTGTTGTATTTTCCGAGCTTTACCAACAGTTGCATGTGTTGTATTTTCCGAGCTTTAACAGCAGTTGCATGTGTTGTATTATCCGAGCTTTACCAGCAGTTGCATGTGCTGTATTATCCGAGCTTTACCAACAGTTGCATGTGCTGTATTATCCGAGCTTTACCAGCAGTTGCATGTGCTGTATTATCCGAGCTTTACCAACAGTTGCATGTGTTGCATTATCCGAGCTTTAACAGCAGTTGCATGTGTTGCATTATCCGAGCTTTAACAGCAGTTGCATGTGCTGTATTATCCGAGCTTTACCAACAGTTGCATGTGCTGTATTACCCGAGCTTTACCAGCAGTTGCATGTGCTGTATTATCCGAGCTTTACCAGCAGTTGCTTGTGCTGTATTATCCGAGCTTTACCAGCAGTTGCTTGTGCTGTATTATCCGAGCTTTACCAGCAGTTGCATGTGTTGCATTATCCGAGCTTTAACAGCAGTTGCATGTGTTGTATTATCCGAGCTTTACCAACAGTTGCATGAGTTGTATTATCCGAGCTTTACCAACAGTTGCATGTGTTGTATTATCCGAGCTTTACCAGCAGTTGCTTGTGCTGTATTATCCGAGCTTTACCAGCAGTTGCATGTGTTGTATTATCCGAGCTTTACCAACAGTTGCATGTGTTGTATTATCCGAGCTTTACCAACAGTTGCATGTGTTGTATTATCCGAGCTTTACCAGCAGTTGCATGTGTTGTATTATCCGAGCTTTACCAGTTGCATGTGTGTGTTTATTGTGTTGTATTATCCGAGCTTTACCAACAGTTGCATGTGTTGTATTATCCGAGCTTTACCAGCAGTTGCATGTGTGCATGTTGTTGTATTATCCGAGCTTTACCAACAGTTGCATGTGTTGTATTAGCTTTACCAACAGTTGCATGCTTATTATCCGAGCTTTACCAGCAGTTGCATGTGCTGTATTATCCGAGATTTAACAGCAGTTGCTTGTGCTGTATTATCCGAGCTTTACCAGCAGTTGCATGTGCTATTATCCGAGCTTTACCAGCAGTTGCATGTGCTGTATTATCCGAGATTTAACAGCAGTTGCTTGTGCTGTATTATCCGAGCTTTACCAGCAGTTGCATGTGCTGTATTATCCGAGCTTTACCAACAGTTGCATGTGTTGTATTATCCGAGCTTTACCAGCAGTTGCATGTGCTGTATTATCCGAGATTTAACAGCAGTTGCTTGTGCTGTATTATCCGAGCTTTACCAGCAGTTGCATGTGCTGTATTATCCGAGCTTTACCAACAGTTGCATGTGTTGTATTATCCGAGCTTTACCAGCAGTTGCATGTGTTGTATTTTCCGAGCTTTACCAGCAGTTGCATGTGTTGTATTTTCCGAGTTTTAACAGCAGTTGCATGTGTTGTATTTTCCGAGCTTTAACAGCAGTTGCATGTGTTGTATTTTCCGAGCTTTAACAGCAGTTGCATGTGTTGTATTTTCCGAGCTTTACCAGCAGTTGCATGTGTTGTATTATCCGAGCTTTACCAACAGTTGCATGTGTTGTATTATCCGAGATTTACCAGCAGTTGCATGTGCTGTATTATCCGAGCTTTACCAACAGTTGCATGTGTTGTATTATCCGATCTTTACCAGCAGTTGCATGTGCTGTATTATCCGAGATTTAACAGCAGTTGCATGTGTTGTATTATCCGAGATTTACCAGCAGTTGCATGTGTTGTATTATCCGAGCTTTACCAACAGTTGCATGTGTTGTATTTTCCGAGCTTTACCAGCAGTTGCATGTGTTGTATTATCCGAGCTTTACCAACAGTTGCATGTGTTGTATTATCCGAGCTTTAACAGCAGTTGCTTGTGCTGTATTATCCGAGCTTTACCAACAGTTGCATGTGTTGTATTATTCGAGCTTTACCAGCAGTTGCATGTGTTGTATTATCCGAGCTTTACCAGCAGTTGCATGTGTTGTATTATCCGAGCTTTACCAACAGTTGCATGTGTTGTATTATCCGAGCTTTACCAGCAGTTGCATGTGCTGTATTATCCGAGATTTAACAGCAGTTGCATGTGTTGTATTATCCGAGATTTACCAGCAGTTGCATGTGTTGTATTATCCGAGCTTTACCAACAGTTGCATGTGTTGTATTATCCGAGCTTTACCGAGCAACAGCAGTTGCATGTGTTGTATTATCCGAGCTTTACCAACAGTTGCATGTGTTGTATTATCCGAGCTTTAACAGCAGTTGCATGTGTTTCCGAGCTTTACCAGCAGTTGCATGTGTTGTATTATCCGAGCTTTACCAGCAGTTGCATGTGTTGTATTATCCGAGCTTTACCAGCAGTTGCATGTGCTGTATTATCCGAGATTTAACAGCAGTTGCTTGTGCTGTATTATCCGAGCTTTACCAGCAGTTGCATGTGCTGTATTATCCGAGCTTTACCAACAGTTGCATGTTTTGTATTATCCGAGCTTTTACAGCAGTTGCATGTGTTGTATTTTCCGAGCTTTACCAGCAGTTGCATGTGTTGTATTATCCGAGCTTTAACAGCAGTTGCTTGTGCTGTATTATCCGAGCTTTACCAGCAGTTGCATGTGTTGTATTTTCCGAGCTTTAACAGCAGTTGCTTGTGCTTTATTATCCGAGCTTTAACAGCAGTTGCATGTGTTGTATTATCCGAGCTTTACCAACAGTTGCTTGTGCTGTATTATCCGAGCTTTACCAGCAGTTGCATGTGTTGTATTTTCCGAGCTTTAACAGCAGTTGCATGTGTTGTATTTTCCGAGCTTTAACAGCAGTTGCATGTGTTGTATTTTCCGAGCTTTAACAGCAGTTGCATGTGTTGTATTTTCCGAGCTTTAACAGCAGTTGCATGTGTTGTATTTTCCGAGCTTTACCAGCAGTTGCATGTGTTGTATTATCCGAGCTTTACCAGCAGTTGCTTGTGCTGTATTATCCGAGCTTTACCAACAGTTGCATGTGTTGTATTATTCGAGCTTTACCAGCAGTTGCATGTGTTGTATTTTCCGAGCTTTACCAGCAGTTGCATGTGTTGTATTATCCGAGCTTTACCAGCAGTTGCATGTGTTGTATTATTCGAGCTTTACCAGCAGTTGCATGTGTTGTATTATCCGAGCTTTACCAACAGTTGCATGTGTTGTATTATCCGAGCTTTACCAACAGTTGCATGTGTTGTATTTTCCGAGCTTTACCAACAGTTGCATGTGTTGTATTATCCGAGCTTTACCAACAGTTGCATGTGTTGTATTATCCGAGCTTTACCAACAGTTGCATGTGTTGTATTATCCGAGCTTTACCAACAGTTGCATGTGTTGTATTATCCGAGCTTTACCAACAGTTGCATGTGTTGTATTTTCCGAGCTTTACCAGCAGTTGCATGTGTTGTATTATCCGAGCTTTACCAACAGTTACATGTGTTGTATTATCCGAGCTTTACCAACAGTTGCATGTGTTGTATTATCCGAGCTTTACCAGCAGTTGCATGTGTTGTATTATCCGAGCTTTACCAGCAGTTGCATGTGTTGTATTATCCGAGCTTTACCAACAGTTGCATGTGTTGTATTATCCGAGCTTTACCAACAGTTGCTTGTGCTGTATTATCCGAGCTTTACCAGCAGTTGCATGTGTTGTATTATCCGAGCTTTAACAGCAGTTGCATGTGCTGTATTATCCGAGATTTACCAGCAGCTGCATGTGTTGTATTATCCGAGCTTTACCAGCAGTTGCATGTGTTGTATTTTCCGAGCTTTACCAGCAGTTGCATGTGCTGTATTATCTTAGCTTTAACAGCAGTTGCATGTGCTGTATTATCCGAGATTTACCAGCAGCTGCATGTGTTGCATTATCCGAGCTTTACCAGCAGTTGCAAGTGTTGTATTTTCCGAGCTTTACCAACAGTTGCATGTGCTGTATTATCCGAGCTTTACCAGCAGCTGCATGTGTTGTATTATCCGAGCTTTACCAGCAGTTGCATGTGTTGTATTATCCGAGCTTTACCAACAGTTGCTTGTGCTGTATTATCCGAGCTTTACCAGCAGTTGCATGTGTTGTATTATCCGAGATTTAACAGCAGTTGCATGTGTTGTATTATCCGAGATTTAACAGCAGTTGCTTGTGCTGTATTATCCGAGATTTACCAGCAGTTGCTTGTGCTGTATTATCCGAGATTTAACAGCAGTTGCTTGTGCTGTATTATCCGAGATTTAACAGCAGTTGCATGTGCTGTATTATCCGAGATTTAACAGCAGTTGCTTGTGCTGTATTATCCGAGATTTACCAGCAGCTGCATGTGTTGTATTATTCGAGCTTTACCTACAGTTGCTTGTGTTGTATTATCCGAGCTTTAACAGCAGTTGATTGTGCTGTATTATCCGAGATTTACCAGGAGCTGCATGTGTTGTATTATTCGAGCTTTACCAACAGTTGCATGTGTTGTATTATCCGAGATTTACCAGCAGCTGCATGTGTTGTATTATTCGAGCTTTACCAACAGTTGCATGTGTTGTATTATCCGAGCTTTACCAACAGTTGCATGTGTTGTATTATTCGAGCTTTACCAACAGCTGCTTGTGTTGTATTATCCGAGCTTTAACAGCAGTTGCATGTGTTGTATTATTCGAGCTTTACCAACAGTTGATTGTGCTGTATTATCCGAGAGTTACCAGCAGCTGCATGTGTTGTATTATTCGAGCTTTACCAGCAGTTGCATGTGTTGTATTATCCGAGCTTTAACAGCAGTTGCTTGTGCTGTATTATCCGAGCTTTACCAGCAGTTGCATGTGCTGTATTATCCGAGATTTACCAGCAGCTGCATGTGTTGTATTATCCGAGCTTTACCAACAGCTGCATGTGTTGTATTATCCGAGCTTTAACAGCAGTTGCTTGTGCTGCATTATCCGAGTTTTACCAGCAGTTGCATGTGTTGTATTATCCTAGCTTTACGAGCAGTTGCTTGTGCTGTATTATCCCAGCTTGACCAGCAGTTGCTTGTGTTGTATTATCCGAGCTTTACCAGCAGTTGCATGTGTTGTATTATCCCAGCTTGACCAGCAGTTGCATGTGTTGTATTATCCCAGCTTGACCAGCAGTTGCTTGTGCTGTATTATCCGAGCTTTACCAGCAGTTGCATGTGTTGTATTATCCCAGCTTGACCAGCAGTTGCTTGTGTTGTATTATCCGAGCTTTACCAGCAGTTGCATGTGTGGTATTATCCCAGCTTGACCAGCAATTGCATGTGTTGTATTATCCCAGCTTGACCAGCAGTTGCATGTGTTGTATTATCCCAGCTTGACCAGCAGTTGCTTGTGCTGTATTATCCCAGCTTGACCAGCAGTTGCATGTGTTGTATTATCCCAGCTTGACCAGCAGTTGCATGTGTTGTATTATCCCAGCTTGACCAGCAGTTGCATGTGTTGTATTATCCCAGCTTGACCAGCAGTTGCATGTGTTGTATTATCCCAGCTTGACCAGCAGTTGCATGTGTTGTATTATCCCAGCTTGACCAGCAGTTGCATGTGTTGTATTATCCCAGCTTGACCAGCAGTTGCTTGTGCTGTATTATCCCAGCTTGACCAGCAGTTGCATGTGTTGTATTATCCGAGCTTGACCAGCAGTTGCATGTGTTGTATTATCCCAGCTTGACCAGCAGTTGCATGTGTTGTATTATCCCAGCTTGACCAGCAGTTGCATATGTTGTATTATCCCAGCTTGACCAGCAGTTGCTTGTGCTGTATTATCCCAGCTTGACCAGCAGTTGCATGTGTTGTATTATCCCAGCTTGACCAGCAGTTGCATGTGTTGTATTATCCCAGCTTGACCAGCAGTTGCATGTTTGGTATTATCCCAGCTTGACCAGCAGTTGCATGTGTTGTATTATCCCAGCTTGACCAGCAGTTGCATGTGTTGTATTATCCCAGCTTGACCAGCAGTTGCATGTGTTGTATTATCCCAGCTTGACCAGCAGTTGCATGTGTTGTATTATCCCAGCTTGACCAGCAGTTGCTTGTGCTGTATTATCCCAGCTTGACCAGCAGTTGCATGTGTTGTATTATCCGAGCTTGACCAGCAGTTGCATGTGTTGTATTATCCCAGCTTGACCAGCAGTTGCATGTGTTGTATTATCCCAGCTTGACCAGCAGTTGCATGTGTTGTATTATCCCAGCTTGACCAGCAGTTGCATGTGTTGTATTATCCCAGCTTGACCAGCAGTTGCTTGTGTTGTATTATCCGAGCTTTACCAGCAGTTGCATGTGCTGTATTTGGTGATAATCTTCAAGGTGTGGCATTTTCTGGAGGAGGCCGCTTTGAGGGCTTCTACTGTATATTCCTCTGCAAAACGGAACCAAATGTTGAAATAATCACATACCAAAGCAATAGCACTTACCGACCACGTTTATTTCGTTTACACCAAACATATGCATTTTAGGTACGGCGTGAGTGCGATATGTGATGTTTGCCAAAGTGACCGCACGCAGTGAACAAACATAACATCGCGTTATCTGTCGCAGCCACCTGTTGCGTGAAAAATCGCAGATTGGCGCAATAGTGCCAGAGTGATGTTTACTGATGGTCCTGTTTTGAGAACAATAGAATTGTGCTAATGATCAGGGTACGGTGTACAAAACGGGCCCCTTAAGCGAGATTTGTCATAAAGTTTACATTTTTCATTCTAATTATATTTTTTCTACGGGATCATCTTCTCGACTTATCTGGTAACATATGTGCTAAACTTTAACACATTTCTAATGAAATTGCTGTAGGTGTTGTTTCAGAAATCCATCCGATTTTTGACTCGCTAAAAAGGTGCACCCAAAACTGGTCCCCTGCACATCCACTCGTATTATTTAGCCATCATCACACATTTCGCAAACACATTGTGCACTCTCGGGTCCTGACCCGTCATGGAGTGTCCACGCCGCACATTATTCACATTTTATCGGTTCTTCTCCATCCTTACGGTCCAAAAACAGTTGGTGCATTATGGTTTCTGCACCCAGTTGTCTCGCTTGTTTTCGAAGCTTCATGGCGAACGATCGCTTCCTTCCCCGTGTAGTTCCACACGTGCTGGGTTGTGGCTCCTTAGGCGGTGTAGGTTTTTGTCAGATTTTCTTCTCAAATCGAAATTGACGTTCGTATGGACCGAGCGTGGTGATGCATGATTTTTCTACGTTACACGACTTTCGCTTTGTTGATTTATTTCCTTTCAGTATAGGTGAAATACTCGCCACGGAATTTATTATCATAGTTTGGTGACAGTATACTTATATATTACACAACTTGAAAATATAATAATATAATATGTGTCCTACAGCTCATATTGACACTATATAAAATAAGTTAGTAATATTATTGTTTTGCTTAAGAATGTTATTAGTATTACTATTGTATAACTGGGTAATACACTATATATGTAAGCTAATGTAATACCATAGTACATCACAAATGCAGGTGTTTGTATTCTAATAACAGGCTAACAGCATATCGACGATAGCGAACCCCTGTTAGCATAGCGGACCACTCAGGGGCCCGTTTTAGGTGCACTTCACGGCCTCAGCTTAAATATATCAGTTTGAATACTAGTTGTTCATGCTTTTAAAATATAATATACACACATCAGAGCATACACATTTGGCTTCTGCATATCACAGTTTCCGTTGTATACAACGGGCACAAACGAAAATATGATATTTTGAAAATAGTGCTGCTTTTTGAGCTCACCTCTTTGAATGTGTGTTTCGTGCTTCCGACCAATGTTCACTGGGGCCCATCTATGAGTTACTTAGCAGTGTCACCACACATTTAACCCTATATAGTACAATAACGCCAAACGGCTGGCGTTCTCCTACTATCGCAAAAGAGAGCTGTTAATGGCACAATCCAAAATAACTATATATTCTAAGTGATAGGACGTCCTTTGTATGTCATTTGTAAAACTTGAAATGTAAGTGACAAGAAGTTATTCAGGTCAAGGGCGGGTAAAGAATAATTTTATTAGCAGAGGGAAAATGTTCGTTAAGTTGGAAGAAAACGAATTTAGAATCGATTACAGTGTATTTAAGTTTTAAAGTGCGCAGTTGGGTTATATAATACAATCGATTTTAAAATATTAGCGGAGTTTAGTTGCTGAGCGCTTAGTCTACACATTCGATGATCATATCATCCGTCATATCATCACTCATTATTTACTTCCTTTCGTTTTCTTTTGCGCTTAGCATGTTTGTAACCATAATTGTTTTTATAAATATTACGCATACGTATGCGATATACATTTGGAAAAAATGGCACTTTTGGAATAATTAATGGTGTGATCGGCTGTTATATGACAATTTGTGGAACAATTCCAAAATGCGAAGAACAGCTTTCGACATACAATATTGAACACATATCATACTAGCGCTCATATGCATAGCGTACATATATATTGTTGTAGGTGTACACTACGACTTAAGAGCACATTGTTTATTACTATCATAAAATTCAATCAGTATCCATCAACAAGTCTGCTCATACGTATGTATGTATGTTGGTTGGCCTCGGGCCAGTCTTGTACTGAATTCAACTGTTCAGTACTAAATTAAGATTCTCGTCCGTGTTGTTCAAATCGGCGAGAAACCGCAAACAAAATGTTTTTCCCTGCGTTGAATCATATCCATTCAAAGGTACGTTTGGCGCACGTAGCTGAGAAACCAAGCGCAGCATCTGCAGCATAAGCATGACATTTTACTCTCCAGATGCTTTGTTACATAAACCGCAATTTCTGCGTACGCATTGAACAGATTGAGTGCGCATCACGATCGATTACATTTCTGTCTATACTGTGCCATTAGATGAACATAATTTTAGTTCACTGACTTAATTAGCCAACTTCTGTATGTTTCCGTCCCACCGCATCTTCTTTGGTGGAAATAAGTTTTCTTGGTAATTGAAATGGTGTTCAAAGCCGTGTAAATCCGTGTCCGATCGAGAGTCGCCATCCGTCAAATTACGAAATATAAATATTGACATGTCGCCATTTATGTGAAGCTACGAACCAAACATCTACCAAACCAAACCCGCTGGGTTTTGTTGGAAATCTGCAAGACATCACACTAATGAGCACATCAACCTCTATACTTCGTGATTCGAGTATCTGTGATATGCCACAGTAAAGTTGGTATTAATATGAACAATTGCGAAATGGAATAAAGTACAATTTTGAATTAATTCCAGATATCATGAGATTTAAAATGATACCTCATTTGTTAAAATATATTTAATAGTGTTTTATATATTGTTAAAATTGAAACAAACTTTTAAAAACGAATTTTTTTGGTAAACAAGTTCATTTTGTCTCACATTGTCTATTGTTTATATATGTGGATTCAAAAATGCATGAAACACGTGACCGTAAGAAAACACGTATACTTTTTGGGTTATTTGTCCAGGAAAATAAACTGGACATTCAAAGCTGAGATTATCAGGCATGCATGTATGCCAAAATCAAAATATTAATGGGACATAACCCAGACAGCTATGTTTGGCTTGTGTGCTGGTTAAGCGTGTGCGACTTAATACCCCGTTCACTGCGACGGGTCACCTATACTGGTGGTGACCGTAAGAAAATGTATGCTTTACCTTGATTATTTTTCTAAGAAATGGGTATTAAAGCAGGTCACTGTTGTATCCCTCCAGGAATCCTCAACTTCTTCAGTGTCTACGAGAAATCCGTACATGAGGCAGGTCAGTATGATTAAACAATATTTTGTGTTGTAAAAGAAACTAACTCCAGAACGGTGTACTAGCTCTAGATATAATGCCGTCTTTTGTGTGTCACTGTGAATTGAATTCTGCGCAAATTGCTTTGGTCAGCCATCCATGTATTCTACAGTACACTTTGGAAATTATTAAAAACAAGGTTTTATTTACTAATACTATGGCACAATGCCAAGAAAAATTAATCAAAACAATTAAATGAAAGGAAATTTCCATCCTCGCAAGCCAGGGCTGTTTGCCATGCAAAATTAGCTCTGGCTGATCCCCTACGCGAAATGCGAAAGTTAAAGGGAATAAAAACATATATTGCTTGAATTCATGTTATATTACATCCTGCTATCTATTTCCACGTCCACCAAGCAAAAAAATCAAAAAATTCAATGAATTAGAAATTTCACATTTTATGCTGTACATCCGGACATTTTCGAATATGCATATTTTTGGCGCGCTTTTCGGGATGCAGAGATGTGACGTCACTTATGACTCAAACTCGCATCAGGCCGACCCTTACCATGCATTCAGAGCATGTTTACAAGTATAGTTTTTGGGTCGAAACGAGCGTCAGAATGAGTTATTGTGCAATTTTCCGACGTAATACAAACACTAGTCATCATAAAGGAACAAGCAGTTATCTTACGGTTTCACATGAATCCAATTTTATTCAAAACAACGTATGCGAATGGGCTTACAAGTCGACTAGGTTTCGCCGAGCTTGGGCTCGTTTTCAGAATAATTATATCGAATGCAACCAACGGGAGATAATGTACACCAATATACATACATAGCAAACATATATCGTATCCAACTACAGAAAGTAACGTGTAAAATCTCATAATATCACTAGAATATCGATGTATGAAGGAGGAGTTGTACAATTTATTATAACAACTGAAATCAGTCATCGAATTGGTGCCGGCCCTGATAGCTCACTTGGTAAACGCGTTGCTTCCTTGGCATTTGTTTTACAATCGGGCGACGCCGGTTCAATAATTTTTTTTTATTTATCCAAACAAATATAATGTAATGAATATATAATTTATTAATTGTAAATATATTGTACAGTAATATATTGTAATTATATATGTGAAAAAGATTGTGATCTGTCTGGATAAATACAATTTAGAAACATCGTTATATATAATGACCATATTTTCATTTTTGTGGCAAATAAATAATTACTAAAAAAATATAAAAAATATTTACAAACAGTGCATCATAGTATACTAAATGATTTGGTTTATATTACTTCGTAAAAACACAAACAAAAAAGTGTAAAGAAAATCAATAGTTTGCATGCTGTCAGGATTGAACCGGCGTCGCCCGATTGTAAAACAAATGTCAAGGAAGCAACGCGTTTACCAAGTGAGCTATCAGGGCCGGCAACAATTCGCTGACTGATTTCAGTTGTTATGATAAATTGTACAACTCCTTCTTCATACATCGATATTCTACTGATATTATGAGATTTTACACGTTACTTTCTGTAGCTGGATACGATATATGTTTGCTATGTATGTATATTGGTGTACATTACCTCCCGTTGGTTGCATTCGATATAATTATTCTGAAAACGAGCCCAAGCTCGGCGAAACCTAGTCGACTTGTACTAGAAGTTGTAGGCTCATTCGCATTCATTGTTTTGAATAAAATTGAATTCATGTGGAACCGTAAGATAACTGCTTGTTCCTCTTTGATGACTAGTGTTTGTATTACATCGGATTTTTGCATAACAACTCATTCTGACGCTCGTTTCGACCCCAACATTATCCATGTAAACATGCTCTGAATGCGTAGAAAGGGTCGGCCTGCTGCGAGTGTGATTCATGTGTGACGTTAAGATACCACATGATCGCCTAGCTCATTAAATTTATATTTTCCGCGGGAATCGCTACACAGTAGGGTTTAAAATCGAATTTATACTACAAATGTATTTTTCTGTATTTTTTTAATGTTCTCGAATGTTACATGCAATATTAAACTTTCTGTACACATGGAAAACGGATTTTAGCTAATGCCTTGTTTTTATTTCCTTTAGCCGAGTCAAACTAGTAATTGACTTCACCCGTGAGAACAGCGCAAATACCCGCCCCAATTTGAAGACGGATAAACGACTTCTGGGAATCCCAATATATAATGACCCGTTCGCCCATTAGCACGAGCAGCTGAGCGGTATTGTGTATTCGAATAATTGCGTATACTTCCTAAACATTGCATGTAAGACGAGCCACGGTTGGTTGAAATTAGTTTTATTATAACCACCTGACCTGCCCGCATCCATTGATTTTGTGAGCGATTTCATAGGCTGAGCTTAAATTCAGAGTTTCGCAAAGCGATCAGACAGGGAGTACTGTTGGCTGGCACTGACGTAATCAGCAGCAGCGACCCCTGGCGCGGGAGGATGGAAATAACATCTTATCCATGTCACATATTTCAGTGTCTTTGTTAATTGCAATCCACAGAAAGGAATGGTACGCGCGCGCGTGCGTGCGTGTGCATGTGTGTGTGCGTGCGTGCGTGCGTGCGTGCGTGCGAGTGTGTGTGTGTGTGTGTGTGTGTGTGTGTGTGTGTGTGTGTGTGTGTGTGTGTGTGTGTGTGTGTGTGTGTGTGTGTGTGTGTGTGTGTGTGTGTGTGTGTGTGTGTGTGTGTGTGTGTGTGTGTGTGTGTGTGTGTGTGTGCGAGTGCGAGTGCATAAATCCGTAAATCAAGTTGGTGACCAGAAATGTGTGCTTCCTAAACTGTATTTTGAGACAATCTCGTTGTCTGCAGACAGAGTCATTTTAATTACGTTGTCTTGCCAAATACAATTACGCTGTCCAGTGCGGTTCATAGACAACACACCGTTTTAGCGTCTCCACCCGCAATACACCGATAAATCCGCGCCAACTGTCCATGCTAACCCCGTAATCTTCCTAGCAAAGCTACGACATCTCTGAGCAATTGTTAAATGGTGATATGCGTGACACAGCGTCCACATCACAGTATTGTTCAATTGCTATACGCCACTTCCATTAACCCTTGAGCGTGTCAGCATTTGACCTATCACACTATCGCATGATGCGACGTTCAAGTGACAAGGTAAAATCCGTGTTTTCATATAGTCGTCATGGCAACGACGGTGCATCGACGGTTTCTTGCAATGGGTGGCGGAGTGAACTGTCGCCGGAAGCGGTAGTTGGGCCACGACGCGGGGCTCGAAGGGACGGCGACTGCGCATGGCGTCACTAGCAGTCCGTTGGCCACGCAGCCGTTGGTGACGCCCGACAATTTCCGGTTGTTGTCAATATTGTTAGGGACAAGGAAGCGTCTTTTGGGCGGGTTTCGTCTGCGCACAGACAGACAACACCGGCGTAGTTCCTCACTCAACGTCCGGTTACACATACCTACAACGATAAGCAGGTCATTAAATAATAATCACCAGACACTCATACGTGTGTCCGTGTGTGCATGTGTGTGTGTGTGTGCGTGCGTGTGTGCGTGTGTGCGTGTGAGCGTGTGTGTGCGTGTGTGCGTGTGTACGTGTGTGCGTGTGTGCGTGTGTGCGTGTGTGCGTTTGTGCGTGTGTGTGTACATGCGTGCGTGCGGGCGTGCGGGCGTGCGGGCGTGCGTGTGTGCATGCGTATATGTGTGTATGCGTATGTGTGTCTGTGTGTATGCATGTATGTATGTGTGTTAATAATGGTCGCGTTGGTCTTCTTATTGCAACTGAAAAATATTTTAGCACATAGAATACAGTGTGAACGTAATTGCTGACGTGTAACAGTAATGTGTGTTTGTATCTGTTACTGAAACTTATATTTGTCAGCATTCGGTTTGAGAAACAATTTAAAGTATTTTAATCAGCCACAAATGTTAACAGGGTATTCAGTTGAGTAATCAATAGTCAGCAGCGGTCATTTTTTTTACGTTGGACGATAAAATTTATACTGTGTTTGTTTAGTAACGAGAAAATAAAAAGACGCGACCTAGAAAGACAGACTGGCTATAGAGAACGACCGTGCCACGTGTTCTCTGCTTTGTGCGCCAGACGACTACATAAGTAAGCCTAAGTCATTACTTGTAAACGGGATTAACTTAATAAAGCCTTGTCTGAAAATGGTCCTTACCGTACACAATCGGATTAACACATGAACTCGACACAGCAAATATGAATAGTCCTCGTTGTATTTTTGCGTCGATCGACTTTGCAGATTCCCTAAAAGAAAAAACAGCATGCTCACTTGTGAATCAGTCCAATAATAATTCATTTTCCCATCAGCCTCTCATACGCAATACCTAGCTTATTTGAAGACTTTCCATTCAACACATTTTCTGGTTTCATCATACATTTTTATCGGCATGCATACATGCATACATGCATACATGCATACATGCATACATGCATACATGCATACATGCATACATGCATACATGCTTACATGCATGCATACATGCATACATACATACATGCATACATGCCTACATGCATACATGCATACATGCATACATTCATACATGCATACATGCCATACATGCATACATGCATACATTCATACATGCATACATGCATACATGCATACATGCATACATGCATACATACATACATGCATACATACATACATACATACATACATACATACATACATACATACATACATACATACATACATACATACATACATACATACATGATGACAGTATGTATTTATATATGTACATAGGTACATACATACATACATGCATACATACATACGCACATACGCACATTCGCACATTCGCACATTCGCACATACGCACATACGTACATAAGTACATACATGCATACGTACAATGGCGGTGTCCCGTACAGTGGTGTCATGTAACGAAATAAAACTACTTCGTTACGCTACTTGAGTAGTTTTTTTTCCAAGTAACGGAGAATAAGGAAGTACAATTTATATTAATTACTTCCACTTGTAACGAAGTAGTTTTTATCTAAGGTAACACTAGTTTTTACTTCGTTACTTTCATTTACTTCGCGATATATTTTCGTTACATGTTTTCTTAACTATGTCGCCTGTTAGCGTTCTGCCCGTCAACAACATTTTCATTAAACGTATTTAATTATAAGACATTATATATATGGTAACCTATGTTAACGGGGTAATAACTGTAACTTGTTTTGTGTGATAAAGTCTTTAGGAACAGTAAATGTGGTGCGAGCCATTTTTTTTGCGGCGACATCAATCGAATTGTTCCCTTCTGCCGGTCTTGGCTTCCGCGAACAGGCGCCTTCGGCGGGTTCGCCTGGATTCGGCGACTTCGGCGACATTCACACATAGGCTACGTCTTGCATAATAACCGGATTGATATATTTTAATGCAGCGTAGAAGGGAAGGTAAGTATGTTAACACTGCGCAAATATGTGCCGCTATGTGCGCTCGTTGAGAGAGGATGACTCCCTTCTCTACGTCCAGGTGTGCGATGAGCATTGTGCGTGGTTCTTTGTTTTTGACCACTCCAACTACGCCCGCTTGTTGCCAATTCACGTCATGGTCGAGCTCGCAGTGAAGCATCCAACGGCGAATGCAGAGTACCTCAAGGGAAACTTCACGGTCCAAAAATTCGATCACAAGTCCAGCCTCATGGCAAAAGATTAATTCCACGAGCAGATGAACAAAGTACTCCAGGGCAATGGTGGTGCCTCTGACCTGTATGATGACACAGACACCATAATATTGTACATGTAGGCTGGTCCAGATTGCGTTAGAATGATTGAAGAGTTCGATAGTGTTCACAAACTTACGGCAGCAACAAGTGGTCACCACGAAGAGGCATGTAGCCTGCAGGTTTCTGAATGACGTGCCGTCTTTCATGAAGGTGGTGACCGGAATGGACAACCCCTTCTTATCCACAGGTCACGACCTCGTCGTTCTTGAATCACGTGATGTGATGAAGCCTTGTCCCTGTCCAAAATCCATGAGGATCGTCAGGTCCTTCAAGAGGAATACATAAAGACACTGCTAGACAAAGTGACGGTTCCTCTGTCAGACAGAATAAAGAGAAACAACGTGTTTACTTTCGCCAACCAATCCAGACCCCCGAAAGAAAGAAGTCGGGATACTGAAACAAAATACCGTGCTTGTCACCCAATTTTTTCTTTCTCTCCAATCACGTCCGCTCAGCTGTCGTTTGACATTCAAGAGCTACGTAGGAAATGTATCGTCAAACAACTCTAACTGGCACGTGGCACAATCTTCTAACGGCTTCGGGTTTATGACAAGAGTGTATCGTTTAAACTAACACGTCTCCATGACATGCCGCCGAAATAACCACTGCTTTACATGTGCATCATCCAAAATACATAAAGTTCTCCATTTCCTTCAATTGCGTCACTGATATCATTTCACCTCAGATGAGGCGCCAATGCATTCCAATCTTCTAACAATGTCAATAAAATAAATTCAACGACATTATTGATCAGATGCTATGCTCGCAATACAAAGTATCTGGACGACTTTGGAAAAACATTGTTTCGCCTTGATCGACCTTGGCGCCACTTGGTGTCACTGACTCACTCATTGGTCAGCCGATGTTGTTCAGACATGTCCATCATGTTGTTTGTGGTCAATTCCATCTGGTGCCGACGCGTTTTGCATAGCGTCGCGTTGTTCTACACTGCTACTACGAACTGATTCAAACTATGCCTATCGGGTAACGTACACACGTTCGAGGATTGTCATATCGCAGCCTGAATAGCTGCGTTCCTGCGGCTATGACGTCAGACCCGGTCTCATTTACACGACATGAATAACAGTATTAACCCAGCTGGAAAGCATATACTCCATATTTTAACTAAGGAACGATGCACACCAAACACACGTCAGTATTTGTTGACGTTAGAATGTTGCTTGTTAGTCCAAGGTCTTGGGCAAAAACAGGTCAACATGTGATCGATTTTTTTTCAATTCAGTTCATTTCAATTCTTTATTTCCAATTGAGAATACAGCATACAACATATATACATATTACAGTTGACAAAGTTAAAAATGGAAAGGGGGAAGTAGAAGCTCATTGCTTATTATGCACTTTCCCCATCATCAATATAACATGGTCATAATCTTAAACGCAGTGTTGTTAACATAAAGAATATGCTATTGCTAATGTGAGACCACCACTACATCTGTGCTTCCAAATACTTTCTGAACCTTAACAATAACCAAATTAATTACATAATTTATACTCTTCAATAAAGTAATTTTTATATCGTTTTTTTCAGATTTCTTATAATAAGTGATCTTTTTATGTGCTCGTCTAAACAATTCCACAATTTATCATACACATATATACACTTAGCCTTTAACGTGGTTTGGGCATAAACATGTTTTAGTTTATTTCTTTGGCGTGTTACATAAGGTGTAATATATTTGGCGTTGAAAAAAATTAAAGGTTATCAGGCAACAAATTATTGTCAGCTTTAAACATTACGATAGAAATGTTTAATTTTAGTAAGTCATAAAGTTTAATAATGGCTAGATCATAAATAATGTATTAGTATGACAATATATTCTTATTACATACTATTCCTACAACTTTTTTGGTAATATATAAACACCGTTAATATATGTTTTATACGCATTTCCCCAAACTTCGCAGCAGTACAATAAATACGGTAGAAATGATGAACA
The DNA here is from genome assembly GCA_020002185.1 of Paraescarpia echinospica. NCBI lineage: Eukaryota > Metazoa > Annelida > Polychaeta > Sabellida > Siboglinidae > Paraescarpia > Paraescarpia echinospica. The sequence continues at coordinate 42,512,772 of CM034541.1, forward strand.
ATACAGTATAAAAACGACTTTTTACCTAGTAAATATTTTGCCCTGTATATAATGGCAATAGGTTTTGATAGTTTAGACTTAATCATATCTATACGATCTTTCCAACTGAGCTTATTGTGTATTAATACCCTTAAAAACTTAGTAACATATATTCTATCAATAGATGTATTATCGAGTTTTACATCAATATTTGTTGTCTAACTATAGTTGGTAAATAACATGAAGTTTGTCTTAACAACGTTTAAGGATAATCTATTAACTGAAAACCAGATATGTAGCTTTTGTAGTTCGTCGCTGACAATTTTGATTAGCTGGGCTGGAGATTTCTCAGAACAAAATATATTCGTATCATCCGCGAAAAGAATGAATTTATTTTAGAATATCTGAACAATTACAAATATAATTTATGTATAGTATAAGTAATTCTGGATCCAGAATGGAGCCTTGCGGTACTCCACATAACGCCTGTAATAAATCTTAATTACAGTCATCTATGCTGACATACTGTAGTCTGTTATGCAAGTAACTGTTCAGCCACTCGCTGGCCATCTCTCTAATACCATAATCCTCTAATTAGCCAATGTGGCGAAATGTCGCCACACACCGATAACAAAGCTGTACGTGTCGCGTCGTTGCGTTTTATAAACTAACGACGCAATAGGTGAAACATCTCAAATTACATCACCTGGATATCAACGACAGCAACTGGCTATCAGATAATGCAACTAAAAATACATCTCAAGTGGCGAACAAAGACGAACTATACATTACAATTCATTAAACAAAACGTCAATAGCACCGAAGTCCTCGCGTACAATGGCATATTGTACGCGTGGTTATTACATAGTTATGCTACGTAATTAATAAATATTACGAACCTGAGCTCTAATCAGTGTACGATTTCAACAGGTCACCTGGTGGACAAATACTCCGAGCAGCTAAGTGCACACGTGACACGAAATTGAGTGTGTGCGTGTGTGCGTGCGTGTGTGCGTGTGTGTGGGGGGGGGTCACGCAAGCAGTAGACTGTAAATAAATTCTTATTCATCTTATGAAGATAGTTATTCTGTACTTTGCGTGTAATGGGTCATAGCACTGTTACCCCCCCCACACACACGCACAACGAACACACACACACGCACACAACAAACAAACTCACACACACACGCACGCACAAAAACTTAGTAACATGTACCCTATCAATAGATGTATTATCGAGTTTTACATCAATATTTGTTGTCTAACTATAGTTGGTAAATAAAATGAAGTTTGTCTTAACAACGTTTAAGGATAATCTATTACCTGAAAACCAGATATGTAGCTTTTGTAGTTCGTCGCTGACAATTTTGATTAGCTGGGCTGGATATTTCTCAGAACAAAATATATTCGTATCATCCGCGAAAAGAATGAATTTATTTTAGAATATCTGAACAATTACATATATAATTTATGTATAGTATAAGTAATTCTGGATCCAGAATGGAGCCTTGCGGTACTCCACATAACGCCTGTAATAAATCTGAATTACAGTCATCTATGCTGACATACTGTAGTCTGTTATGCAAGTAACTGTTCAGCCACTCGCTGGCCATCTCTCTAATACCATAATCCTCTAATTAGCCAATGTGGCGAAATGTCGCCACACACCGATAACAAAGCTGTACGTGTCGCGTCGTTGCGTTTTATAAACTAACGACGCAATAGGTGAAACATCTCAAATTACATCACCTGGATATCAACGACAGCAACTGGCTATCAGATAATGCAACTAAAAATACATCTCAAGTGGCGAACAAAGACGAACTATACAATACAATTCATTAAACAAAACGTCAATAGCACCGAAGTCCTCGCGTACAATGGCATATTGTACGCGTGGTTATTACATAGTTATGCTACGTAATTAATAAATATTACGAACCTGAGCTCTAATCAGTGTACGATTTCAACAGGTCACCTGGTGGACAAATACTCCGAGCAGCTAAGTGCACACGTGACGCGAAACTGAGTGTGTGCGTGTGTGCGTGTGTGTGTGGGTGTGGGGGGGGGGTCACGCAAGCAGTAGACTGTAAATAAATTCTTATTCATCTTATGAAGGTAGTTATTCTGTACTTTGCGTGTAATGGGTCATAGCACTGTTAGCCCCCCAGACACACACGCACAACGAACACACACACACACGCACACAACAAACAAACTCACACACACACGCACGCACACACACACACACACACACACACACACACACACACACACAGATTCAACGTTGACAATTATCGACATTTTGTACTACTTGTGGGAGAAAATAGGGGTCTGAAAATAGGCAACCTATGTATAAATAGATTACTAACAACAATTGTGAACGACCACTAATACTCGCAACACAGACATCAGTATGTTCCCGGTTTATCTGAAGTTGTTATGGAGCCATACCGTGGGGTATGTGTTACACAGCATACTTACTGATCGATCCACCACCAGACGGACATGACGAAATAAGGCGTCCAACACACAACGAACACGCAAACTGAAAACAGACACAGACGCTCAATTAATTCACACCTGGAGAAGATCACAACATCATAAGGTTTTGCGTTTGTGTTCGCGCGCGTGTGTGTGTGTGTTTGTGTGTATGTGTGTGTGTTCGCGCGTCTGTTTGCGTGTGTATGTGTGTGTGTGACATATACGCAATAGGTTTGAATTCGGAAGTAAACTGTGCTAATAGTGTTTGTCAGGATACTCGCCAAATACCTTATTGAACAACGCATAACACGTCTGCAAGTTTTCCGAGCGCGCGTTTGACACAACGAGGCTACATTTACAAGACACATTATTTAACTTCAGGTTAGTTGTAGGTGCTGCACGGCTTTATAAACGTTAGTGTGTATTGTATTTACAGCATACGTGTTTATATTTAACATGCTGTACCAGGCAAAAAACACCAAGTAAGTATATTATGCAATCCAATGTCTCATAAATCAACATCCGCTACTTGTGATATTCTGTTATACATACTCGTCATAATGATGCCATCAGGGCTCCAACACATCCTATAAAGTTCATTATGAAGTGCATATCCCCAAGCGAAAAAAGAAATTGTTGAATCGTTCTGGGCATGTCCATGTAATGTTCACTGCAACTTTGTAAAGTTGCTGGTCACAGGTGAACACCACAATGTGTTGTTCGACAGACTTCACAAGCTTTTCTGCCTCCAGCATAGCTGTTAGCATGGTGTTTGGATCATATGGCTTCATGTCGATCAAAGGTGTGAACACACATGTGGCGGCTGGCATTACCAGGTGACCCTCGTTTCTGTTGAATTCATTCCACTCTGGACATGCCTTATCACACTAAAGACATCCTTGGCTTTATCACGAAACACAAGTATACTTACAATGCCTGTTGCTTTAAAAATGAGGAGATCATCTGCAAAATGCACAGACACTGCACTCAGTAGTGCTCTTCTGGACATGACGGTGCCTCCAAATCTTTGATAAAGTTTGTATATATTTCTGATGCATTTCTTATGGGCGATCGATCCGCACCTATGTCAGAAATAAGATTATCATATGCTGGGTCTTTCGAAACTTTTCCAAGAACTTTTCCAAGACTTGAAGCAACCTGTACCGATTTGGGTGCCATACATTTGGTGTTGCAGTCATAGTGGTATCAGCAGATCACTGAGAGCTCCTCCTACTCTCACTGATACTTCACTAGCCCACTGATCTCCACGCCCTTGACACATCTCCAGTACAGCTGTCTTGAATGGCTTCTGGTGGACTCGATCAGCAATTATACGAACTCTGACATATTATGCTTCGTTTCATAATATTTCATGAAACTGGTGTATATTTTAGGTTTGACCTTGACATTTACGTATGACCTTGACCCTAGATCATCAATATAGCGTATCCAGTGGATTCATCACGTCGAAAAACATAGAAATGGACACATTAATGAATATATCACCTGTCATAGTTACTAATATATGCATATATTCGTGTTTCTCATTTGTATTTGCCACTTTTCGGACCATTTGATCAACCTGCCAAGATCATCTTGTAAATGCTGTCTATCTCCATCACTTTTAATCCTTCTAAACACTTTTGTATCATCCGCAAATTTCAATACCTTGCTTGTTATTTCATCATCCAAATCGTTGATATATATTAAGAATAATATATGTCCTAGTACTGATCCCTGTGGTACCCCACTCAATAACGATTTCCAGTTTTGAAGCTTCCCCATCAACTACTACACGTTGTCTTCTGTCAATCAACCATTTTTCTATCCAGTTTATTATACCATTTCCTATGCCACGGGCCTTTAGTTTAAGCAGCAGTCTTTAATGTGGTACTTTGTCGAAAGCTTTTTTAAAATCTTCTATCACATTTGCTCTCATTTCCTTTCGTCCCTTCATCTTTCCTCGCATCTCATTTTCTTCTCTCCTCTCCCGTCCCATCTTCCCTCCCTCCTTCTCTACGATCACTTTCTCCCCTGTCACCTTCACGCTTGTCACGTTTTCTGTCGTCGATTTTCCAATTTCTTCCTCTCCAATCACCTTCCCTCCTCTCAATCTCTTTTCCTAAGTTTTCTTGCCACTGCTATTCTCCTCCAGTCTTGAGGTATTCCCACCTCTCTCCCTGTTGTCTCTCTCCATTCCACCTGTCTCCTTGCTAATTCCCATATCCATCCCCCTCACAATATCTGTCAACCTAACTATCTCCTTCTGCAGACACTCCACCTTCCAACACCGGATGCACTGAAAGGTGAATTCCTCCTCCATGGTTTCTGCCCATGACTTCCCACAGCCGGACAATGCAAAATCTACCCAGCTGTGGCAGTGATCGCACACTAAGTGTCGCATAGCCTTGACTTACCGCTTGCAAGTCGCCATATCACTATCAGAATTTATTTAATAACTTAACTAACTTAGTTTTATAAAGACTGTTTCCTGTGTACTACATCACACTGTTACAGATTTTAATTACACAGCTGACTATCTATCCTATCACGAACGCTAACATTACCGGTAGTGATCTAATTTAAATACAATCAATTACGTTACGTTAGGCTGTTTTATTTATTTAGATTACGCCGCGCCCTAGCGAAAACGTAGGACACTATCTACATAAACAATATGGAGTTCGCCCGACTATCGCCCTTGCTTAATTTTAACAACAATGTTACCTAATCCAAATATCTAGCAAGTACTGGCTTACAAATATATTATCTTATGTAAGTAGTTTTATAGTTGTTACTTTATCTCCTGTATATTCTACTACATAATCATGTTTGTTATATCTTGTTTACAACGTATCGAAGGCTAAGTTACCCAATTATCACTCACCATACTAAAGTATTCTAAAATACTTTAACTAACAAACTTTAAGCACAACTGCAACTCAATATATGTTTATTGCAACTTTATGAATTATATTAAGGCAAGAATAATACTTATCAATCAGAAATTCCACTTGTTTATCAAATTTTATGCACCACCAAAATATACGTTCTATCTCCGCCAAATATAGCCTCGAGCCTCAAGATGAACGGATACAGACACTGGAGACGAAACTCGACGACCTTGAACATTATTCAAAGTTGAAAAACACCATCGTCAGTGGTCTTAACACACACAATTATGTTTCTGCCGCCGCCTCACCGACACGTAAACCAAACACGCGCATCGCTTCGTCGACCGACACGGATGAGGTCGAACATTGCACCGTGTTAGTAAATTTTGTTGGGTTTGCAAAAGCCAAACAAGATGTCGTCATACAGCCATATGACGTCACAGCGATTCACGAACTACAAGCTCAGCGATATGGCAAGCGGCCCATTATCGTGCAGCTGCATTCAGCAAACAAGAAAGCAGAGTTGATGAGGAAATGCCGAGCCCTGAAAGGTACTACCATTTATAATGTTTGGTAGTAAAGTACGTGACATGAAGGACCAGATCATATGCCGTGCTGATTGGGCTAAGTTCAAACACCAGTGATTACCAGTGAGGACATGGTGTGTGAACTACACTTTTAAGTTACGTGCGTTTACTAAAACGCTTTTACATTTCTCTTTTTTGTTGTTGCCCTCAAAGATTAATGAGTGACGAATTATAAGTTTTTCCTTTCTATAACGTGAACGATGATGACAGTGTATTTAACCATTGTGCTAGTATAAATCACACTTCAAACAGAACTATTGATTTTGATCCCTCATTGTATCACAACTTTCATGCATTACGATATTCTATATTGACATATTGAAGCACAAGTCGCACAACTATAAAAAGATTTTCTTAGATCTGATGTACAGTTATGGACTTTACCCTTTAATAACCAAGGCGAGTAGAATTACCGATATTGCGGCTACACTTAGTAATAATATTTTACGAATGAAATGCAGTTTCAAGTAAAATAGTGGCCTGCTGATTAATGATATCAGTGATCATCTACTAGCTTTTGCAATTTGCCGTTATCACTTTGCATGCAGGTGTTCAAGTTCTCCTAAGTATAGAAGAATTATAAATAAAATACAATTGGCAATCTTAAAAAATGAGTTAAGTCAACGTACATGGCTAAACGTGACAGACACATCAGATGTTAACTTGGCATACAACAATTGTATATGTGATTTTGAAGATCTAATATACAAACATTGCCCTGTAAACAACTAATTGTTAACACGAATAATCGTTAGGCAAATAATCCATGGATTGCAAATGGACTGAAAAAAGCATGTAAAAAGAAAAACCATATCTCCAAAATATTCATGTTTTGTAGGACAGTAGCCGCAGAAACCCGATACAAAATTTACAAAAATAAACTTACCTCAATTTTGAGATCATCAAAAAAGTTTACTATAGTAAATTATTAGACGAACACCGAAATAAAAATAGTTCACAAACATGGAAAATCCTAAGAACTGTAATGGGAACAAATATAAAACAATCCAACTACCCTAATCATTTCATTGTAGAAGGAGACAAGGTTGAAAACAAAACAGAGATAGCTAACATTTTGATCAAATTCTTTACAACTATTGGACCTAATTTTGCGAAAAACATAAATGTGCCGCCTGAAGTACCTGTATACGACTATTTAACTTGTCGAAACAAGAAAAGAATGTTCCTGTCACCAGTTGACGAAAATTAAGTTATACGTATTGTAAGCAGTTGTGAAAGCAAAACGTCTTCTGACTGTTATGGCATCAATTTCAAACATAAAAAAGATGTTACAATTATTATCAACAATAATGCTATAAAGAGAATTCAAACTACTAAATTTCTAGCTGTCTTAATTGATGAATCATTACACTGGAAGAGCAGTATTAACGCGGTAAAATCTAAGTTATCAAAAGTAGCATCTGTAATGTACAAAGTTAGCCATTGTATAGAACAATCTAGCATTCGTACTTTGTATTATTCATTGTTCTTACCCCACTTGATGTACTGTTCTTACCCCACTTGATGTACTGTTCTTACCCCACTTGATGTACTGTTCTGAAATATGGGGAAACACCCACGTGACAAACATACAATGTATTATATTGCTACAGAAAAGAGTGGTACGACAGATCCACAGTGCCAGACGAGGTGATCATACAAATAACTTGTTTTATATCTCTCGCATTTCAAAACTCAAGGATTTAGTTGAGCTAAAAACTATTTTATATATGTTCGACACATATCATAATGTTTTACC
>CM034541.1:42522974-42558095 GCA_020002185.1 Paraescarpia echinospica
TGGCGCTCGAAGGTCATGCCGTCTAAGAGGAAAACGTTAACATACCCGCACACGCAAGCTCGATTATAAGTAGATACGTTTAAATCGAAATCGAGAAAAGAATCCCAACGAATTTGCATATTATACACGAATTTACGTACGCAATTGTAATTATGACATAACATATATATGTATACTGTTTTGTGTGTGTGTATATATATATATATAATGTTTTTTTGTGTGTATATATATATATATATTCATATATGTATATATATATATATATATACACTCACACACAAAGCATTATATATAATTATATATATATATATATATATATATAGCATTATATATATATATAATGCTTTTGATTACAAAGATACGCCACGCTTGCATTAAAGAAAACAACAAATTGTCATAAGTTCATACGGAGCCAGCTGGAGGATTCGTATTATAATTGAAATGTCAAAATTGTTTTTTTCTAAACTGAAAGTACATCTGAATTAATCTTCATATTTTAACCTACATCGCGTATGTATATTTACCATCATACATTGTGTTCCCGTTAACCCGTAACGTAAATAAATAATTTTCAGGATGGGTACAATACCCTCGTTAATTAGAAATGTCCTTGGGTTATGTCGCTATTTGTTTATTCCCTCGGTATATTTCATTCGATCAGTGTCGTATCATCCCTAGAAATTAAATTACCAGGAATTGTTTTGTGTTTTCTAGAAGGAATGTAATAGTTATGTCTCTATAGAACGGCAAGGTATAGAGAGTACGTGGTCGATGCCTGGGCGGAGATTACAAAAAACCACATACGAACCGTTGATCATTACGGCGTCAAACCTTGTTCGTTAGTTGTACGACACACATCAAGTAATTGCAACGTATGCGACACGTAATATCGTGGCGAGTTAGGCAGGCACAGATACGGCGTGTTGGATATCGTCACCAGATATTACGAACCCTTAACGACGTTTATGGTGCTAATACTAACATCACCGTCACAATTAATAACACCCTGGGTAATATAGACACTGATGGTGGGGACGTTAATGGGAATAACGCGTATCGCTATGGAACACTATCTTGGAAGTTTGGTGCCTCGGAACGACACCAAGTAACTAACTACCTAATTAACAGAACTCTTCAGGACAAAGACTAATGCGCACAAACCCAGGCTAGTTCTTCTTCTCCCTTGCGTCCTTGCGTCACATTATCCACGCGAAAGGACCAGTAAAAGGTAAGTTCTTATATAGCGCAGTATCCAGTCCTTGGGACCGCTCTAAGCGCTTTACACTTTACTCCCTGGCAGACCTGTTCAATCGAGCATAATCTCGACTTCTCTGGGCAGCATTCAGCCAGACTATTCGTACACAAATATTCACCACTGTCTATAGCCAGGTACTCATTCATACAGCTGAGAGAAGTGAAGTAATGTAGAGTAAACGAATTTGCCCATGGTTCTACACACAACTCTCTTTACACTGTATTATCATTTTGGTTTTGGTCTTCATGACTTTATCTATAACTCTCTTCTGTTTCCAAGTTTTTTCAGTCTTCCTTCATTAATTTTTGTACGCGTCATGGCCTCCTCAATCTGCTTTCAATGAGTTTCATTTTACGTGTTTCCCTACATGTAACTTTTCTTCGTATCTCTCCATCAGTGCCAGTGTTCTGAAGCTATATACACATGCTGGTACCCTGCAGGTTTCAAGCATGTCCCTTTTAATGGTGTCTTCAAGTTTCTGTTCACCTCAACGTCTTCGCACCCTTACTTCATATATTAAGTCTAAATTTGGTTTCGTGTAGGAATTATTTAAATTGCGAACAATGCTTCGGGGTTATTAAACGCAATTTGTCAAGCGCCATACCTCCACATATTTATTCTGATGTTAAGAACAATCTGGTAATGTAATTCTGCCACGTGTTAGTGCATCCTCAATTCGAATTTTCTGCCCGTCTCCTTTTAAATTAATTTATGAAAAAAAAACTACTTAATATCAAGTATATTATGCTATCTTGTCTATACTACGTTTAATGTACTTTTGGTAAAATTGCCAAACAAATTATTAACTTGTGTAGTGTTTACTAAAATATTAATACAAATGTGTTTCGAACTTGGAATTGTGATATGAATGCGCGATCCAGTTATGTACATATTTATGTAATTGTGTTGTCTAGTTTCCTTACCCATATTAAAAATTACTACACAGATTTAAGTTACCTTCCACAAGGACAAACTAAAACAAATTGCACAAATAGGTTTTGTGTACTATAGGCGTCCGTCGTGTATGAACAACGTAGTGTAAGTGAATTAATACATTGATACGCTAACGTCGGAAATATGTAACTGCATCTCCTCCAAAGCATCGGGGTACACTTTTTAAACCGAATCTCTTCCTTGGACCAAAGGCCTCGGGTGTACCAATTGGCGATATGTTTCAAGAAACAAAACGAATAGTTATGTTGAGTTATTGACTTACGTGTTTGTAACGTTTTACTAAAGAAACGTTTCCTTACTTGAGACAACTGAGTGGTGATCAACTCTACATATAGCGCCACAGTATGCACGTGTTGGTAGAATAGAAGGCCGGCAAATTCGGGGCAGCAACCTATTAACTATAGTTAATCACACCTGTAGACCTTGCCATTTGACATACTCAACAAACAACTATTTGCAAAATTAACCTAAAGGGCTAAATGGCACATTTCCAACATATTGTTTTACATTTATGGGTAGTCTACATATTATATATAAAAATAATAATGTTGAGTCCCCTGGAGATCATTCAAAGTGCTGCTGGCCAATTCTCGAAAAAATGCTGCTGGCCAATTCTCGAAAAAGTGCTACTGGTCAATTCTCGAAATAAAGTGCTGCTGGCCAATTCTCGAAACCAAATATACGGAGGATGCGGTTGAATAAGGCCAATGTGCGTAAACAAAGTAATCAAGTAGTATCGCCGTCAGCAAATATCATTAAAACTGTTGAGGGGCAACCTAATTCTAAATTAATGTAATTTACCAAAAACACTGCCAAATCACCTATTAATTTGGGTATAGAATATGATTAATGTTCTTATTGTAACCCGCGCTAATGGAAATTGTTTTCTTGACGCTGACTTGCATTAACGTTTTGTCAAGTCCTACAATATTGTTGTCAATAACAATATTAAACATGTTCCCTGCCAGTTTTTGCCCGAACCAACCGGATGTCTGATTTGTACGACGGGTATTTTACATAATTGTTACATACATGCATATGTTTGGCATTTGGACCATCGTGCAACAGAAATAGGCTTATCGTAGTACGCAAACGTGCCACTTCCCGTGGCTATATTGTTAGGGTGCAAGGAGTCCACGAATCAGATCATAACCGCTGGCATTTTATTGATTATTGTATAAGGCAGTATCCAGTTTTTAGAACTGATCAAAGCGCTTTACACTTTGCTCCGTTCAATCGAACACCATCTCGACTTCTCTGGGAAGCATCCAGCCACGCTGCAATTAATGCGCGAAGATTATTCGTACACAAATACCCACCACTGTCTATGACCAGGTACTCATTAATACAGTTGAGTGAACTGGAGCAACGGAGAGTGAATCATTTAATATGCTTAATATGCCCTCAAGCTGGCTGTAACACAATGACTGTGGCCATTTCCTTATCTCAATTTGCGTTACGGAAATAGATGACCAGCACGGGTTTCGGTGTTGTCGTTCAATTACGACGTAGGCCTGATTGGTCTGGGAGCCGAGGTCGCAAGGTCGCGTCACTAACGGACCGGAAACAGCATAAGGTACGTTATAAAGGATTATGAGTGAGTGACGTCTCGAAACAAAGTCACAGATCCAGCATCTGACTCTTTTGTCAAAGTCCTAATTATATACGTAACCGCTCAACTTATGTGGAGTACAACCATGTTTACGTTTAATGTGATTTACCGTTAGGGTACCCGGAGTCCACTATGAACCATGGGGTTGTAGTAGATCATCTTGCAAGGTTGGAACATCGAGACCGCGTTGAACAATAAAGAGCTTTGCGATTTAAACAACCGGCACCCGTTATATTGCCAAAACAGTTATTTATAACATGAACGTTTTGTTTACATTTCGAGGGCGAAACATTCAAAATGCGAACACGGCTTCTGGTTTAGTAAGCGCAAAGTGGCGGGCATTACCCTTCTATATATTAACTGTAATGTTACGAATATTCCATTAATTAAATTATATAAAAAGCGTGCACCAACCACCTTTTACATGTAACAACTGACCGTCGGAGCCGTGCGATTTCTGTGATATTTTCCACAATATGGCGGCGTAGGCGCAGATGATGCAGACGAGAGGCAGGCCGCACATAACGAGGATACACAGGAGGTTGTAGGCGATCTCCCACGCTCTCGACGGGAAGAAGTTGAACGTGACGCACTGCTCGAACCACGTGTAGTGAGGGTGCTTCTCCACGTGGAATATCACGCTCTGAAGGCACAGGGGCGCATCACACATTAAACATTTATCCGCACCACTTGGCTTACACACACGCGCGCACACACACACACACACACACACACACACACACACGCACACGCACACGCGCACGCACGCACACGCACACGCACACGCACACGCACACACACACACACACACACACACACACTTGATGTCTTGTGTGGCCGCTACGACATAGCGACTATTTGTGATCTCTGTAAGGAACTCCCGTCCCACACGAAACATTTTGTTCTTGTCCGGAATGTATCAAAGCATTATTTTGCTAATGGACTTGTATATTGAAATAATTGGAAATAAATGTATTCACCGTGTATTTGTGTATACTTTATAAAAAATATTGTTTGCCAATATCACTGATTTCTGTTTTGTGACTGGAACGAATAAATGTATCCTTATCACGTACACGTACACGTACACGTACACGTACACGTACACGTACACGTACACGTACACGTACACGTACACGTACACATAGACGTATCCGTACACGTACGCTTACTGGATCGCACGCACGAGATACTTTAAAGCTACAGGTGTTTCAGCAACACGCAATAATCATTATATTAAAGCGAATAACCAGAATGACTTCCTAAAATAAATTAATATTATGCCTTGTAATTATTATGCGTGTAATTATTTCCATTTCAACAAAGCCGACCATTTAATCAGAATTCAATTAATTAATAATTTCTAATTACACTCTGTTCGATTAGCCTTCCTCGATTATACAACTATTGGCAAGCTTCGAAGTAACGTCAGAGAGGACACGAGAGTAGAAAGACTGCCATTTTTCAAAGCGATAACCGCCAGAAGGCAATTGGACAAGGACGCCATTAGCGCATCAAGAGTTCATCGTGTCTTCCATTTATGTGTAGCCTGTGATTATGAGATACAGTGCAATTCTACTATACACTTAATATTTGAATACCATAGTAATGTCAATAAAGTATTGAACGTTTCATATTAAATAACCCTTGGTTCTTGTCACCATCATCATCAGCAATCCCTCGTAGCAAGGATGATCTTTCCATGAATTGTCGAGTGTCATTTGGTATGTGGTCGAAGATGGATTACCAATCTAATCAGTTCTCGGCACGGTTACCCACAGTGAGAACACGTATAACCAGAATTTCGTGAGTGTGTTTTTGTAGATTTTTAATGGCTCAAATCTTCCTGGCCTGACGCTTTTTGGTTACGGATGTTAGCCTGTTGGATTCAAATGACTGTGCCGTTTTCAGTACTTTGCCGCCATCTAGTACGTGATAAAGCCTCAGATTCTTAGGTGTTCGGGTCAATGTCACCTCTATGTCAAAGTGGATTTGAGGAGATCTTTATGGCGTTTACGCTGTCTTCCTTCAGACCGTTTCCCACGACTCAGCTCTGAATAGAACACCTACTTGGGCAATCTCATATCAGACATGCCCAGTTTTTGTTCTGCAAAAAAAAATTATCTAATATTAATCCGCTGCTCTCTAGTTTTGTCAAACCAAACTTCACCATGCGTTGTTCATAGACACCTGGTCGTAGCACAGCAAAGAGCTTAGTTATTTTTTCATTGAATGTTGACTCTCTTATACACTAGCATCAACGCGTGGTGAATGTTGGGGGCAGAGGCTCTCAAGAAACCTCAATTTGCACCGTCTTGAGGCTCATCAAAACACGCACGCACACAAACACGCACACAAACACACACATAACCACTTCGAACTCTCCGCATTTGAACCATATGCCGTAGTATCACGCGTTGGTAGAGCCACAGAATCATAAGGTTTACTAGTGATATATCTGAATATTGGCATCGCCTGAACTCGCAATTAATGACGCGAACGAACCTAGGCAGTGGTGCGGCTAAATGCAAATAACTGATTGGATGTAAACTGACATCACTATATCACGTGATCGCTCATCTCATTAACTTTGAACTGTACGCGTTCTTTGAGACTTCTGTGCATGAAATGTGTTTATGTTAAACTGATATAATCGTACTTACGTACAATATTAAAATTTGCGCGCACGCAGAACATTTACTTAACTCGTTCATAAAAATCGAATACATTACATGTGGCAGCATGACAGCATGAATACACACATACATGCATGCGTTCAGAAAAAAACACATACCATCCCGTCGATGCACACGTTAACGTAACGGTGTCCTTCGCTTCTATAACCTATTTATGATACAATCTCTTTATGATATATATTTAGCCTGTGTGCAAGTTTCCACAAAATCAATGAGTCGGACCCACCAAGCTACGAAAATCCGCTTATTAACCTGCTGATCCGGGGGAGTACTGTCTTATTCCTTTAATTAGAAATAAGAAATTAAAAACATTACAAATCTATTATTTCGATACCAATTATTGCCCCCCTGTGATCCAGGATGACGAATCACAAAACCGAAACACGTAAATGTGCCAAACTTCATTTACCCGTACTTATCAAGAGCACAGCGGATATGCTATCCAAGCCAGATTCCCAAATGTCAAAACGACAATGAAGCCATTGGTCTAGCAAAAGTCAAACAGGGTTCCGTCTAGGAAAGACGATATTAAAAGTGCCAGTTATGTGTTAGACATTGTATTCACTTTGCTATCGTTTACCACTCGGTAGACAATTGTTTCCATTCATGTATTGTGTTTCGCGAACAAGAAGATGACCTATTGTGGAACCTCGCTTTTAAGGTCACAGCGAGAGTGGGTAAAAGTGACCTGAATAGCGCGGTACTTATTTAATATATGTCTTAATTGCAAGGTGGCGTACTGTTGTGACCATATAGACCATACATCAGCAATCGACTGTACTTATGCGCAACCAATGTGTGATAGACTCCGATAGAGAGCAGTATTCGTACAATTGTCCTCCGTTCGGCTCAAAAGGTGTTGAGGCCGGCGGGGAAGTCGACGATGGGTCGCCCGGGGAACACTTCCAGCGGACCGGGGAATGGGAGGAACACACAGGCGCTGACCCAACTGAACACTCCGCGCTGTCACGTCGAGGCACCACCCATTGCAGCCTTGGGTCATCCCTAACCACACCACCACCCTGCGACGGCTTGTCTTCAGGCTCGACAGAAGAACCAGGTCTTCTCCCAAACACACCGCAGTGAGGCGAACCAACCAACCACCACTTCCGTTCTGTCTTTCATGTCCGTTGTTCAAACCACGCTGTCTTTTACCAACACTACACATTCTACTATATACAGAGTTTCATTTTCATATTGAACATAGTTATATTTGATATCCTCTTAATCTCCGCTTCATGTGTATAATGTGTTGTTTAACCACATGAATGAATGAATGAATGAACGAACGTGAACGAACGTGAACGAATTTGAACGAACGTGAACGAACGTGAACGAATGTGAACGAACCTGAACGAAAGTGAATAAACGTGAATGAACGTGAATGAATGAATGAATGAATGAACGCTTATTCAGAACATTGGCAACCATATATATATATATATATACAAGACAACCAAACAAGTTTAACTATAATACAAGTGAGAATATACAATGTTTGAATGGGGTAAATACGAAGTCATTGACTTTTGTGTTAATTTACCCCTGACATATATATATATATAAATATATATATATATATATACCTATATGTATACACATACATACATATGTGCATATACATATACACACATATGCATACGTATACACATATATGCATATATATACATACATATACACACATATATGCATACATATACATACATATACACACATACACATACATACGTACATGTATATTGAGACATCGATATTATATTAATTGAACTTGCTATTCATCTAGCCATCTAGCTACAATAATTGAAAACATGTAATGGAATATGTGCATGTTCAAAATTTAAAGTATGTGATATGAACACATCTTTACACATATTGTAGTTTCTTCAATGGCATGATTATATTTGTGTATGATTTTGTTTAGATTTCCACAACCAGATATTTATTAAATAAAAGGTTCTTGTATTTATGCTTAAATTCAGTAATGTTATTAGTAGTTTTTTTAAATGATCACATAGAGAATTCCATAATTGTACTCCCTTTCCACAGAGACATTAATCGCCTGGTAGAATATACGTGAGTGATGATTAGCTCGCATCGATTATGCTATTTCCCGTCTAGTAAACGAACACTGAATATTTGATGGCAAACAGCTGTAGCAAGCTTTGTACATAAATAATAATGTTTTCAGTTCAATGATATCTGAACATAAATTTTTGGAAAAGTGAGTTTGTATGTTTCAACCATCTTACACTAAATATAATGCGGATTACTCTTTTTTGTATTAAGAAAATACAGTTATTATTTGTTGGGTACGTGTTTCCCCATATCTCCGCACAGTAATTTAGATACGGCAAAAAGAGAGAACTGTATAGAATACGTCTACCATTTCTATCAAGTAGATGACTGCATCTATTCATTATGGCTGTATTTTTTGAAAGCTTTGATTGTACGTATTTTATATGAGCTATCCAATTTACTAGATCATCAATAAACACACCCAAAAACTTGGTGACCCTTACTCTTTCGAAATTAACATTTCGTATTTTTATATTAAGTTCTTTGTTGAGCATACGATTTCCAAATAACATATAATTGGTTTTAGATATGTTCAGAGTTAATTTATTTATACATTTGGTCCCGTACGTACTGTTCGTTTAGTTTATTGATGTTACTATTTATATAAAAAAGATTAGTATCGGCAAAGATGATGTATTTTACTACATTAAATATGATACACATATCATTAACGTATAGAATGAATAATTTGGGGCCCAAGATCGAATCATGTGGGACACCACATAAAATATTGCGCACAGCCGAATTACATTTATCAATGGACACAAATTGTTTTCTTTTTTTAGATAACTATTTAACCAGTTAAATGCCACACCACGGATACCAAAATATTCAATTTTTTACATAACAGTTGGTGATTGACAGTGTCAAATGCCTTTTTTAAATCGATAAAAAGACCAACAGCATATTTTTTGGCATCCAATGATTGGGTTATTCCATCAACAAGATCTATTAGTGTGTGACATGTTGACATGTTGACATATTTTGCAATTTCTACTACTTTAACTGAAGTGTAGTTCCTAAACTTGACTTACGTAAGCTACAATAGTTCTTTTTTGTGTTTAACTGTGTAATGATCAATATCATCAAGCATGCAGTCGTGTCTACTCGTTTATACGGTTTTATTATTAATACATGCAATAACTTGACATATGTCATCTGCGAATTCGTTCGTCTAGACACATAACTGTGCGCGATAGGTCCGACCGCATATTATTTTTGCGGCACTATATTACAAACGGCTTGCCATAATCGGAAACTCTTATCACATAACTAACGCGATGGACAGTCACCTACATTGCTAATAATTTGTCAATAAAACTTACTATTAGTAATTTTATAAAACTTACTATTAGCGTTAAGTAGGTGAAATTTGTTTGTTCAAGTATATACTTACCAACACAGCTTCTTTACACCGTTCTCACAGTGGGCAAATCCATGCTTTCTCAATAAGATTTTTGCTGCTTACTCATTTCGTTTTGGCCACATCAACCCCATTTCTAGTGGAACACAATAAAATAATGTTTTACTATTCCTATCAGTTCTCTTGTACAGGGATGAGGTCTAGCCCGTCTACTATTGCACTACTTTTGCCGTCATTTCCCTGCACTAATATCATTGGTTTGAATGCAATTGCTCTAATAGCCTCTACCCATAAACATGTATCCCCCAGGGCCATTTCCCGTATTCTTGTTTTGGCAACGATGGAAAAATCAAGTTTAGGGGGACGCCTTTGGGGATTGAAACCGATTTTGCGGGCCGTGGGCGCGTTCCTGCGCGTAGCTAGGGCCCTCGGTGCATCGAGTACGCACTGGTCTAGTCGACGCGGCATCATATTTAATCCAACGGAATTAGAACGATTATGCCTGAGTGACCCCGTTGCCCCGTACACATGCTCGATGCGTTTGGGCGACGTGTGTTACGACAAATTTTGTAATAAACGACCCATGTTGTACTATGAACCCAATTTGTAATAATCGGGCCCATTTTGCAATAACGACCCATTTTGTAATAACAGCAGGTCCATTTTGTAATAAATCGATGAACCCATTCTGTAATAACATAAGACCCATTTTATAATAACAGCAGGTCCATTTTGTAATAAATCGATGAACCCATTCTGTAATAACATAAGACCCATTTTGTAATAACAGCAGGTCCATTTTGTAATAAATCGATGAATCCATTATGTAATAACATAAGACCCATTTTGTAATAACAGCAGTTCAATTTTGTAATAAATCGATGAACCCATTCTGTAATAACATAAGACCCATTTTGTAATAATATGCATGCCCAAAATGTAATAACAATGACTAACAATAAACTCGTCAAAAAAATTGACCATATTAAATATAACACGTACATCCTACACACACGCTTATCAATCTAATCTGTGGTCGGCAGTTTCCCACAGTGAGAACGTATAACCAGAATTTGGTGAGTGTTCTTTGTGTATTTATTTTACACCAGTGGTTATTAATCCCAAGATCACGACGCAAAATTGGGATGCCTAGCCATTTTTAATGGGTCGTCAAGGGTCTCTAGTGACCGTCTAAACAACTCTGCACCCCAATGATAGGGTGCACAGCGCTGTAACCCAGTAAAAGGGTACACATTTGCACCCTTAGGGTGCACAATTCTAACACCTGGCATGCACCAACATTGCACCCCAGTAAAAGGGTGCATATTTGCACCCTTATGGTGCAGGTTTCCAACACCTGGTATGCACCCTATATTGTGTGACTCAGGGTGCTTATGAGGTGAAAAACTGCACCCACATGTTAGGGTGAAAACTCTGCACCCCTGATTTGGGGTGCAGCATTGAATCCTTGGGGTGCTTCTGGTGCAACAACGCTCTGCACCCTATAGGGTGCATATTTGAACAGTAATTTCTTAGAGTGTGTGACGAAGTTTATGATGTTGACGATGATGACTGTGGTGACGACGATTATGATGTTGACGATGGTGACTGTGGTGAAGACGATTATGATGTTGACGATGATGACTGTGGTGAAGACGATTATGATGTTGAGGATGATGACTATGGTGAAGACGATTATGATGTTGACGATGATGACTGTGGGGAAGACGATTATGATGTTGACGATGTTGACTGTGGTGAAGACGATTATGATGTTGACGATGATGACTGTGGTGAAGACGATTATGATGTTGACGATGATGACTGTGGTGAAGACGATTATGATGTTGACGATGATGACTGTGGTGAAGACGATTATGATGTTGACGATGATGACTGTGGTGAAGACGATTATGATGTTGACGATGATGACTGTGGTGAAGACGATTATGATGTTGACGATGATGACTGTGGTGAAGACGATTATGATGTTGACGATGATGACTGTGGTGAAGACGATTATGATGTTGACGATGATGACTGTGGTGAAGACGATTATGATGTTGACGATGATGACTGTAGGGAAGACGATTATGATGTTGACGATGATGACTGTGGTGAAGACGATTATGATGTTGACGATGAGACTGTGGTGAAGACGATTATGATGTTGACGATGATGACTATGGTGAAGACGATTATGATGTTGACGATGATGACTGTGGTGAAGACGATTGTGATGTTGACGATGTTGCCTGTGGTGAAGACGATTATGATGTTGACGATGTTGACTGTGGTGAAGACGATTATGATGTTGACGATGATGACTATGATTAAGACGATTATGATGTTGACGATGATGACTATGGTGAAGACGATTATGATGTTGACGATGATGACTGTGGTGAAGACGATTATGATGTTGACGATGATGACTATTGTGAATACGATTATGATGTTGACGATGATGACTGTGGGGAAGACGATTATGATGTTGACGATGATGACTGTGGTGAAGCCGATTGTGATGTTGACGATGATGACTGTGGGGAAGACGATTATGATAATGAAAATGAAGATGTTAAATAAAATAACGATAAAGAATATAGCGAAAAAATGGAATATGATGATGAAGACAATGACGGTTATGCATAGGAATATAAAGATGATGATTATGATGAAGATTAAGATGACGAAGAAGAAGGTGATGATGACGCGATGATAATGATTATGCATATTTTGATGACGATGATGCTAAATAATATAGACGGATACGAAGGTGTGTCCGTGATGATAATGATCACGTTGAAGATGGTGATCATGATCTTGGCACAAAGTGCAATCCCCAAAGTACAGAGGCGTTCACCATTGCTTACGCATTTTGTAAACTGTTTACGATTAAATGCCTTTATGTAATCTATCCGTACTAGATCAGTGGACAGTTTATGGAGTTCGGAATAATCTAACTGTGTGAAAACTGTTCAGACTCACGTAATCTTAATTAAACATGGAAACGCTGTCGCCGACGTTAACAGGCGAACTATGAACGGGTTGTGTTATTATTTGCCGACGTAAAACGATAATAAAACACTATATGTGTTATCAGCCGCGTAGCAAACACTCGTTCCTGGGCCACTCGTAATTTATTTGGCTGAGAACACTCTCGTGACATCATCACGTAGCATTCCCTCAATAAGTCACGTAACACACGGAAGTGTCAAATGCAATCAGAAGTAGAACATTCCTTTCGTAGTCGCCGGGCATTTCTCTTCAAGCTTAGCGACCCGTAAGAACCTAGCCATCGTGCCGCGCAATTCAACAAACATGATATATCGCTTTTGGAATCCGACTGCAAACATTTCCGGTGTAATAATTGGCAACATGTGTGCAGTGGGTCAGCTAATTCAGGCGAAGACTGGCGCTCTTCTTATAATAATAATAAATAATAGTATAATTTATTTGTATAACGCCCGGATCAGTCAGATTGCTCTCAGACGCTTTACATGCATGTGCATATAACTGATTAGAATTGTATTATATATAGAAACAAAATAATTCTAAAATGTATATCATAAAATAGTAATTAAAACATTCATTACATAATTATTAGACCTCCATGTACAAACAATTAAACATTCTATGATAAGTATTAAACAATATAAAAATAAATAAGTGAATTAAAATGTAATAAATAATTTTAAAATAATAATAATAATTACATAAAATATGGGTAAATTCATTTGATAAAGTCCACGTGATCATATTACAGCAATGGTACTCTAAAAAGGTGTCTTTTAAGAAGTGTTTTGAACTGTGGCTGTGTCTCTGCCATCCTGGCATAGTCCGGCAGTCTGTTCCATAGACTGGCTGCAGCTACAGCAAAATGGCGATCACCATCAGTTGATAACAACTGCGATAGTACAGAAGTATAGACAGTTAGTGAGGAAGCTAAAGAAGACAAGAGTTGAACAGGTTATTCTGTCAGGAATTTTGCCAGTAATGGGAGGAAGGGGGCAACGTATAGAAACTGCAAGAGGATGGCGATCAACGCACTAGTTCAGCAGATGTGTGAAGAAGAGGGGTGGGATTCACAGATTTATGGGGATACTTTGTTGAGAGGGAAGATATGTACATGAGAGATGGCCTCCATCTTAGTGGAAAAGGGGCAGCAGTTTTCTCAGAGAACCTGCTGCGATATGCTGACTGTGGGACAGGTTACATCTATTTAAACTAGATTCGCAGGGGGGACTCACAGAAAAGCCTGAAAATGAAGGCAAAGATAAAGACAGCACAAATAAATCAGCAAATAATAGTCTGGAAAACTCTTCTGAAGCTGGATATAAATGTGTGTGTTTAAATGCAAGGAGTATAGTAAACAAAAGAAATGAACTAAACATTAATTTAGGAGTTTAGGAGTTATTTTGTATATTAAAGAATCTATCCAGGCTTATGAAATAAAATTAGAAAGAGAAGCAGATTGCGAAGAAGCTGTTTGGTGTAACATAGTTACAGGTAACTCAACGTTAACAGTTGGGTTAGGTTATCGAAGTCCAAACATAAGCATAGAAGAGAATGAAAAAATTATAAACGCTATAAGGGAAGTAAGCAAACGGGACTGTATTATTATGGGGGACTTTAACCACGGGCATATACAATGGAAATCTCTACAGAGTATGGGGAGTGAGGACCACAAGTTTTTAGTTTTAGTTCAAGATACATTCCTTTCTCAACATGTGCTAGAACCAACCAGGGGTGAGAATGTGTTAGACATAGTTTTGTCCTCACAGAATGAATTAGTTGACAATGTCAAGATATGTGAGCCACTGGGGAGTAGCGATCACAACCAGATATATTTTCCCATCAAAGTAAAATCAGAAAGGAATAGTAAAAAGCAGTATAGGAGAAATTTCCACAAAGGAAGGTATAAGGACATGAGGAAATATTTAGCAAAGATAGACTGGAATAACACACTGCAAAATAAGACAGCAACAGAATGCTGGAATATATTAAAGAGTGAAATTAAGTGCATAGTCGACAAATTTGTACCCTTCAAAAAACAAGGGAAACTGTCCAAAAAGAAACACTTATCGAAAGAAGCCATTATAAAAATTAAGTATAAACAAATGATGTAGAAGTCATATAGATGTACTGGAAATGATGAAGACTACAACAGTTATAAAGAAGCACTTAACCAAGCTACAGCTGAAATTAGAAATTCAAAGAGAAGCTATGAACAACAATTAGTTAGTAATATAAAACATGACAGCAAGAGTTTGTATGCATATGTTCGAAGCAAACAGAAAGTTCAAGATAAGGTCGGTCTTCTAAAAGACAGTGCTGGAAATGTAATATCAGAGGGATTCTTAATGGAAGAGGATCTGAATGAGTACTTTAGTTCAGTGTTTACCAGAGAGGATATTAGTTCACTGCCAGTACCAGAGGCTAAGTTCAAGGGGGCAGATTCAGACTATTTAGGACAATTAATTGCAACCCCAGAAATGGTAGCTAAGAAAATAAGGGCTATGGAGGATAATAAATCACCTGGAGTGGATGGGATTCCGCCCAAACTACTATTGGAAATTGTACAACAAATTAGCGTACCGCTTGCAACAGTTTTCAATTTGTCATTAGAAGAGGGAGTGGTTCCTTTAGAATGGAAAGAGGCAAACATTATACCGTTATTTAAAAAAGGTTCGAGAAACAAGTCAGAGAACTATAGACCAGTGAGTTTAACATCAGTGATTTGCAAATTATTAGAAAGATTAATTAAAGATCACATGGTGGATTTTCTTGTTAAACAAAACTTGATCAACCCATCTCAACATGGTTTTTTAAAGCAAGGTCATGCTTAACAAATATGTTATGTTTTTTGGAAGACATCACTAAGTGGGTAGATGAGGGATCACCAGTAGATATCGTCTACTTAGATTTTCAAAAAGCTTTCGACAAAGTACCACATCAAAGATTACTGCTGAAACTAAAGGCCCATGGCATAGGAAATGGTATAATAAACTGGATAGAACAATGTCTGATTGACAGAAGACAACGTGTAATAGTTGATGGAGAGGCTTCAAACTGGAAATCGGTATTGAGTGGGGTACCACAGGGATCAGTATTAGGACCTATATTATTCTTAATATATATCAACGATTTGGATGATGAAATAAAAAGAAAGGTGTTGAAATTTGCGGATGATACAAAAGTGTTTAGAAGGATTAAAAGTGATGGAGATAGACAGCATTTACAAGATGATCTTGACAGGTTGATCAAATGGTCTGAAAAGTGGCAAATGCTGTTCAATTTTGGGAAATGTAAATGCCTCCACACAGGACATGGGAACGAAGAGGCAGAATATACAATGGGGGGTACTGTACTAAGTACTACTGTAAAAGAAAAGGATTTAGGGTTAACCATTAGTGCTGATGTGAAGGTTTCAGAGCAGTGCGGAATTGCAGCTTCAAAGGGAAATCAAATCCTTGGATTAATTAGGCGAAACATAACGTATAAAAAAAAAAGCTAATAATACCGCTGTACAAAACAATAGTTAGGCCTCATTTAGAATATTGTATTCAAGCGTGGAGGCCATATCGCAGAAAGGACATAGATTTGCTAGAAAGAGTACAGAGGAGAGAAACTAAAATGATACCAAAACTGAGGGATCTTAGTTACGAAATACGCCTAAAAAATGCGGTTTAACAACACTAGAGACCAGGAGATTGAGAGGAGATCAGATAGAAGTGTTTAAAATATTGAATGGTTATGAAAATATTTATAGAAATATATTTTTTTCAATTAAGAAAGATAGAAGGACTAGAGGATATGAAGTTACATTAGCAAAGGAGCAGAGTAGATTAGATATAAGAAAGTTTTCATTTTCACAAAGGACTGTAAATGAATGGAACAGATTATCTGCTGATTGTGTGGGTGCTAGTAGCGTGAATATGTTTAAAAATAAAATCGACACGGGCGGGATACACATAGATAAAAGACGGGCGGGATACACATAGATAAAAGGGTCGGACTCTCGATAAGCCAAAGGGCTTCCTTGTCCACCTGCCACCTAGAGTTAATTCTCTGGGTGGCAATCTTGTTAAATCTTGTTAAATCTTGTTAACCTTGAGTGACCGCCTGTACTGACAATAGCGGCAAAGAAGCAGATCTCAGTCGCCGATTCGGTTGATGTCGGTTCAGTATCTCCGCGAGATAACTCGATGCCAGATAATGCATCACTGAGTACACAAACACAAGCATTTTATATGTCGGGCGCATACAGATACATATAGGTAACCAATGCAGGTGCTGCAGCACTGGAGTAACGTGGTCATATAACACATCTTCCAAAGACAATAACGAATCAAGAAAATGTTGTCGCCGGGGCATCGCGTATGTTCCACTTGGATTGTATTTACTTTGGCGGCGATTTGCCTTAGTACGGAGCCATATCGTTTTACATGCGAGCCGTGGTGCACTACCTTCGCAAGACGTTTGCGCGCTCATGCATTTCAATACTAAGCACACGCGTGCAAACAGAGCTTTGCGGACAGCCAAAGATTTATGTTCCATAAAGCTAACTGATTATTCGACATATACATATATATATATATATATATATGTATATATCGAATAATCAGTTAGCTTTATGGGACATAAATCTTTGGCTGTCCGCAAAGCTCTGTTTGCACGCGTGTGCTTAGAATTGAAATGCATGAGCACGCAAACGTCTTGCGAAGGCAGTGCACCACGGCTCGCATGTAAAACGATCTGTCAAATCAGAGCAGACACCAGAGAACCACAGGTAGCACATTAGTACTCAAATTCAAGCCAAGAGCTCGAGAAGCGTTATTTTCAAAGAAGCTGTCTGGCACTGATGAAAAGCCGCAGCCGTCAATGATTGAGTTGAGTGTATCCCGCGGGATGTCGCGCTCAGCGCTAGATCGCGGGAGGGACGCCCTTCCAAAAAAGGTGCAAGAAGAAGACGGTTACAATTCGTCTTCAGCCGTGACGTAACCTGTCAAACATGTAAGTCCAATGAACGCGTCAACAGCTAGCGTGTTATACGTTTGCGTTTAGTACTGCTGTTGTATCCGGCGTGTTCAGTATGGATTACGATCCAAGATACTGCCCTACGACAACGCGGTCGTCACGACCTGGTTATTAGACAGTTTCAGGCATTAGCTTTTTCATGTGTTCTCCTCGAGTGGAGAGCCGAGAAAGGTGTACGTAGATACGGACAGAACGGCATTCACTAGTGAATAATATATGTGTAGGTTTGTTGAAGTTATTTCTTAACATGCGTACTTACATTTTACAGACTATGTAATGTATATATCGAAGAACATTTTTAGCTTAACAAAACCGCAGTAATGTTACAGTACTTGACATATACGAATATGACTATGAACGAATCAACACACGCGCTGGTGGAAAATCAGTAAAATGTTGACAATATAGTTGTTTATAAACTGAACGTTTTGTTTACATTTTTGAACATTTATGAACGTTTTAAATTGCGAATACGGTTTCGCGCTAGTTAAACGTAATTTGGCGAACAGCAAGCCTTCGGCATACTCATTATAGTATTAAGTAAATTACGTTAATTAATATAAAAACATTAGGCACGTCCAACGTACACTTAATGTTGCTGTGCAGGTATTGTTTACTAAATAAAAGTATGCACATGTTCACACATTGAATATGCCATTACGATTGATCACTACATATTATCTCCGCTATTGCGGACTCTAGTCAATCAAACAGCGTGATTCTCTCATTCATTTCCAATGCGCAAGGGACGTCTATGCAATCATTGCCCGCTCGATTGATGGGAGGGTTTGCATTCAAAAACAACCTAAATAACGTGATTTAAAATCATGTCCATGATATTGTACGTACCTACAACAATGAAATACTACTACTAATGACTTACTTTGATAATCAATAAAATAACAAATGTCAATGAAGTGTGCACGACACCTTAAATCAATCGACGATACCTACCGTCTAGTACGCAAATAAAACAATTAATATGTATTTTATATAATTTTAATGTGCACATACACACGCACGCACAGACACACACACACACACACACACACACACACACACACACATACACACACACACACACACACACACACACACACACACACACATATTTCACCTTACAAACGTGTAGCTCTTAAGACATACCGCAACGGAAATACTAAGTTGTGTTTCCGAATAGAACGCATTGTTGCATCGTAACAACTGGCCAATTTCCCAGACACTTGCTAAGTTCCTGACAAGCCGTACACTCGTAACAAGACTAGCAATCTGTGTGTATGTCGGCGGTACCCGAGGGTGTGATGCAATACCAAATCCCAATCACCGATCCACAATACAAAACTGCACCCACATGTTAGGGTGAAAACTCTGCACCCCTGATTTGGGGTGCAGCATTGAACCCTTGGGGGTGCTTCTGGTGCAACAACGCTCTGCACCCTATAGGGTGCATATTTGAACTGTAATTTCTTAGTGTGTGCGATGAAGTTGATGATGTTGACGATGATAACTGTGGTGAAGACGATTATGATGTTGACGATGATGACTGTGGTGAAGACAATTATGATGTTGACGATGATGACTGTGGGGAAGACGATTATGATGTTGACGATGATGACTGTGGTGAAGACGATTATGATGTTGACGATGATGACTGTGGTGAAGACGATTATGATGTTGACGATGATGACTGTGGTGAAGACGATTATGATGTTGACGATGATGACTGTGGTGAAGACGATTATGATGTTGACGATGATGACTATGGTGAAGACGATTATGATGTTGACGATGATGACTGTGGTGAAGACGATTATGATGTTGACGATGATGACTGTGGGGAAGACGATTATGATGTTGACGATGATGACTGTGGTGAAGACGATTATGATGTTGACGATGATGACTGTGGTGAAGACGATTATGATGTTGACGATGATGACTGTGGTGAAGACGATTATGATATTGACGATGATGACTGTGGTGAAGACGATTATGATGTTAACGATGATGAAGTGTGCACGACACCTTAAATCAATCGACGATACCTACCGTCTAGTATGCAAATAAAACAATTAATATGTATTTTATATAATTTTAATGTGCACATACACACACACACACACACACACACACACACACACATATTTCACCTTACAAACGTGTAGCTCTTAAGACATACCGCAACGGAAATACTAAGTTGTGTTTCCGAATAGAACGCATTGTTGCATCGTAACAACTGGCCAATTTCCCAGACACTTGCTAAGTTCCTGACAAGCCGTACACTCGTAACAAGACTAGCAATCTGTGTGTATGTCGGCGGTACCTGAGGGTGTGATGCAATACCAAACCCCAATCACCGATCCACAATAAGTGACCGACGTCCGTGAAATGTGTAAGTACAGATGACACCTGGAGTACGCGAAACGCAACACTAACATGCACATACGCCCGCACGTCCGCACACATGGAACTGCACGCGAGCACACACACGGAGACCTGCACAAGCACGCATTCGTGCATGGACACGTTCTCGCATGCACATACACATTAGTGGTATCTGACAATTTTCAAATCTTGTTCGATTTGCAAAATAGATCCCTTGACGCATTTTATTGAAAATTCATTCGTTATTTAGCTGATGATGAAACAAGAATATGCAAATATGAATCTGATTATGCGAATATCGTTACTGGACGCAATTAGGTCATCAATTTAGCAAATATGCGCGTCGCGGAAGCTGTATTATTCACGAATTTAACAGTTTATTTATTTTGTGATTACTATTTTACGCAATCTGATTCGCTGTTTGAGAAATGTTTTCAACAGTTTTTCTGCGCCTGCTAGAGCTCCGTCAGCATATTTCAAACGTTCAAGTTACAGCGTGTAATACGTATGATGATACATTGAATAATGGGCTGTTAGAAGTGCGTTCGTTATAAATACGTGCTAAAACGTGAGTGGGCGCCTCCACAAGTGATCGGACCCTGGATATGCTGTTTGGAGGCGAGACGATCCGGTCTAACAAACACGCACAGATACTATTAAAGGAGTAGCTAGATAAAGGAACGTCGTCGATCGATCATAGGTAATTTCCCGCAGGGAAGTACATAGCACACGCGGCAGGTTACATTTGGAATTCTAATAGAGCGTGATCCTACATCGATTTTTGGCAGTGCCTCGCATGTAGATGACAACGACGTTGACGATTACCATAATAATGCGATATGTGTGTAGAATGCTCTTGATACGAGGAAACCTTCCTTGTGCGTGTTATATAGATCTCCAACGTACATAGTTCACACTGGGTGCGTGATCTCGTTCCGGTTGACTGGCTCTTCGACCAACACCTGCGGCACAGTGTCTACGTGACGCTCCGTTGAGCTTGTTAAACAGTAGCATATTGAGCAGTATTTTGTTAAACAGTAGCATATCGTGCAGTATTTTGTTTTAAACAGTAGCATATCGGGCAGTATTTTGTTGAACAGCAGCATATTGAACAGAATAGTATTAAACAGTAGCATATTGAACAGAATAGTATTAAACAATAGCATATTGACCAGAATAGTGTTAAACAGTAACATATCGAGCACTATTTCGTTTAACAGCAGCATATTGAACAGAATAGTATTAAACTGTAGCATATTGAACAGAATAGTATTAAACAGTACCATATTGAACAGAATAGTGTTAAACAGTAGCATATCGAGCAGTATTTTGTTAAACGGTAGCATATCGAGCAGTATTTTGTTAAACAGTAGCATACCGAGCGGTATTTTGTTAAGCAGTTGCATATCGAGGAGTGAAAATATTCCGGTGACGCGTCCTCGTTTTGGCAGTTTTCAGATTCGATTTTATTGTGCAAAAACGGGTTTCTGAGCTCACAAGAGTGTTGCTGAAACGGTCCCTAGACATTTGATTAAAGCGGGCCCAGAGACCTGGGGCACATACATACATGCATGTAGGCCTACTCTTGAGGAAATGATTGACAGCAAGATGCGTGAATACGATATAAATGACTTGGAGACCGTTTACTTTACGACCCATCGTCAGGACATTAACCAAAGAGACCCACGCTCAGAAGATTGGTAAATCGATAACAGGGCATTTCAGGAGGAAATTGCTGGAAAGGCAGGTGTTTCTATTACCGTAATCGACGACTGTGTCTTACAAGCAACAAAGCAGTATTCATACAAACCTCATTAACCAGAATTGGCATAATAATAGATAACGTCATTATGGTGATCTCCGGGGCAACAAATGTACATAATAATTTTTAAGGACTGAACGTTAATTGTGGAATTTTTGAAAAAAAGGATATTTCGCAATTTTCTATTTTCGGAAATGTACTGTTTGGCATCAACTATTACATGCAGAGCAAAAAGGGCTACTGGGGAAGCATTGAGCCATGCCACACATGATAACGCATAACCAAGTATAACAGTCTACTGCTAAAACCGGATGATAGTTTCACAACACACCATCCTACGATATTGATAGACCCTATAATATCATGCAGTGGGCAGTATTGTGCTTTCTAGCTGAGCAATTAAATGCACCAATTTCAGTTCATAAGGAGCAATCAACGTGGAGCAACGTACAAGAGGAATGATATTGTGCGATCAGACAGTGTTGATGTTCTGCGTGTGAATACAATTCATATGTATGGCTCACTAGTTACGAATAATTGCAGTAGTTAAATTGTTTTGATTGTTTTATTTATACACCATCGAACAACGACATTGATCCATATATCCGATAAACGTATACTTATCCTCTGACATATTATTTGTGAAAGTACTATAACATTAATATTATGAGAAACCACAACACTGTTGTCTCATTCTAAGCCCCTTCTAAGTTCTGCTATTATTACATTTATTATTTGGTTATTATATTATATATCGTTTATTATAGTATACGACATTATATGATCACTGTTATTGGTTAGGTATTACATTAACATAGGTTGCATATGTTTGATCTGTGTTAAAGTATCGGCTACATACTTGTATTACATCGCTGCTTTGTCAAAACATCATCGAACGATTCCTTAGTTGTTGGGAATTGCATAATGAAATGTTAATACAAGTTTGATTGGTTATTATATCACCGATTAAAGTGCAATTAAGTCACTATTGTACGTGTAAGCATTATTTAATTAGACGATTTTAATTTTAAAAAACATTTTACTGATCCGTACGCAAACATCAAACAACACATTATTCCGTACATATAAACGTACTCCAATAATGCCGAGATGTTGTACACTGATGTTGAGATAGATAATTAATATGTCATTTAGAACATGTAAAACCATTGTTTCGGGGGGGGTTCGAAAAGATAAACTCATCTCATCGGGATAGATGATTTTGACTATTGAAAACGAAGAATACTTCAAGGGTTTCACTGTAAAACGCGATATATCCATACTTGTTTTTGAAAACAATCGTGTGTCTTGTCTTCACAATGTAAATGGAAACGTGGTATTTGAATAACGTAAGAATAAAACACCATAAAGACCGATATCAAGGGCCGACATCTTTTTTTGTACATTTTACTTATGAAGTTTCGCACTGTCAACATTTTCACCGAAATGGCATTTATACCGTTTTGTACTGAACCCCCTTGTCTCCGGATACGACAATTTAGACAAGTCTACGGCAACTCGCAACGGGATTTCATACAAACGCACGGCGGGAAAATCTTGGGACTGGATCATTGAGATTTTGCGGTGCGGGAAAAATCGGAAAAGCAGTGGAAATATTGATCGGATAAGTATCATTTTGCGTTAGTATTATTCATAAACTACACGTAGACATACTAAGAAACGATTATAGCTAAAAGATAGACTACTACTTTAGCTTTCGTGAGGGATATTAGAAGGTTTGTTGATAAATCGTAGTGTTACGCCCATTCGCTGGGGGCACATAGCGTACGTCTGGCTTAGGATAGTTGGGCACTAGGTTCAGACTATTGTCTACGTTATTGAATATATGAGAACAAGTGATTTGGAGTATACAAACTACACACAAAGAAGTATCTGCCAAATATCGTAATAACGTAGTTTCAATTTGAGTCATGTACCAGTGCGAACTGGTTCAACATATACACATTTAAATATATAGTTACGTTGTAGCAGAAGGCCACGTGACTTAACATAGACTTAGTCAATTTGATACACATTATACGGAGGAAACAGTCATTCTAAATACTACGTAGAAAGGCATAAACTATTTTGAATAGCTAATTAGATTATTATCATTGTCATTAAATAAATTCTTATATGGCGCCTTGCAGGCGGCAAGTCAAATCAAATCAAATCAAATCAAATCGTGACATTTATATTGCGCCGTTCCAACAATCGTTGCTCACGGCGCCTTACAGAATGTTCGGGAAAACAGGTAAGTCTTAAGGTTTGATTTAAAATCAGTGTTTGTCATTGTTGTTGCAGTCAGCTTTTGCGGCAGCAAGTTCCATAGTGTTGGGGCTGCCACGCAAAAGGATCTATCACCCCAGCGACGCATTGCACGTGGTACACATAGATGATTGTGTTCACTGGAGCGCAACAATCGAGTTGGCTGACGTCGGGTCACACATTTGGTGATATACTGTGGTGCACAGCCAGTCAGTGCTCGGTGCGTGAGTAGAAGTATCTTATACTCTACTCTAACTGCTATTGGCAGCCAGTGCAGCTTGATCAATAGAGGTGTGACATGACAGAACTTCCTGGCGCCGTCGACAAGGCGAGCCGCCCAGTTCTGTACTCTCTGCAACCGTTCTAGTTGTTTAACAGGCAGTCGGTGGAGTAATGCATTGCCAACGTCAAGTCTGCTGGTAACAAACGCATGTATGACTTGTTCTGTCGCTGCAGGTGTTAGATAACGTCTTATTCTTGCAATATTTCGGTGATGGAAAATTGCAGATTTACAGACCGCAGTCACGTGCGTCTCCATCTTCATCTCGGCATCGAACTGTACACCAAGATTCCGTACATTCTGAGTTACAGTGACCAAACAGTCTCCAATGCATAGTGTGCGCAGCTCAATTTTTCTTAGTTGTTGCGCAGAGCCGAACACGATGACTTCTGTCTTTGAGTCATTCAAGTTTAAAAAGTTTGTCATCATCCACGTCCTGATCTCCGCTACACATTCTTCAATACGGACAACAGCCGCAGCAATGTTCTCTTGGTGGGGTTTCACTGGAATGTAGATTTGAGTATCATCCGCGTAGAAATGACACATCAAATTGTACTTGCGAATAATTTTAGCAACTGGTGCTACATAGATGGAGAACAGCTGAGGACCCAGCACGGAGCCTTGTGGTACCCCGTATACCAGAGGACGAGCAGGCGATGTAGCACCATGAATGTGGACAGACTGGACTCTGTCTCTCAGGTATGACTTAAACCAGTCCAGTGCATATTGGACCACTCCGATATCATGTGAGAGTCTATGCAACATCACTTCATGGTCGACGGTGTCAAACGCAGCCGATAGATCCAGGAGAACCATGATGACAACATTCTGATTGTCCATTGCGTGCAGGATGTGATTCTGCACACAGACAAGGGCCGTCTCAACGCTGTGATTCGGCTTGTACGCTGACTGATAGGGCTCACAGAGATTGTGCTCTGACATGTGAGCTGACAATCTCGCAGCAACGACACGTTCTATTGTCTTCGATAGATAGGGTAGATTCGACACGGGTCGGTAGTTATTCAAGACAGTTTTGTCTAGACTCGTTTTTTGAGTACTGGCCTGATGTGCGCTTCCTTCAAGTGTGAAGGCATTACCCCCGTTCTCAGAGACAGGTTAACAATTGTCATGAGCACAGGTACAACATCGTGCGCACAGTCTCTAAGAAGCCATGTCGGAATGGGATCAAGTTCACAAGATTTCACTGGCAATTACTTCAACAACATTCCAATTTCAGCATCAGTGGCTGTCTCAAATGCAGTCAGCAGACATGTCTGCGGTGCATCCTCAGCAGAGGCATTTACAATGATGACATTTTAATTCAGTTCAGACCGAATTTTCGAGATCTTTTCTGAGAAGAAATCCGAGAACCGCATTGCCGGTGTGTCAGACGAGTCACATGGCGGTAGTGGTGTGCCATTATCAGTGTGTAGGAGCTTGGCAACAATCTTGAACAGCTGCTTCTGGTCACCAGATGCATCAGCAATTTGATTCGTGTGGTATTCAAGTTTTGCACGGTGCACAGACGAAGAGACGAGCTGGCGCTGGAGGCAGTAGGCAAGCCTGTCAGACTCCAGTCCAGATTTTCTCCATGTTCTTTCCAGTTGTCGTCTAACACATTTTTGCGATCGTATGCCATCATTATACCACGGCGTGTGTGGTCGTACAATCACTGTGCGGTTCTTTAACGGTGCTTGCTTGTCAATGATAGCCGCAATGGTTTCATTGTACATGTCAACAGCATGGTTCATGTCATCAGACAGATGATTTGACAGTAGCAACGAACGGATTTCATCACATATCGCAGTGGTATTGATCTGTCGATAGTTTCGACTCATCGTCGTTACCCGGACGTTTGGTGGTTTCACGAGTTGTAGTGTGCAATGAATTGCCGAGTGGTCTGACATGTGTGGGATGTTTGTTCGTATATTGTTCAGAAACGTATCAGATGAGCGCGTTATAAGCAGGTCAATGGTATGTCCGGCAACATGCGTCGGGACTTCCACGTGCTGAGTAAGATCTGCTGCATTTAGAATGTTTTGAAAGCACTTAGTGTCATTGTCTGATGTATTGTCCATGTGGAAGTTAAAATCACCTGCGATCAGCATGTTTGACGTATTCATCGACATGGTGTCCAACAAATCACCAAATTCTAGGAGAAATTCCGCAGTTGTAAAGCCATTCTTGGAGTTTGGCGGGGGGCGATAGTCAAGGCAAAGCGACACTTGATGTGCGATGACTGCCACAGCTGGGTGGACTTTGCCTTGTCTGGCTGTGGGAAGTCATGGACAGATGTTAAGGAAGAGAGATTCACCTCTCAGTGCGTGGGGTGTTGGAATGTCTGCTGAAGGAGGTAGTTAGGTTGACAGATACTGTGAAAGGGATGCAGATGCGAATTAGCAAGGAGACAGTTGGAATGGAGAGAGACGAAAGGGAGAGAGTTGGGAATACTGTGAGACTGAAGGAGCAGAGTAGCGGAAAGAAGACTGAGGAAAGTAGACTGAGAGGAGGGAAGGTGATTGGAGGAGAAGAAACTGGAGAATCGACTGCAGGAAACGTGACAGGCGTGAAGGTGACAGGGGAGAAAGAGAGGAGGGTGTAGGATGAAAAATGGGAAGGGAGAGGAAAGAAGAAATTGCGATGGGAGAAAAGTTGACGGGACGAAAAGAAATGAAAATAAATGTAACAGAAGAGAAGTCGATAAAATGGATGATGACAGGAGGAAAGGTGACAAGAGAAAAAGCGACAGGAAAGAATGGAACGGAAGAGAATATGACAGGGGAGAAGATGGCAGGGGGGAAGCGGAGAAGGAGCTACTCTGAGGCAGTGATAGAGGAGGCAATAAAAAAGAGAGGGTGTTCATGGGGCGACTCTATTCTCAGAAAGACAGATAAGACACCAAACGAGGGGAATAAGGTCGTTGTTTGTTTACCGGGGACTAGGATAGAACATGTGACTGAAAGGGTAGAGATGGATTGGGAAGGAAGGGTCTATACTAGTACACGTAAGGACAAATAATGCAGATAGGGGGGACTGGGATAGTTCAGAAGTACAAATAGATAGTGAAGAAGTTAAAGAAGACAAGAATTTAGCATATTATTTTCTCAGGAATTGTCCGAGTAATGGAAGGAAGGGGGCCAACATATAGAAACTGCAAGTGGATGGCGATCAACGCACTAGCTGATTCATATATTTATGGGGATGCTTTGTTGGAAGGGAAGATATGACAGAAGAGATGGCCTCCATCTAAGTGGAAACGGGGCAGCATTATTCTCAGAGAACCTGCTGCGACTTTTTGACAGTGGGACAGGTAGCATTTATTTAAACTAGATGGGTGAATATGTTTAAAAATAAAATCGACACATACCCCAGACGGGCGGGATACATGTAGATAAAAAGGGTTGGACTCTCGATAAGCCAAAAGGTTTCCTTGTCCACCTGCCATCTAGAGTTAATTCTGTGGGTGGCAGTCTTGTTAAATCTTGTTAAATGCTTACAGTGTTTATGAGGGTGACAACGCTATTGACAACGCCCAAGGACAATGTCCTAGGGGCAAAAGGCATTTCTGCAGTCGTGTTACGTGTTGCCACTTTGCCAAAATGTCAAATGCCGTCAGTTGATCGGAAGTCAGCGCAGACAGTAATGAAGCCGTGAGGACAGTAATCACCTTGGTCAAACGACCAGTTTCTTGATCGATGGATATCGCACTGATCCGAATGGAAGCTAGTTAGCTAATGAAACACAGCTGGGAAAGATAGAATATCACAAAGTGCGGAAGAGTCGAAATAAATATTTCGAATATAACGTACTAAAACAAGATATTAATCAACTTAAATTTACTTTGTTTTCAATCTAGTGATATGCACACATTTTTTACGGGCTATGTTTTTGATATACCTAGTTCAAATGGCGAATTAGTATAATATTTTGTAAGATTTTGTTTAAATAACAAACAATTGTTCACGAAGCTATGAAATGGAGCTTTTTCTGGTCAGTTACGTCTCTCTGTGTCTGTATGTGTCTATGTGTCTCTCTGTGCCTTTCTTTGTCTCTGTGTCTCTCTTTGTCTATCTGTGTTTCTCTGTGCCTTCCTTTGTCTCCGTGTTTCTCTGTGTCTATCTTTGTCTCTCTTTGTCTATCTGTGCCTTTCTTTGTCTCTGTGTCTCTCTTTATCTAGCTGTGTCTCTCTGTGCCTTTCTTTTTCTCTGTGTCTCTCTGTGTCTCTCCTCTGTGTCTCTCTGTGTCTCTCTATGTCTCTCTGTGTCTCTCTATGTCTCTATGTGTCTCTCTGTGTCTCTGTGTCTCTGTGTTTCTATGTCGATGTGTGTCTTTCTGTCTCTCTGTGTCTCTCTGAGAATATATATATATATATATATATATAGAGAGAGAGAGAGAGAGAGAGAGAGAGAGAGAGAGAGAGAGAGAGAGAGAGAATGTTTGTGTGTGTGTGTGTGTGTGTGTGTGTGTGTGTGTGTGTGTGTGTGTGTGTGTGTGTGTGTGTGTGTGTGTGTGTGTGTGTGTGTGTGTGTGTGTGTGTGTGTGTGTGTGTGTGTGTGTGTGTGTGTGTGTGTGTGTGTGTGTGTGTGTGTGTGTGTGTGTGTGTGTGTGTGTGTGTGACTGTATGTCTGTCTATCCTCTCCCCTCCCCCCCTCTCTCTCTCTCTCTCTCTCTCTGTCTCTCGTAATTATTGCGCTACTCGTCAAATGCAGGAACCATTTCGAGAACAAGGAGTTGATCTCTGTTTTGCTTTCAACGATCTAACCAAAGCCTTTGACTCCGCGAAGAGTTTCGCATTATAATATATTAAAATATATCCACAACGAAACGTCATCGAAGATTCCATATTTAGATTCTATAATACTCGTGATAATTTGCTAACATATCGTGTACACGGGAAGCAACCTGTCCAGTTCGACACACAAAGATGCGGAAATTCTGTAGATAAATGTGTACCATGTGTGTACGTCGCAATGGAACATGGGCAACATACCGTCGGGACTACAAAGCTCTTGAACATTTAACAGCGCTCGCTCAGAGCTATAACAAACCGACCAACTAAGTGAGCAATCTTGAGCACCACCAGCATTGAAGCCCGCCTAGTTAAAATGCTGGTCTAGTCATGTCAGTCGCATGCCAGACACCAAAACGACGTTCAGAATACCCAAAAAAACTACTACTCTTGCCCAACTTAGCACCGCAAACGTGCCGAACAAATTTGGTATACCGAGAGAGAGAGGGAGGGAGGGATCTATATATCCCTCCCTCCCTCTCTCTATCTCGGTATCCCAAATAATTTATATCCCTCCCTATATATATATATATATATATATATATATATATACAGACATACAGACAGACTCAGACTCAGAATCAATTTATTTGACCTATAAATGCGATACACATTCAATAAATAACGTTAGTTATAGATAAGGTCGGGAGACGCTGATTAAGAGCTATAATATCGCTAGCACAGGAGCCACCCCGTAAATATAAACAACAACAAAATTTACATGACACAAATCAGAATAGCATATGACTTGTTTTTATAGTTGATAATTACTCATTGTATCAACATACATACATAATACAAGGTCTAGTCATGTCAGTCGCATGCCAGACACAAAAACAACCTTCGGAATACAAAAAAACTACTCTCGCCCACTAGAAACAGGACATACAGATAGACAGACAGAGGCAGAGAGCAGATACAGACACAGAGAGCAGAGACTAAGGCAGAAAAAGAGGACTACAGAGAGATAAGGGTGGAGGGACGTTGAGAGAGAGAAAGAATGTGTGTGTGTGTGTGTGTGTGTGTGTGTGTGTGTGTGTGTGTGTGTGTGTGTGTGTGTGTGTGTGTGTGTGTGTGTGTGTGTGTGTGTGTGTGTGTGTGTGTGTGTGTGTGTGTGTGTGTGTGTGTGTGTGTGTGTGTGTGTGTGTGTGTGTGTGTGTGTGTGTGTGTGTGTGTGTGTGGTGTGTGTGTGTGGTGTGTGTGCGTGTGTTCGCGTGTGTGCGCGTGTGTGTGTGTGCGTGCGTGCGTGAGAGAATGCTTATATAATTACCATGAAAGTAACCTTTCAGCGCCGCAGACAAGAACGGAAAAATATTGTCAGGCACAGCGAGTAAGTTAACGGTATGCTTGGCTAAAACGAAGACACTCTGTCTGGCTTTACATGCGGCGTTCTTGTTGAAGCAATTTATAAGTGAGAGCAACTGTTCAATTTAATTGTTAGTACTTTCGCGATTGCAGAATGCCACTCGGTGACACTCTACATCCGGGCTAAATATGCCAACGTCCTTTAGAAACTGATTAACTGGTGTTCATATTTGTCGCATATTGCAGATGTATGAAATCGAACTAATGACTGGCTTGTGAGAAATCGTTAATATATATAACAAACAATAGTGGTCCGAGTATTGGGCCTTGAGGAACACCAATGGTTACTGATAAAATGTCTGACTTTGTATCTTCTATTTCAATATATCGTTTTCTATTATGTAAATAACTTTTAAATAATTGTAGTGTTGAACCCCTTGGGCCATAGTATTTTTAATTTATTTAGTACACTATTATGATAAATGGTGTCAAATGCCTTAGACAAGTCGAGAAATATACTAATAGATAAGTCTTTTGTATCCATTTCAGTTACTATTCTATCAGTTAGCTCAAGTGTAACATAGTCAGTAGAATGTTTACGTATAAAGCCATACTGATTATCAAAAAGAAGTGTTAAGTCGTTAAAGT
This sequence comes from Paraescarpia echinospica, assembly GCA_020002185.1. Taxonomy (NCBI): domain Eukaryota; kingdom Metazoa; phylum Annelida; class Polychaeta; order Sabellida; family Siboglinidae; genus Paraescarpia; species Paraescarpia echinospica. Next base: position 42,554,411 of record CM034541.1, read on the forward strand.
ATGATGATCATTGTGTAAAAGTTATCTTCTCAAGTACTTTAGATATAGAAGGAAAAAGAGAGATAGGCCTATACTTTTCAAATAATGATGGGTCGTCTTTTTTAGATATTGGAATAACTTTAGCAATTTTGAGTTTGTTAGGGAACATTCTGGTGTGTAATACTTGGTTTATTAGAATCGCTAATGATTTGATAATAACTGCTTCAATTATTTTTTAACAATTTTTAAGATATACCATCAAATCCATAGCTATTTTAGTGGGAAGATTTTGTATAACTTTCTTTACAGTATTTTCATCTACATTTTCAAAAGTAAAAGTAGAATTTATTTGTTTATTTAAAAAAGAACTGTATGTTTCGTTACCTGCATATTTAATATATTCTGCTATAGAGTGACCTATATTTGTAAAATATTTATTAAATTTATTTGCAATATATTTCTTTATCTGTTAGTTTGATACAGTCTGCGTAGTTTTGAGAGAAATTCATTAATAGTTTTCCAAGTGTTTCTTATATCGTTTCTGAATAGATTAAAACTGTGTTCAAAATATATTTGTTTCGCTTCACGAATGTGTTTTTAATATCGTATCATACGTTTTGAGATTCATGTTAATAATTTCGTAATTTAGCGAATATAGGTTTGTTAATTTGAATTGTTTGTATAGTTTGTCTCGATACCGAATTGATTTCAGTAATACTTGAGTAATCCATGTTGATTTTTATGTCTATATTTATTACATTTAACTAATTTGGTTGGCATACGCTTTTTTGTTGCCCGTGAAAGATCTTCGTATATTATCTCGTAATTACGATTTGTATCGGCATTCAGATTTCTATTTAGTTCATTGTAAATTGCATCTGAATTTATTTCATGTTTAACCTTATACATTGCCTCTCCATTTGATATGTTCATTTTACGTATCTAAGAGAAGGTTCTGGATTTAGTAAAATTTCAAAAATCATGAAATACGGTTGATGGTCAGAGATACGTTTGGTTAGAATACCCGCAGTACTATCTAATATAAATGTATTTAGTTTGCATACACAATTATCTATTAAAGTGCCATTTGTCCTGGTGAACCTGGTACGAAGAGTAATATGAGGGTAAAGGATGTGTGATATTAAGGTATCAAACAAAATTATTATATGTATCATTTTCATTTAATTTCCGCAAATTTATAATAAAATCCTCCGCGATAATTAGATTAGTGTTACAATTATTTTCTAATGGTGATATAGTCGATGAGAATTCGCTTATAAATGCATTTTTGTTGTCATTATTTGATCTTGGAGGTCATACGTTTCCTATAGTTATATTCTTAGATTGGTTGCCACGTTTTATTTGGACTACTAATCCTTCCCAGTTTTCATACATGTTAATATTATTTGACTTCCGATCTATGTGTTGTCGCTACAGTGTTTGCCCTATGCTAAGCAAGTGTAGCCATGTAAAGAAAATTGGGACAAGTCATCTATTTCTGCCTTCCAAGTTTTTTGTGTAAACATATAACAATAAATTTAAAATTACTACTGCTTAGTTCTTCTACAAAAGCTTCTAATTAATAAAATTTTGCATTTACAGATTGTATATTAGTACATAAGATACTACAGCATTTAGTGTTTTTCGAGGCTAATTTGGTAAACGTATCAAAGTCGTAATAAGATGAGCGACATATTATTTGAGGTTCATTATTTTCGGTATAATTTATATTAAGAACATTTATTCAATCATTGTTATAAATGCCCCCTAAGTATGAGAGGAATGTTTCGTCAAATGCCATGATTAAATGGGAGTGTTTTCTTTGAAAGATATGTGTAAGTTGATTCATGCTCTATTTCAAGATATCGTGATTGATCGTGATTCTGTTCATCTTTGAAATGTTTCGTTTGCTAGTGTTAATGGTATGGTGTGGTGTGTGTAAATGTGTGCGTAAGCTGAGATAGACTAGTTGTGGTTTTGTATGAGAAGAAATTAAAAAAAATTGGTTACCATCATGAAAACAAGATGGCCATTTCCTTGAGAGAACACAATGTACATTGTATTTAAACGGTGTTTATGCCACATTATTTATATGTATGACTGTTGATTATAGCATTTTTTCTCAGCGCCACATAGTACAATGACTTCCGTTTAAATGCCTTATTTATAATTACTTATATTAATTGATAACGTATAATTAGAGAATGAATTGCATATACGACAATAGACAACATAAAGAAAACCCAATTTGGCAATGCAAGTTTCAGGCTTTTCAAAGCCATATACCATTTACGTATATTAATTAAATTCGTCGACATCCGACTGAGATCTGGCCAGTGTCAGTGAGGCACGGCGCTGGGTGAGATCTTCATTGACAAAAATCGTGTTAAAGGTGACATGAACAGGTTGAAATAAATGCTATAGTAAATAGAATATATTTATATATATACATTTTTTTTCATGAAATCACGCAAATAAGAATGCTTCCTCACACACCCGCCTTTGAAATTTTGCTTTCGGGAGTTTCTGTGAGTGTGACGTCATATGTGTCATAGACGCTGGCGGCTGATCGAAGTTGGCCATGTTATTCATGAATTTGATGACCATCTCATCGTCATCGATATCGCAACTTGAAAGTTGGACTCGCATCTGCTACGCATTTGTTAGTGTGATCATGTTGACAGTAGTTGTTTCGTGAACTGAAGGATACAGCAGTTTGTGAATTCGAATAATACAAGCACCAGTGACATTACCCATCATCCTGATTATCGTCAAGAGAAGGCGGAGGCGAAGCAACTTGGTTTTCAGTCGAGCCTCGAGGTAAGCCAAATCCAAGATTCAAGAAGAGTGACAAAACGTAGGCGTAGCTGCGAATTATTTGGTACACCTCATTTGTATTTATCAGTTTTACTTGATAGATATGTTATACGTTGTCAACCGTATACAAAATTACTCACAATACATCAATACCAGCAAAGAACTCTCAGTTTTTGGAGCGCACATCTGCGAATGGAAAGGGACCGTTCGTTAACTGAAGCTGAGCATTTCGCCTTCGCTTCAAAGAATGTCGTTCAACTCCTCGGTTCGACTGTTGTTAATTACTGGCTTGGCAGTTCGCGAACATGTCTTTCTAGGGTGTATACAATATAACATTTGGCCACGTTGTTGGATATTTATATTTTCTATAACCTGGACTGTTACTTCTTGTTTTGTTTGATATTTGGAGTATGCGTTATTTATAAATGTGTTGAGCTTTGCGTGTCATAACATCGCGTCCAATGGCAATGCTTAATTCCGTGTCACCTTTGTACGGTGTCGTCTTATTCTTCCGTCTGACTCCTTCGGTAAATGTATATGTTGAATTGGCAGCTATTATTCTTAATACACCTGGTTGGCATATCATGATTCAGTGTAAACGTGTCATGGGAATACATATATTCACTACATCATAGTAATTACATAAATAATAAGGTGCAACTGAACTGTACACAGAATAGTTACTTTCTGCGCGGCAATTAAACTATCAAATAATATTAAGATATATTTATTTTAATTATGTATCTCTTGACTGCAACATAGTGCGGTAAGGGGATACTTATTTCAAGTCAACAACAATTATTATGTAGTATACATCTGTGTGTTCAGACTTTAGTGATACCAACATATCAATAAGGTTATCTGCTTTTATTATATGATGTATAGTTGG